>JAKSZT010054196.1:2074671-2147796 GCA_026826555.1 Tolypeutes matacus
TGGGCCGGCCTGCGCCGCGCCCCCTCCGGCCCGGGCCCCCCCGGGCGCCGCGGGCCCAGGCGGCCCGGATGGCGGTCGCGGCGGCAGGGCCACGGGCTGGGGCCGGCGCGGCCGCCACTGACGGGTAGTCCGGCGCCCCGAGCAGGTAAGCCGGGGCAGGAGGGGGCCCGCCCCACGGACGGGGCTTTGGGGGCGCTGCCAGGGACGCGGGCTAGACCCCCCAGCTTCCCTTCTGGGGCCGAGAACCGGCGGGTGTAAGGGGGTGGGGTCAAGGGGGCACAGGTCCGCGCGTGGCGGGTGTGCGTGTGTGGGTGGGAGGGGGGCGATCGTCAGCGCCTCTCCAAGCCGGCAACTGGTGGGGGGGTTCCTGTCCGACGGGACGGACGCGCCTCTGCGCCTTGGCTCCCCATGTGTGCGTCTGGGGAGGGGTGTTTATGGGAGTGGCATTGGGGGCAGCCGGAATCCCCTCCCCAGCCTCTTGGAGGGCTACACCTAGACACCCTTCCTGCCTTGAGGTCTCTAAGGAACCGTAAGGGGCACTCGGAGCTCGCAGACCCTGGACGGGGTGGGGGGCCCTGCCGTCTTGTCCCAACAGCGCGCAGAAGTAAACATCTGTCAGCGGCGCGCTCCAGCCGCGTCCCCTGCGCGCCGCCGCCGCCAGGGACACGGTGTCCTCCGGTAAGGGCCGGGCCCTCTCCACTCCAGGAGCCGCCTGTTCGGCCACAAGAGGGCGCGGAATCCTTTGGGGTGTGTAGGGGGGTATCCCTTAAGGGCAAAGATTGAATTTGAAGGTGGGACGGGCGATGCTGTGCCCTTCTTCTCCTGCTTTGGAGAACAGGCATCCTTTGCTTGGGGTGGTTTGTGGATTAGGAGCCATTAGGCCTCCCCCCCCACCCTAGGGGTGGGCAGCAGACGGTGGGCAGGCTTGGGACTGGACTGGAAAGATAAGTGGGTTCTCCCAAGGGGTGGGTGCCACCAGTGCCTCCTCCCCAGGAAGCCCCAGCATGGCTGTGGTCTCACTGGCCCAGCTCGGCGGGCCTCTGGTTACCTGCAAGTCTGGGTCACCAGCTCAAGAGCTGGGGAGCAGGGCCAAGGGCCTGGCCTTCCTCTCCCTGCCCCACATCCTTCTCTCCCTGTTCCACGACACTCTTTGTCTGTCTTGGAGTGCCCTAGGCTGAGGAAGCCCCAATGGGGCGTGACTGGCCAGGGCGGATGTCAGTGGCAAAGACTTCCTCTCTTTGCCAGCTTCTCCCCACCCCTGGCCCCTGCCTTGGGGCTCTTTGGACACCCCTCCCCACCATCTTCAACTTCCGAGGTGCCGGCCTCCCAAAGTCCCTCCAAGGCCTTACAGCCCACCTCCATTTAGCTGCAGAGAGCTGCTTCTTGGGGAATCAGGAAGAAAAAAACATCCCCCTCTCTGGCTGGGCACAGTGTCTGTGCTCGCCCCCCATCTTTCGGGCCTCAGTTTTCAGGGAGCGGGCAGAGGATATAGCTTTCAGGAGTCGGGAACAGAAGAGAACAAAGTTTGCAGCTGGGCAGGAGGACACAATCAAGAAATTGTTTCAACAAGTGTGTCCCCGTCGGCAATGAGGTGGCTGACTCTGGGTGTGGCGTCCAGGCTCCTGGTCCCCGTCCTTCAAGGGAGACAGACTTAGATCTCGGGACATGGGGTTGGGAAGAGTGGTCAGGAAAGACTTCCTGGAGGAGGGGCACCGGAGCTGGGGCTGTGTAGGATGAGTAGGAGTGAGGAAAGAAAGGTCATTCGAGGTGGAGGGAACTGTACAGACAAAGGTCTGGAGGCAAGAAATAGGCTAGCTGGTTTTGGAATATCCAGGGTGCCTTGGTGGGTGTGGGAGGGAGAGAATGTTCTGGAAGGTTGGCAGAGGGAGAACTGGGCTGGGGCACTCAAGAAGGGCTCCCTGGAGGTGAGGTCCCGAAACACTAAGAGGAGAGAGGAACAGGTCCTGAACGCATTCAGCGTCAAGACCCACGAGAGAGCAAGGGGCCGACGGCTTCCGCTCTTTCTGTGCAGTGAGCACCTACTGTATGCCAAACAGGCGCCTGGTTCTCGCTACTATGTGTCAAGCCTTAGTGCTAGGATGAAGCAGAGGACAAAATGGGCCTGGTGCCTGCCACACTCAGAAGTCGGGGGACAGACAGGAGGCTCCCAAATAAGCCCAGCAACTTCTGAGGAGGAAACTCGAGTGGGGAGTGTGCATGAGTGGGAGGCACTTTGGCGGGGGTTCTGGAAGATTCTCTCTGAGAAGGTGATACTGGAGCGGAAAGACTGTCTGGTCCAATCCGAGTGAAATCGGGCTTCGGGCAGGCCTTGAAAGAAATTAGACAGGGGTTCTGGCTTGCATTTGAGTTCTGGCAGCAGGAAGGTCCCATTTCCCCGGTGGGGAAACTGAGGCCCAGTGACAGGGCACTGAAATAAATATTGTCCTGGGGACCTGAGGCAGAATTTGAACTCGGGTCAGATGGGGAGATAGAAGAGGTAAGGGGTGGTTCTCAGCCTTGCCCAGTATTGGGGTTCAAGCCCCACCTGGACCTGGGCCTCGGTTTCCCTTTCTGTCAGACAGCCAGTTTTGTGTGGCGTCCTCCTGGCCACTCCCCACAGACTCACGGCCCCCCTGCATCACCCGCCGGGCCCAGTGCCAGCAGCTCAGCCGTGCCAGGCCCCATTAGGTTGATCCTTTCATCCTACCCCAGGGATGCCCCTCCTGCCCGTCCCAGAGGCCCGTGCGGCCGTCCTGGCGTGATCAAGGTGGGAAACGGCGGGTTTGAAAAGCCTTAAGCTCTGCCACACACGCTCCCCAGCCCTGCCCACCCAGTGTCCTCCAGCAACGTGCCCCCGAGCCACCAGCTCAGGAGGAAAGGGAGCTGGGCGCCGGTGGGGAACAGGGGGGCTGACCCTGCCGGCCTCAGGACCCCCCCTCCCCCGTAACCTCTCCAATCTCCTCTTCCCCCACTGCCCCTACCGGCTCCATCTCTTCCAGGCACACTGGTCACTTGGAAGTGGCACAGTCCTGCCTCTGAGCCTCTGCCTGTGCCGGTCCCTCTGCCTGGAACATTCTCCCCAGATCTTCCCTTGTTCTCTCCCAGGCTCCGGAAATGTCACCTCCTCTGAGAAGCTCCTTGACTGCCCATTCCCAAAGCAGTGCCTGGTCTCTATCGCTTCAATTTGCTTCATTTTATTTTTGTTCCACGTGCCAACGTCTAAATTACCTTATTATCTATCTCCCCGCACTGGATGGTGAGCTCGGTGAGAGCGGGGGCTGCGTCAGGCCTGAGTGGCAACTGAGTCCCTGGCCCAGATCCTGGCATACAGTAGGTGCTCAATAAGTGTGCGCCGGCATAAAGAGTTGGGGGCAGAACCCGGCCGGGCCCCCTGGTCTTCTGCCATCTGAGCCCTTCACTTGCTAGTTCAGCTCTGCTGTGTGTCTTTGAGAACACTATTCACGTCTCTGGGTTTCGGCTTTACAGTTCTCCCCAAACATCAGGGCCTCACGTCCCGTCCCTCACTTCTCCCCTTCCCCGCAGCACTACCCTTGTTACCAAGAGTCAGGGGGCTCCCAGGCTTATTTGCTGTGTTACCTTGGGCAAGTCACTTCACCTCTCTGAGCCTCAGTAAGAGCCTGGAAAGTGAGGCTAATAATAATAATAACATCTTCTTCAGGCACCGTGGGGAGAATGAAAAGTATGGAACGCATTTAGCGCAGTGCCTGGCACTAAATAAACAGAATAACCAACATCCCCAGATTCCATTGTTACTGTTATGCTTGTTCTTAGAGAGGCTGTAGAGCACTGTGGTTAAGGAGGTGGTGGTGTTGGAGTTGGGGCTTTGAGGGATGAATAGGAGTTTCCCTAACCGCCTGGGTTCAAAGCCTACCTTGGCCACATCGCTTCTGTGAGCTTCAGTCTGCAAAATGGGCATAAAATAGTCCATGCCCTGCTGAGTTACTATGTGTAAATTGCTTAGAATGACACTGGGGGAGCAGATGTAGCTCAAGTGGTTGAGTGCCTGCTTCCCATGTACGAGGTCCTGGGTTCAAACCCCGGTACCTCCTTAAAAAAAAAAAAAAAAAATGATACCAATAGTATCGTTTGTTCATAGTTAGCTATAATTGTTGTTTTTACTACTATTATAATCACAGGACCGATAATAATTTGGGGGCTTCTCAGTGCCCCCCCCCTCCCAGTGGTCAGCCCCTTGTCTGCGCCTACCCCTCAGCTTCACTTTGGCAAAGACAGATCAGGGCTCCCACACTCTCTCACCCCCCCTGCCCGCTCCCATGACAAGCTCAGGGTTGGGGTTTGATGTTCAAAGTAGTGGGGTGCCAGCGATGGTTCTAGCAGGCAGCTGCCGGGCTGGGGGAGAAGAGGAAGGGATGGACCCCGCTCCTGGCCAGGCCTGGAAGTGCTGGCTGGCTCTGTCTGTACCCCGCCACGCACGGAGCCATCCCATGGGCTGGGCCCCGGCCCCTGCAGACAACGGCATCGGAACCAGCTGTGCACACCAGATGTTCCTGGTTTGCCCCCAGATGTGCGTCTCCGGCTCAGGGCTGCCCTGGCCTCCCTGTCCGCCCGTGGAGGGCCCTGGGCCCCACCAAGGAAGGGGGCACATTTTTGGAGGCTGCGGAATTGAGGCCCAGGCCCCTGGCTGCGTCCCACCCGTCCTGGGGCCTCAGTGTCCCCATGAGTGGGACCCCAGGGAACTCCGACCCTGGAGCTGTCAGCGCTGATGGTGGAAACAGAGGCACAGTCCTAGAAGCAGATGGGAATGAGGGCCGTGCCCAGCTACTGCCATGCCATTACCTGCAGGACCTTATTGAATTAAACGGCCCTCCGAGGGAGGGAGGTTGTCCCGTGAGACCCGTTGTACAGATGGAGAAACTGAGGCTCAGAGAGCTGGAGGAGTTTGTTCCACATTACCCAGCTGGGAAGAGGCAGATCAGGGATCCAAACTCAGCTGTCCTAGGGTCCGACCCCAACCAGTCCACGTGGTTTCGGGGCCTGGCTCGTTCTGCCTGTGGGCAGTGACTCCAGCCCCAAAAGCCACCTGGTCAAGCTCTTCCCATGTTCCCAAGAGACCCTTCTGGCCTTTTCTGAAGATGGGGAAACTGAGGCATGGGGCCTGGGACCATGTGCAGGAGGGAGGCAGAGAGGGAGGAGAAGGTGCCACACAGCAAAAAGCATGGAGACCACTACTCTGCAGATAAAATTATCAAGACCCTGCCTCAAGACGATGCAGCCCAGGCTGGCCTTCCAGAAACTCCCAGTCTGGGGGGAGACAGATGTGGACACAGAGACCACACCATCAGGGAAGGGCAGGAGGGAGGGACCTGGGGTTGGGGGACCAAGATGGGGAGCAGGGAAGGCTTCCTGGAGGAAGGGATATAAGAGCTGGGGCTTTGAAGGATATGTAGGAGTTTGCCCGCCGGGGTCAGGCCCTGATTCCAGACTTCCTCCAGACTGGAAGAGATGACTGTGGAGGGAGGGGTCCCCATTCCTCCTTCCACTCCCTCCTCTCTTCCTGGGAGTGGGTGTGAAACAGGTGCCTCCCCGAGGTTCTGCAGGATGGAGGCTGCTAATTCCAGGACCAGGTATGCCTGGCAGGTGCCCCTAGAGAGCCTGGTGGAAGGGTGAAGCCCCAGGGCATGGCCTGGGCACCAGACTAATGAGTACTGTTTTCTGGCACCACCAAAGAAGCTGCCAGAAACACCACACACCCCTGCCCCAGCTGCCTGCTCCTCAGATGGGAAGGACGCACCCAGCTGTGTGGCTTTGGGTCACTCGACACCCCTCTCTGAGCCCCAGTTTCCCCTCCCTCCCTGTGCCAGCACTGTGAACTCAGTGGCTAGAAATGGAGGGTCTCTCCTCGGTGCCTCTTACTGTCCTTAACCCACGGTGCCTCCAAAATCTTTGCAGTTGTGGCCCCTGAGCCTCTGGATGTGAGCATGTGACCTGGATGGGGGGGGCACCGGGGCGAGCGTGTGGCCGAACAGGCCAGAGTGTGAATGATGATGACAGTGTCTCTGTGCCTGTGTGTGTGTCCCTGTGCCACGTGTGGGGACAGGAAGGCCTGGGTGGCTGCGTGCGTGGCCGTGCCTGTTCTCTTGTGTCCATGTGCAAGAGAAGATGTGTATGTTTGTGAGAGCGTGAAAATGTCTGAATGTGTGTGGGAGTGTGCGAACTCCCGGGTGTGTGTGTGAGTGGAAGCACAGGCGCGTGTGTGGGTGTGAAAGTGCAGGAGTGAGAGGGAGACCCCAGCCGATTGTGAGGGGGTGAGATGGTGTTTGAGTGTGTGGGTGTGAAAACACCCAAGTGCACGCAAGGCAGTGAAGTTTGTGTGAGTGTGAACATGCTGGAGTGTGAGTGTAACCCCATTTGAGTCTGAGTGTGATCGTGTTTGTGTGAACATGCCGGGTGGGTGGATATGATGGTGCCTGAGTGTGCAGTAGCATTTGAGTGTGAAAATGCCCAGGCATGCAAGTGTGATCGTGTTTGAGTCTGAGTGTGAAACACCCTAGTGCACGAGTGTGATAGCGTCCAAGCGTGTGGGTGTGGACAACAAATGTGTGACTGCAATAGTATTTGGCTGATAGTGTTCAAGTGTGAGGTTGACCACACCCAAGTGTGTGGCCGTGAAAATGCCTGTGTGCACGAGTGCGGTTCTTTTGAGTGTGAAAACGCCCAAGTGTATGCGTGTGATGGCGTTCAAATGTGTGTGACTGCTGGGTGCGTGAGTGTGATAGTGTGTGATGGTGTTAGAGCGTGTGAAGATACCCAAGTATATGAGCGTAACTGAGGGTGTGAATTGGGGAACACCCAAGTGTGTGACAGTGTCTGAGCCCGAGCGTGTGTACGAGAGTGCCCGAGTGTGAGCACAGGAACTTGAAGACGCTGGTCAGTAAGAGCCCACGAGTGTGCTGGGTGAGCGAACTCCCCTCTGCGGGACTCGGAGCCTCCATGACAGGGCTCACACGTCATGCACACCTGCCCCCCCTTCCTGTGCCCTCCGCCCCACCCATGTCACCCCCTCGGGGCACCCCGCACAGACAGGCTCCACTGTTTACAGCCGCTTATCAGCGTCGCCCGCTGGACCCCCCCCTCCTTGGAGGGCCCCTGCCTTCCTGTCCCCATCAGAGCTCCTGGGGGGTTCTCCAGCTCCAAGGCCACCAAGGGCTCCTCTGGCCAGGCCAGCTGTTGTGGAGAGGGGGACGACTGGCACCTCCTCTACCCTCTCAACCCCCCCATTAAACCCTTGGTCGAAACAGAGGACTGGGAACTTGAGTCTGTTCAGGGAACTTCTTTGAGCCTAATGGGGAAACTGAGGCACACTACTCCAAGATATAGGTGCGAGAACAGTGGGGCGCTGGGGATCTGCCTGGGTCCGTCTCCCCCTCCCCAGGAAGGTGGGCATCAGGACACCAGGGTTCAAATCCCAGCTCTGTGACTTTGAGCAAGTTATTTCATCTCTCTGGGCCTCAGTTTCCCCATCTGTAAATGGGAAGAAGGATATTATTAGCCTGCTTCTTAGGATTCTTATGAGGTCATAAGAGTCCTAATATGCGCTAAGTTCATAGAACGAGCCCTGGTACAGAGTAAGTGCTCATCAAGGGTGGGTTTGGGCAGTGGACAGACCCAGGTTCAAATCCTGGGACTGACGACTGCTTGCTGTGCAACCCTGGAATGAAATATTCTCTCCGTAGCCCATGAGGCCCTGCATGACCTGTCCCCATCGTGTCCTGCCTGCCCTTCCCTCCTCCTGCTCTCCCCGTTGCTCCCTCCTCTCCAACCACACTTTTCTGTTCTTCCAACATGCCAGGCATGGTCCTGCCTCAGGGCCTTTGCACGGCTGCACTTCTGCCTGGGACACCTGCTCCAGATTTTCCCACGGACGACTTCTCATTTTTGGGTTCCTCTCAGCTCAGGTGTCAACCTCCTCAGGGAGGGCCTCCTTGACCACCTCCCTTCCAGGTTGACTCTCGTCAGATTCCAAGCTGGCCCAGAGTTTGTTTGCACACCCCCTGATGGCAGGGAGCTCACTTCTTGTCAACACCACCACGTGATAAAAAAAAAAAATAGCCCTATCAAGTGCTGGTTAAGTCCTAGGGGGCGACCTCACAACACTAGCTCCCAGGCACAGCCCCAGCCTGGGTTCGAATCCCAGGTCCTTTTCTAGCTGGCTGCCCTTGGGCAAGCTTCTTCCGGCTCCGTGCCTCGGTTTCCCCATCTGTGAAACGGGGTTGACAGTGCCTCCCTGGTAGGCGCAACACCCGGCCTGGTACACAGCAAGCGCTTAATAAATGTTAGCTATGACCGTTGGGTGGGTGTGGCTGCTGTGCCCGAGCTCATGCAAATCAATGCGAATCGCATGCAGATGCAGCGCCCCACCCCCGCCGCCCGACGTGCGCGCGTGGGTGCTCCGATGTCCCCGCGGCAGGCGCGGATCGGCGGGAGCCGGCGTCCAGCCCGGGCTGTCAGCGCTCCGTGTCCGTGTTTACACCGGGCGGGCCGCCAGGCACCGCGAGCGCAGACACCCGGAGGCGGGGCCCGGGAATGTAAACGCTGCCTGGCCGGGGTGGGGGGTGGACGATGCGTGGGTCCTTCAGCGCCTACTGGGTGCGGGGACAGGCGAAGCACCGAGTACTGGATGCCCAAATGCGGGAAGCCGGGGTGGGGGGCACCGAGGGGGCCCCTTGGGGGTGGAGGGAGAGCGGTCAGGGAAGGCTTCCTGGAGGAGGCGCTGCGCAAACCAAACCTGAAAGGCGAATGCAAGGGAGGAGCGGGGAGAACAGGTGCAAAGGAAGGGTTGGTTGCCAAGGCCTGGAGATGAGGAGCGATGCCGGGTGGCCATCTGGAGGGAAACTGAGGCTCAGAGAGTGGCAGTGAGTCCCCCAAGGACATCAGTATGGAGGGAGCAAAGTCCCGCCCCAGGGTTTCTGCCTCCCGGACTTAAGCCAAGCGCCATCCCTCCCCCGTACCCTTATCCAACAGTGCCCCCTGCCGGGAATGCCCTCACCTCCCTCTGCGCTTCCCACGCTCCCTGGGCTCCAGCCACACCGGCTTTCTTTCTTTGCAATTCCCGGGATAAGCCAAGCCCCCGGGCAGCCCCAGGGCCTTTGCACAGGCGATTCCCCCGTCTGCCTGAGATGCCATTCTCCTCTGGCTGGGCAACTTCTGCCCTTCTTTCAAGTCTCGGCAACATCAGCTCCTTCTGGACCCCCCCAGGTGGGGACAGCTCTCCTGCTTCCTGCCCCACCCCCAGCACCCACCCCACCCCCCGGCCGTGTTTCCTCCGACTGTGTGCAGTGGTTCCCCGATGAATCATTTCTGCTTTATTATTGCTCATGAGCAGGAGTTGTTCGGGGTCAGGGCGCCCCAGTGTGTCCCCAAGTGCCTGACCCAGCTCCCCCCACCCGTTCCAACGGACGGAGGGGCGCGGGACTGATGGCGCCTGTGCCCGCAGGCCGAGAATGCAGCGCTGGAAGGCGGCAGCCTTGGCTTCGATGCTCTGCAGCTCCGTACTCTCCGTCTGGATATGTCGAGATGGCCTGCTCCTCAGCCACCACCTCGGACCCGCCCTGGCCCCCCTGCGCCGGCCGCCTCGCGCCCTGGACGCCCGGATCGCCCGCCTGGCCCAGTGTAAAAACCATCTGCCCCTGTCTTGCCGTCACTCCCCCCCCCACCCCCCTACCCCCCGCCGACATAGGGGTGGCCATCACGGTGGCGGGGGTGGGAGGGGGTCACAGAAGCTGTTTTGAGATGGAGTGGAGGGAGGCTGCAAACCTCCCCGAAGGCCTGGTGGGGGGGAAATGGGGGGTGGCTGCTGGGAACTGGGGTCTCACGGCTCAGCTGTCACAAGGAATTAGGCGGAGAGGCAGGGGGGCCAGATGGAGATTAGACCTGGGCAGTCGGCCTGGGAGGCCACCGCAGCGCCGGGGGTGGGGAGGGTGGGGGGTGGCGGTGGCAGAGGCTGGATCCGAGGCCCCGTGACCCGCCCGGGTGGACAGGGACCAAGGTGGGCAGTTGGGGGAGAGAAGAGGGGTAGAGACTAAGACAAGGTGAGACGGCGATGGAGAGACATGGGTGCGGAGGGACCCCCCGCCCCTGGCGCCTGCCGAGCTGCAGGTTCTGCGGGCCGAGAGGGGGCCAGCCCGGACCTCGCGTGCTGAGGGCGGAGCGCGTGCGTGGCGCCCGAGGGTGCGGGCCGCGTGCACGCCTTTGTGCACGTCTGCGCCCGCCCTGCCTGCCCACACAATCCAGCTTTCTTGTCCTCACAATGGACAAGGGTGGCCCCCCTCCCCCCCGGCGCGCGTTCCACTTCCGTCCCCACCCCATCGCCCCCTGCGGGGAACGAAGTCCTCTCCAGGACACTGGGTCCCAGAGACCCGTGCGGGCACCCCCTCCCTCCCACCCCAAAAGCCAGCCCTCTAGGACCTGGGGGCAAAGCAGGAAAGGGGGCAGGGTCTCGGGGCCCCTGGGCGGGTGCCTGCCTGCCCGGCATCCCGTCGTGGGACCCCGCCCTATGGTGGAAGAGGGTGGCCGCTGAACCCCAAGGTGCTCTAGGACCCGGGGCGAGGGCGCTGATGGCGTTTCAGGCATGCTGGGGTGGGGGTGGGGTGGGGGTGGGGGGCGCCTCGTCCCTCTGCGTTCCAGATCCTGTGCACGTGGCAGCCCCGCAGGGAGGGGGAGCAGAGCAGAAACAGATACTAAAACACTATTCCTTGTTTATCCGCACTTCCCATTTAACTGGGCATCTGTATTTTATCAGCCAGCCCCCCCCAGAGTAACTTCCTAGACACCCAGCTCTGGGGTGGGAACACCAAGTTTGGGATTTTCTGCACCGCAAAAGTGAGGTAGAGGCACCTGGTCACCACCGCAAGCCGGTTCCTGGGCTTCAAGAACGTGGGGCAGATGGCCCAGGCACCTCCCCCATCCCCACCCTCTCCGCCCCGGTGCAGACAAGGGAAACTGAGGCACGGAGCAGGACCCTCACCTGCCTGAAGTTGCACGGCACTGAAAGTGGCAGAGCCAGGCTCGGCCCCTGGGTCTGTCAGGCTTCTGAGCTCCCCCAGTGGGGACAGGTACCCCCCACCCCAGGGCAACAGCGGCCCCTCCCCTTCGGGCCTTCCAGAAAGCTCATGCTCCTGACAGCCAGGTGCACCAGCCTTGGGGCCAGGCGTGGGGGCTAAGCTCAGGATTTCCTCTCCCCACCACAAGCGTGCCTGCCACCTGCCCAGGGGCTGGGAGCTGTTTGCCTCTAATTCCACCTTCAGCGCTGCCTGCCGCTCCCCCCCCCCACTTCCCCTCTCCCCACCCGTCTGGAATGCACGTGTCTCCGGGGCTGCGGAGTTACTGGGGCCAGGGCCAGCCGCTGGAGAAATAAATTTAGGCTGTGGGGCCCTGGGAATCAGTGACTCGGGGCATCCACGGCTGTGGGAGAAGAGGGCTGGCCCTGGGCCATACTTGGGCGCAGGATGGAGGGGGGAGAGAATGCGGTTTGGGCCCCCTCTCGGCCACCGATTATTAGTCTGGTGGCTCTGGGAACGACTCTGCCTTCTCGGACCGGTCATTTCCTTACCTGTAACATGGGGGTGGCCCTGGAAGTAGCCCACGCCCCCCCCCCCCACGGGCTAGGATCTGCCCCTCCACACACACACACACAGCCTTCAAATGCAGTAGGACCCAGTACCCAAAAGATGAAATATGGGAAGCAGCCCGAGAGGGTGCGCCAGTGCCCCGGGGCAGCCCAGCATACGGGTGGCGGCAGCTGGGGGGCCCACCATCCCCTTCTTTGCTGCAAAGGGGTGGGTGCAGCTGAGCGAAAAGGAGGAGATCCCCCAGGGCGCCCCGAGATTGGGGTGGGGTCCAGAGAAAGTGGAGAGAGAGAGGCACAGAAGGAGTGGGGGTCGCAATGGGTTGGGGGGGGGGGGCTCCAGAGGGAGTGAATTAGAGATGGGGGTCGGCTCAGCTCAAGATGGAGCAGGATATTAAGTGGACCCGGAGAGGGTGAGCCAGGCTCCGGGTAGCCCCAAGTAGCGGCGAGTCTAGAGTGGGGTGCGGGCCGCCGTGGGGACCCAGCGAGGGTCTGGGGGCTCCCCGCTGACCTCCTCCCCTTCTCTCCCTCCCCTCTGCCCTCGCAGACCGTGCACTGCTGCAAGGCGCCCCGGACGCGGTGGAGCTTCGCGAGCTGACGCCCTGGGCCGGCCGGTCCCCGGGTCCGCGCCGTCGGACAGGACCCAGGCGGCGGCGCGCGCGTGCGCGGTCGGGGACCCGGCCGTGCGGCCTGCGCGAGCTCGAGGTGCGCGTGAGCGAGCTGGGCCTGGGCTACGCTTCGGACGAGACGGTGCTGTTCCGCTACTGCGCAGGCGCGTGCGAGGCGGCCGCCCGCGTCTACGACCTGGGGCTGCGGCGCCTGCGCCAGCGGCGGCGCGTGCGGCGGGAGCGGGTGCGCGCGCAGCCCTGCTGCCGCCCGACGGCCTACGAGGACGAGGTGTCCTTCCTGGACGCGCACAGCCGCTACCACACGGTGCGCGAGCTGTCGGCGCGCGAGTGCGCCTGCGTGTGACCCTACCTCACCCGGCCCGGCCCCGACGGCGCGCGCCCGCCCGGCCGCCCCGCCACAGACTGACCATGCGCAGAAGAGGCCGTCGAGGCCACGGACTCTCGCGATAACTGTGTCGAGATAAAGAGTGGGAAAAAGGCCCCCGGGTCGTGACTCTGCGCCAAGGCGGGGTCGGGGTTGTGCCTGCTGCGGAGGGGAGGGACAGCGAGGGCATGTGGGGGGGAAGCGCCGTCTGCGCTGGGAAAAGGGGGAAGAAAGTAGATGCGAAGAGGGTTCTGGTTACAGGTTAGAGGGGGAAAATGTGGTCTGGTGGAGGCTCCTGTGTTCAAGGGACAAAAAGGAAAGGGCCATGTCGGCTGGGAGCGTCCATTCCCCCTTCCCTGCCAGTCTCTCTTCCCCTCCCCAGCGTGTGTGCCCCCCATCTCCCCTCAGTGAGCGGTGCTAGGAGGGAAAGGATAGAATTAGGGTCGGTAGAGTGAGGTGGAGCCACTCTGGATGGAGAGCCTGAGGGTCTGAGTGGACCTCGGCTTCCATCTCCCCGATAGGCCTCCTCAGGCCGGGCCCGGCCCCACCGGGGTGAACTCGGAGCCACTATCTCCTTTCACCGGCTAAAAATACCCGCGCGCTGCCCACCTCCCGGCGGGGACAGCTCTGGGGCGGCCGCCAGTCCCGTCCAGCCCGAAGCCGGCGCCTGGTGGGGCAGAGCCGGGTCCCCAGGGACCTGGGTCCTGGGCCCATAAAAGCCCGGGCCAGGCCTCAAGGGGGGGGGGGATTTACGACGAGCCCCCAAGGAGGATGGAAAAAAGTACAGCATGGTATTTAGATTTGCCCGCGGTGTCACCTTGATGCTTGACAGGCCCCGGGTGGCGCGGGGTATTGGGTTCCCTCTGCGCGGGGAGAGGCCCGCGGGTGCCACGGTCTGAGGGAGGGGTGGGGGGTTGGTGTCGGTGCCATCCCTGGGCCGGCATATGAGGGCGTGGGCCCGCGTCCTGCCCTGTCACCCCAGACTGGCAGCTCCCGAGGGCCCCCCAAAAGGCTTCTCTGAGCGTGTGGCCGCCCCATCCTGCCATGATGGTTCCCAAGGACATGTCCTGCACCTCGATCTCGGAATGTCCCCGCTCTCCCTTCCCCAGGGCACACATATCCCCTTGACCCCAGACTGAGGGCTCCCAAGAGCGTGGCCGCTCTGCTCTTTCCCCCCACATCTGATCTCAGGACAATCCTTCAACCACCGCATCCATCCTAAACTCCAACCGCATTCCACAGCTGAGGGGTGTGGATCCGAAGGTGTCCCCCGCCAGAGAGGAAGTCCCAGCCAGGCCTCAGATCTGGACCAGTGTCCACAGCTCCCTGCAGCTGCAGCTGGAAACACTCGGGGCTGCTGTCAGGCAGGACTTCCAGGGAGCCCTGAGAGCAGGGCTGGGCAGCCCAGGCCCCAGCCCGTGGGTGGTCTGCTGGGAAGGCAGTCCCGTCCCCCCCCCCACACCCCCACCCCGGTCGCGGCTGGCTGGGGTCCCCGCCCACCGTGAGGTTTGGGGAAGTGAATTCCTTGCGCTGTTTGGAGCTGACTCAGCCCAGCCAAGGCAGGAGGCCAGAGTTCCTGGGCTGTGCAGGGAGCCGAGACAGTGCTCACTTAGAGCCTCAGTTTCCCCCAACTTCCTGGGTGGTCAGGGAGGCCTCCCAGCCTCAGAGGGGGACGTGGCACAGCTCAGGACACACAGCTGGGGGCTGGGGGAGTTGGCCCCTGAGGCTCAGCTGCCCGTGTGTGTGTGAGTGTGTGTGCACCCTCCCCCTGGGCCTCCCGGGACCTCGGCTTGCTCACTTAGAGCCTCAGTTTCCCCCAACTTCCTGGGTGGTCAGGGAGGCCTCCCAGCCTCAGAGAGGGACGTGGCACAGCTCAGGACTCCCAGGACCTCGGCTTCCCGGTCTCCCACCCAGATCTAACGTCCCAACCACAGGGCTCTGGCCCGGCCGGCGAGAGAATTGGAAAGTAAACAGAGCTGCCCCCGCAGACCCCTGGGGGCTGGGGTTCTCGGCTGTGCACATCACACACCAGCCAGGGTTGCAGGCACACGCGTGCGCACGCACTTTCACACTCACACCGTCTCACAGATCACGGCAGCCCCCACACAGCTAAGCACGCTTTCACAATCACACCCGGAGATCACGGCAGCCCAGTCACACACGCTCTGGCACACTTAGGTCACAGGGCCACATACACACTCTCGCACTGTCACGTGCACTCCTAGCAAACACGCACTCAGCACCCCATGTGGCCATTCGCCTGCTCTCCCCGTTGCACACACGGCATCACACTCACTCCCTCACCCACCCTCCTTCACGGGGGGCTCCCTGCCCCTTTCTATCCCGCCCCTGACAGCCCGACACGCCTCACCTGGCTGGAAGACCCCCCTGCCCAAACCCTGCCCCACATCGCCTGGTCCACAGTCCCCACCACCTGGGGCTCCCCTTAGCCCTCCAGGCCCCACTGCCAGGGAGCCCGCTGGAAGAGAGAGGGCTTCGAACACCTGCCCGAGAGGTGTCGCCTCCCAGGGCCAAAGGAAGGTATGGAAAATGGTGATTCCTGCCCTTGATGTTAGGGCCAGATCATTCCCCGGGACGGGGGCCGTCCTGGGCCCTGGAGGGTGCTGAGCAGTATCCCTGGGCTCTGCCCCCTCAATGCCAGGAGCACCCCCACCCCTCGGTCATGATAACCCCAAATGCCTCCAGACATGCCCCAGTGTCCCCTGGAGGACAAAATCACCCTGAGAAAGGGGAGACACACCAGTTTCCCTTGCAGCATTCCCATCTGAAACCGTGACAATATTGCCAGCCTGTGTATCACGGAGGCAGCTAACAAGGGCAATTATAACCCCAGGGAACCAACCAGAACTGTCACCAGGGGGCGGGATCCCAAGGAAGTTAGTTTGCCAGAGGGTGGATGCCTTGGTGCGTGAGGTCCCCAGCAGGTGAATTCCAGGCAGGTGAGGTCCCTGGCAGGTGAGGCCACAGGTAGGTGAGGCTCCTATGCAGTAAGGTCCCTGACAGCCAAGTATCTTGGTAGGTGAGGACCAAGCAGGTGAGGTCCCCCACAGGTGAGGTTCAGGAAGGTGAGGTCCCCCCAAAGGTGAAGTTCAGGAAGGTGAGGCCTCCTGTGGGTGAGGACCAGGCAGGTGAGGTCCCCCACAGGTGAGGTTCAGGAAGGTGAGGTCCCCCACTGGTGAGGACCAGGCAGGTGAGGTCCCCAGCAGGTGAGGTTCAGGCAGATGAGGTACCCCACGGGTGAGGTTCAGGCAGGTGAGGTCCCCCGTGGGTGAGAACCTGGCAGGTGAGGTCCCCACAGGTGAGGTCTCCCGCGGGTGAGGTTCAGGCAGGTGAGGTCCCCAGCGGGTGAGGTTCAGGCAGGTGAGGTCCCCCCAGAGGTGAGGTTCAGGCAGGTGAGGTCCCCCCACAGGTGAGGTTCAGGAAGGTGAGGTCCCCCATGGGTGAGGACCAGGCAGGTGAGGTCCCCCGTGGGTGAGGACCAGGCAGGTGAGGTCCCCCCAAAAGTGAGGTTCAGGAAGGTGAGGTCCCCCACGGGTGAGGTTCAGGCATGTGAGGTTCCCCCACAGGTGAGGTTCAGGCAGGTGAGGTCCCCCACGGGTGAGGTTCAGGCAGGTGAGGCCCCCACAGGTGAGGTTCAGGAAGGTGAGGTCCTCCACGGGTGAGGACCAGGCAGGTGAGGCCCCCCGCAGGTGAGGTCCCCTGCAGGTGAGCTCCTGGCAGCCCAGGCCTCAGGCCAGCCGCGGGCTCAGGTGAACCAGGCAGCTATGCTGGGCACCACCTGGTGGCTGGACTCCTGTTGCAGCCACCAGCAGGCTTTGCAGAAAGCCTGGGCCCAGGTGAAAGAGCGAGGCCGCAGTGTCTCCCGCCAGCGAAAGTACCGCAGGTAGGCAGACTGGTTCCGGTCCAGCACGTGCAAGTACTCGGCCAAGGCCTGGGGACTCTGGAAGTCGGCGACACGGATGAAGGCGTCGGGCTGCTGGGACCCAGCACCACGGGCACGGCCCAGGCCTCCAGAGCGTTCCGCCACAGCTTCGCCGTGATATAGTCCAGGTGCAGAGAGTTCTTGAAGGCCAGGTAAAACTTGTACTGGGCCAGCTTCTCCATCATGGCCTCCCTGGGCAGCGGCGTGTGGAAGCGCCCGTACACGTCTACCTGGAGATGCGGCTGGAGCTGCTGATAGTAGCTCACCCTGTACAAACTGAGCCTCCAGTTCGACACCACCCAGGCCACCAGCTTGGTCTTGGGGGAGAGGTGGGCCAGCGTGTCGGCGGGCTGACCGGGCCACGGCTCGAGCCAGCCGTAGGGCGTGAAGATGTCCGAGTCCCGGCGGTAGCTCATGGTCAGGTTGAAATAGCCATCCAGAGCTCGCAGATGGGAGCAGTGGCTGGGTGACTCCATGCTGAACCAGAGCCACCGCTGGCGAGCGGCTGACCTCGCGGTGATGCACGATGACCGCGTCCGCTTGCACGTACGCGCTGCGGTTCGCGGTCAGCAGGCAGTCCGCCGTGCCCGGGTGCATCTCCGAACAGCGGGACAGGGCCACGCGCTTGTTGAACGGCCACGTCCACAGTAGGATGACCAGGGTTCGGGGGCCGGTGGGCAGGGGTCCGCTGGCCTTGCCGACCCATTGGAGAGCACCGTGGGTGCGTCTTGATACACACGCAGGTAGGAGAAGAAGCAAAGAGCCCAAAACACCTGGAATAGCAGCCCACGGAAGAGGTGGCGCCACGGACAATGGCACTTGGCTTGGCCAACTGGATCCATGGGTCGGAGGAGCTGGGAGGAGGGGAGAGCAGAGAGCATCGTGGACTAGTGGGACGAAGCGTGGGTTCCCCAAATTCACCCTCGTGAGTCCTGATGTGGGAACTGTCATTATTCCTATTTTACAGATGAGAAAACCGAGGCTAGTGATTGACAGCCAGAAAATGGCAGAGCTGGAATCCTAAACACATGATACATCATTCGGCTTGAAGTTGAGGTGAAGGAAGAATCTAGACTGTCCGATAGGGAAGCCACCAGACACACACGGCCATCGAACACCGGAGATAGGGCTTTTCTGAATTAAAATGTGCTGAAAGGGTAAAATAGACCAGGATTTTGAAAATTCCGGTCCTTGAGTCCACATGCTCCGGGCCACGAGGCAACATGGCCTCTTGACCTGGGGAGGGGTTCGTCAGAGAAGGTAGGGTAGGCCCCAAGGATTTTTAAATCCCACCTTGGCCACATCCATTTCCGGTTTCCCCAGTGTGGAGAGGAGACAGAGCTGGTAACTAACTCTCCCACCCCCAAATCCCATCCTCGACTCCGTGGGGATCCTGGGAGGAAGCACAGTGGGATGGGTTTTGAAGGTTATATAAGAGCTCTCCAACTAACTGGGGAAAAAGTGTGTTCCTGATAGAGGAAACAGCCAGTGCAAAGGCCCGGAGGTGAGGAGAAACTGGCCAGTTTGGGGGTGGTCAAAGGGGAGGCCTAGGGCTGCCAGTTTGAACTTAGTGCACTAGGTGATCATGGGGCCCTGACTATCAAACACCCTCTTCCCAGTCCTGTGGGAGGGAAAGAGGTCAGGGGATGGGTGACAAGTAGGAGAGAGACTCAGAGGGAAGAATGGGGACTCAGGGCACGCAGCAGACCCTTTAGATGGGGACCCCAGAGAAGGTGCAGGTTTGGGGAGAAGATTCAGAGCCCAGTATGGGCACTGCTGGGTGCAAAAGGACACCCTGGAGAGATGTCCAGTTGGCAACTGTCCCCATGGGGCTGGAGAGGGCTGGGAGTGGGGGTTGGAGGTAGGCTTGTGGGGTCCAAAATGAGCTGGGAGAGTGCACCCTGGGTCTCTGAAGCCCGAGGGAGAGAAAGCTGCCGAAGAGGCTGAGATGGTGCAGCCAGAGAAGGTGGGGAGCCTGGGAACACGGGGTCCAGTGCATTGAGGAGCTGGCGGGGTGAAGCTTGGAGGTTGGAGTAGACAGTTAGGCCCCAGTGGTGCCCCTGGAGACCTGGAGGGGCCACGGGGTCCCAGGAGGGACCGTTCTCCTCAAGGGAGGAGAACCCGGGGCATGTCTGGATACAAGGGAGCACTGTGCCTGGAGCCTTGTCTGCCTCGACTGGGAAGTGGGGACAGCTGCACGCTCCTGGAAGACAGACAGTGGCATGAGGGGTGGGAGGGGGTTTCATGGTCTGGCAGATTAACCGGTATTCCCTGGGCCTTTCTGTCCCCACCGGAAGTCGCAAAGTCCTCCCAGCACAGTGCTGTCCACCCCCACCTCGGGGACGGGAGCCCAGCACCCCAGCCCTGTCCCCACTCCACTCCCTGCAGCCCTGGCCATCCGTTTTACCGATGAAAACTCAGAGACACATGTCTTGCCCACGTCCGCAGAGCTAGAACCATTTTGGTCAGAACTCGAACTCCCCCCTCCACATAACCCCAAACCCACAGACCAGCGCCGTCCGATAGAACTTTCTGCGACATTGGAAATGTTCTATATTTGCACCGTCCAGGACAGTGGCCTCTAATTCCATGTGGCTGGCGTGAAACGTGGCTGGCGTTGCTGAGGAGTTGAAATGGTTCGTGTTAATTCAGTAAAAATTAAATCCCGGGGGGGCGGATGTGGCTCAGATGGTGGGGCGTCCGTCTGCCATAAGGAGGGACCTGGGTTCGATCCCCGGACCTCCCGGTAAAATTAAAAATACATATAGAAGGCGCATGGGCTGCCAGGCTCTGTGAGCCGGTGAACCGCCAGGCCCCGGAAGCCATGCAGCAAGATGATGACCTAACAGGGGAGAGACAAGACGAGATGCTCCGAAAGCTCTGAAAACCAAGAACCGAGGTGGCGCAGGTGGCAGGACACCTCTCTCCTACATCGGAGGTCTCCAGGATCGAATCCTGGTGAAGACTGGAGGAGGAGGATGAGAAGAGATGGCAGGAAACACACACAGAGAATTGTCCAGTGAATGGACACAAAACAGCAAATGGGGAAGGGGGGATTAAAATGGATAAAGTAAATAAATAAATCTTTAAAAAAAAAAAAAAAAAAAGATACATGACCCTCCCAGTCTCCTCTACTAACCTGATTGCTGAGGACTCAGAGGGGAGTGGAAATATTTCCTAGCTGGGAAAAGGGAAGGGGCTGCCAGAGAAGGCTGGAGAACTGTCACAGAGAAAGTTTGAATTACAAGGCTCCTAGCCTCCAGACAGGAAGCTCTATCACACTGATCTGGTCTGCATCACAACAAATACACTCCCACCAGGCATTGAATTTAGAGCTGCCAAAAAGCGCCGTCTGCTGGCAGACCAGGGAAGTGCATGTGAGAAAATTAAAAATAAGTAGGAGAAGCTTTATCCAGCCTCTATAGCCTTCTCCCCAAGGCCCTAGGAAGCAGGTATATAGCCAAAATTACTGGGTCCAGTGCCCAGTTTTGAGCAACAAGCAGGGACAATCCTAAGAAGCCAGGTCGAGCCAAGAATCAAAGAGCAGTGGTAACACACAGCCTCCTGCCACTAAATCCCTATAAAAGAGAAAGAAATTGAGCATCTGAGTAAACTATATCCTAATCAGATGCCTAGGTATCAGCAAAAAATTACAAGCCATACCAAGAAAATGGAAGACATGGCCCAAGAAAAGGAATATAGCAAAACCCCAGAGGATATGCAGAATTTAAGAGAATTAATCAATGAGATGTGCACAAATTTCCAAAATCAAATTAATGAGTTGAAAGACAATATGTTTAATGAGATAAATGACATCAAGAAAACATTGAAATGGGTATTTTTATTCAACTGCGTTTTCTTTTTTGTTCTTAATCATTTATATTTTCAATTATTAAATATACAAAATAGTTATTTAAAAAAATAAAAAGAAAAGAAAGAAGACATTGAGCAAGCACAAAGAAGAATTTGAAATCCTGAACAGAAAAGTAGAAGAGCTCATGGGAATGAAAGACACAATAGGTGAGATAAAAAACACACTAGAGGCATACAATAGCAGACTCAAAATGATAGAAGAAAAAATAAGTGATATAGAAGACAAAAAAGCTGAAATTGGAGAGAGAAAAGAACAGAAAGAGAAAAGAATGGAAAAAATTGAGCAGGGCCTCAGAGAGTTGAATGACAATATGAAATGCAACAACATACATGTCAGGGGAGTTCCAGAAGAGGAAGAGAAGAGAAAAGGGGCAGAAAGAGTATTTGAGGAAATAATAGCTGAAAATTTCCCAACTCTCACAAAAGAAATGAACTTACATGTTCAAGAAGCACATTGTACCCCAATCAGAAAAAATCTGAATAGACACATACTACTCAGAATGTCAAATGTCAAAAATAAAGAGAAAATTCTCAGAGCAGCAAGGGAGAAGCAAACCATCACATATAAGTGATGCCCAGTGAGGCTTAACATGGATTTCTCATCAGAAACCATGGAGGTGAGAAGACAGTGGTATGATACAATGGGTACTGAAAGAGAAAAACTGCCAGCCAAGAATTCTTTATCCAGCAAAATTGTCCTTCAAATATGAAGATGAGTATAAAATATTCACAAACAAACAGAAACTAAGAGAGTTTGCAAAAAAGAATCCACTTTTAAAGGAAGCCTTAGAACCTGAAATAAAAAGACAGGAGACAGAGGCTTGGAAGAAAGTATAGAAAAAAGAATAACAGAAAGGATAACCAAGAGAGTAAAAAGACAGACAAAAATATGATATGACATATGAAAACCAAAGAATAAAATGGTGGAAGTAAATAGTGCATTTACAGTAATATCATCGAATGTGAACGGATTAAACTCCCCAATCAAAAGATACAGGCTGATAGAATGGATAAAAAACATGAGCCATCCATATGCTGCTTACAAGAAACTCACCTCAGACCCAGGGATACAAATCGGCTGAAAGTGAAAGGTTGGAAGAAGATACTCCATGCAAATAGTAACCAAAAAAGAGCAGGGGTAGCTATACTAATATCAGACAAAACAGACTTTAAATGCAAAAAAGTTATAAGAGATAAAAAAGGCCATTATATATTAATAAAAGGCACAATCCACCAGGAAGATATAATAGCTATAAACATCTATGCACCTAACCAGGGTGCCCCAAAATAATGAAACAAACTCTGGGAAAACTGAAGGGAGAAATAGACATCTCTACAATAATCATTGGAGACTTCAACACCCCTCTCACATCATTAGATAGAACAACTAGACAGAAGATCAACAAGGAGACAGAGAACTTGAACAATATGATAAACAAGTTAGACCTAACAGACATATACAAAACACTGCATCCAAACTCAGCGGGTTATACATTCTTCTCAAGTGTCCATGGATCTTTCTCCAGGATAGACCACATGTTAGGTCACAATACAGCTCTCAATAAATATAAAAAGATTGAAATGATACAAAGCACCTTCTCAGATCATAATGGAATGAAACTGGAAGTCAATAATAGACAGGAAAAAAGTAAATTTGCAAATGTGTGGAGACTGAACAACACACTCCTAAATATTTGGTAGGTCAAAGAAGAAATTGGAAGTGAAATCAGTAAATATATTGAGAAAAATGAAAATGAGAACACAACGTATCAAAACTTATGGGACACAGCAAAGGCAGTCTTCAGAGGGAAATTTATAGCCCTAAACTCCTATATTAAAAAAGAAGAAAGAGCTAAGCTCAATTATTTAAGTGAACAACTAGAGACACTAGAAAAAGAACAGCAAACCAATCCCAAAGCAAGCAGAAGGAAAGAAATAATAAAGATTAGAGCAGAAATAAATGAAATATAGGGAAAAAAAACAATAGAGAAAACCAACAAAACCAGAAGCTGGTTCTTTGAGAAGATCAATAAAATTGACAAAACCCTAGCTAGACTAACAAAGGAAAAAAGAGAGAAGATGCAAATAAATACAATCAGAAATGAAAGGGGGGAAGTTACGACTGACCCCACAGAAATAAAAGAATCATAAGAGGATATTATGAGAAACTATATGCCAACAAACTAGACAACCTAGATGAAATGGACAAGTTTCTAGAAACGTACAACCAACCTACAATGATGCTACAAGAAATACAAGAACTTAACAAACCAATCACATTTAAAGAGATTGAATCTGTCATCAAAAATCTCCCAGCAAAGAAAAGTCCAGGACAAGATGGCTTCACAGGTGAATTCTACCAAGCATTTCAAAAAGAATTAACACCAATTCTCTTTAAACGCTTCCAAAAACTTGAAGAGGAAGGAGAATTACCCAACACATTTTATGAAGCCAACATCACCCTAATACCAAAGCCAGATAAAGATTCCACAAGAAAAGAAAATTATAGACCAATGTCTCTAATGAACATAGATGAGAAAATTCTCAACAAAATACTTGCAAATCGAATCCAACAGCATATCAAAAGATTTATACATCACGACCAAGTGGGATTTATTCCTGGCATGCAAGGCTGGTTCAGCATAAGAAAATCAATCAACGTAATGCACCACATTAACAAATTGAAGGAAAAAAACCACATGCTCATCTCAATAGATGCAGAAAAGGCATTCAACAAAATCCAACATCCTTTTTTGACAAAAACACTTCAGAAGATAGGAATAAAAGGAAAATTCCTCAATATGATAAAAGGCATATATGAAAAACCCACAGCCAACATCATACTCAATGGGGAAAGGTTGAAAGCTTTCCCCCTAAGATCAGGAACAAGACAAGGATGCCCACTGTCACCATTGTTATTCAACATTGTACTAGAAGTTCTAGCTAGGGCAATTAGACAAGACAAAAAAATTAAAGGTGTCCAAATAGGAAAAGAGGAAGTAAAACTCTCACTATTTGCAGATGACATGATCCTGTATTTAGAAAGTTCTGAAATGTCTACAACAAAGCTACTTGAGCTAATAAATGAGTTCAGGGAAGCGGCTGTGGCTCAATCAGTAGGGCTCCCGCTTACCATATGGGAGGACCTGGGTTCGGTTCCCAGGGCCTCCTGGTGAAGGCAGGCCCACCCGCACGGCGTGGTTAGCTGACCCAGCGAGCACAAGCAGCAAGGCGGGGATAAATAAAAAAATAAATAAAATCTTTAAAAAAAATAAAAATAAATAAATAAATGAGTTCAGCAAAGTGGCAGGATACAAGATCAACACACAAAAACCAGTAATGTTTTTGTACACTAGTACTGAACAATCTGAGGAAGAGATCAGGGGGGAAATTCCATTTTCAATAGCAACAAAAAGACTTAAATAGTAGGAATTAATTTAACCAAAGAGGTACTGGACCTATATGCAGAAAACTACAAAACAATGCTAAAAGAAATTTAAAAAGACCTAAACAAATGGAAACACATTCCGTGTTCATGGATTGGAAGAATAAATATTGTGAAGATGTCAATCTTGCCCAAACTGATTTATACATTCAATGCAATACCAATCAAAATCCCAACAGCTTACTTTACAGAATTAGAGAAGGCAATTACCAAATTCATCTGGAAGGGAAAGTGCACCCGAATAGCCAAAAGTATTCTAAAAAAGAAGAGCAATGTGGGAGGAATTTCGCTGCCTGACCTTGAAACATATTACAAAGCTACAGTGGTCAAAACAGCATGGTACTGGCATAAAGATAGACACATCAATCAGTGGAATAGAATTGAAATTCCAGAAATAAACCCTCACCTATACAGTCAGCTGTTTTTGTTTGTTTTTCTTTTTCCAAATTGACTTTATTTTTTCTTTTTGGTGTACAGGTCTTTGAGTCCCACCCTGGCTTGCTGTCTGTGTCCATTCTCTGGGTGATCTTCTATGTCTGTTTCTTGCCTTTTCTTCTCATTTTTCTCCTCCAGGCTTTACTGGGATTCGCTCCTAGGGATCTTTGATGTGGGAAAGAGGCACCCTGTCACTTACGCCACCTCAGTTCCTGGTGTCTGGCTCATCTCACCTTGGCTCTCCCCTGCATCTTTCTTTTGTTATGTCATCATCTTGCTGCATGTTTTCGCTTGCCTGGGCTCGCCGCGCGGGCCCAGTTTGCCTGCCCCCTTTTTATTTCATTACATTTCATTTCATTATTTTATTTTATTTTATTTTACGAGGAGGTCCTGGGGATCGAACCCGAGTCCTTCCATATGGTAGACGGATGCCCAGCTACTTGAGCCACATCCGCTTCCCTCAACTGGTTTATGACAAACCTACCAAGTCCATGCTAATGGGAAAAAGTCTCTTCAACAAATGGTGTTGGGAGAACTGGATATCTATAACCAAAAGAATGAAAGAGGATCCCTGTCTCACCCCCTATACAAGAATCAACTCAAAATGGATGAAAGATCTAAATATAAAAGCCAGGACCATAAAACTACTGGAAGAAAATGTAGGGAAACATCTTCAAGACCTTGTAGTAGGTGGTGGTTTCTTGGACCTTACACCCAAAGCACGTGCAACAAAAGAAAAAGTAGATAAATAGGACTGCCTCAAAATTAAACACTTTTGCACCTCACAGGGCTTTGTCAAAAGGGTGAAAAGGCAGCCAACTCAATGGGAAAAAATATTTGGAAATCACATATCTGATAAGGGTTTAATATCCAGGATAGATAAAGAGATGTTACAACTCAACAATAAAAAGACAAACGACCCAATTAAAAAATGGGCCAAAGATTTGAATAGACATTTCTACAAAGAAGAAATAAAGATGGCATAAAAAAAAAAAAAAAAAAAAAAACCACATGAAGAAATGCTCAACATCACTCATGATTAGGGAAATGCAAATTAAAACTACAATGAGATATCATTTCACACCTCTCAGAATGGCCACTATTAAAAAGACAGAGAACTACAAGTGTTGGAGAGGATGTGGAGAGATAGGAACACTTCTTCACTGTTGGTGGGAATGCAGGATGGTACAACCACTATGGAGGACTGTTTGGCAGTTCCTAAAGAAGTTGAATATAGACTTGCCACGTGACCCGGCAATACCACTACTGGGTATATACCCAGAAGAACTGAGAGCAGTGACACGAACAGACATCTGCACATCGATGTTCATAGCCACATTATTCACCATTGCCAAAAGCTGGAAACAACCCAGGTGTCCATCAACAGACGAATGGATAAACAAACTGTGGTCTATTCATGCAGCTGTAAGAAGAAATGAAGTCGTAAAGCATATGACAACATGGAGGAACCTGGAGGACATTATGTTGAGTGAAGCAAGCCAGACACAAAAGGACAAATACTGTATGAATGCGTTACTATGAACCAAATGTATTGTGTAACATATTGTATGATTCAAAAAAAATTTTATATGTATCCAGTGCATTTAATTGAGAAATGTATGTTTTTATTCAACTGTGTTTTCTTTTTAGTTTTTGATAGTTTATATTTTCAATTATTAATTGTACAAAGTAAAGTTTAAAAAAAGCGATGCTCAAAAATTTGCAAAAAAATATTTAAAAAGCTAAAAACAAAAAAATGAAAATAAGTAAAACAAACAAACGAAAAAATGGTGCTTTCCATTTTAGGTGATTTTTTTTATGAGATTATGGCACATGTCTTTATGTAGTTCAGTGCATCTGGCGGAGTGCTTCATGCCAGGCTGGCAATAAATACGCTTTTTAAAATTTTTAATTTAAATAAAATAATGGCTGCCTTCTTATGTAGATCTAAAACCATTTCAGAATAAAATGTGAAAAATAAAAACAAAACCCTACCCTCTAGTCGGTGATTGGAAACTTTTGAGTATGTCTGGAACGCCTCGGGCGTGCAAAAGTACTTCAACCGAGATCTTTATCAAATCTAAGTACAGAATGAGAGTTTTTGATGAAAACAGAAGTGTCTGAATTGAGATGTACAGTAAACACACAAAATGCACACTAGAGTTCCAAGACTTAGTATGAAACAAATGACAAAGAGTGTCGAATATCTTATTTATAATTTTTGTGTGTGCTAATTGCTTTTTTTTTCTTTTTTTCTTTTTTTGAGGTAACACAGGCTGGGGATCGTACCTGGGACCTCGCATGTGTGAAGCTGGAGCTCAACCACTGAGCCACATCGGCTCCCCTGGGTTGGTTTTTTTCATTTGTTTTGTTTGTTGTTTTTTTTTTTTTTTTTTTTTTAGGAGGCACCGGGAATCGAACCTGGGACCTCCCATGTGGGAAGCAGGCGCTCAACTGCTTGAGCCACATCCACTTCCCTAATTGCTTTCTGAAATGTTAGTCATTTTGATATCATGGGTTAGTAATACAGAATATGATTAAAATTATTTCTATATGTCTTATGGGTTGAAGTGTCCCCCCCAAAAGAAGCTGTAGTCTTAACCTCTGGCACCTTATGTGAATGTCACCTTATTAGGGAATTGCAGATGGAATGAGTTAAGGTGAAAGGAGCTCATACCAGACTAGGGTGCATCCTTCATCCAATATGACTGCAATGTTGATATAAAGGTGAGAAGAGAGGCAGATAGACACAGCGGAGAAAGCCAGCGGAGGACGAAGGCAGAGACCGAAGAGCTGCGAGCCAAGGGATACCAAGGATGGCTGGCCAACACCAGAAGCTACAAGGGGGCAGGGAAGTTTCCTTCCCTACGATTTGCAGAGAGAGCGCGGCACTGCTGACATCTAGATTTCAGACTCTCACACCCAGACCCGGGGAGAATAAATTGCCATCATTTTAGGGCACCTCATTTGTGGGACTTTGTTTCAGCTGCCCTAGGAGGACATCTGTGCCTTTATCGTGATTTTTTTTTAAACGTGGCTCCTAGAAAATGTTAAATTACACACGTGGCTGGCATGGTAGTTTTATCAGACGACGTGGCCTGGAGTCTCAGTTTTTGGAAACTGGTGCACTGCATTGCAATTGAGCACTCACGGAACCTCTAGCCCATGAGGTTCTCCGAAACGCTGGCAGGCACCATACAAGGGCTGTTGGAAACAAGCTATGTGCCCATCAGGGGGGGACTGGTTAAATTCCACGTGTTCCTGGTGGTGGAATACTATGCAGCTCTGAAAAAAAAGAATAGAGCCCCTCTAAGTGACACAGACCGGCAAGGGACATCCAAGTTTTCCAGACTCTGACACCTCTCGAGTTTGGGAGCCGTTCTAAGAAAAAATAAGTGCAATTATGAACCCAGACTTAGGTGCAGAGGCAAATCATCCTTTAGGGGACCCCCAAGGCTTAAGCTTCCTTTGCTTCTTAGTAAAATCACCTGGGTCTGGTACAAACCATTTTCCAAGACCATCTAATTTAATGGTGCACTGTCCAATATGGGTATTGGGCATTTGGCATGTGGCTGGGACAACTGAGGAACTGAGGGTTTAAATGTTCTTCAATTTTAAATTAAAAATCAATGGGGCGGGGAGCAGATATAGCTCGAGCAGTTGGGTGCCACCTCCCACACGAGAAGTCTCGGGTTCAGTTTCCAGTGCCTCCTAAAGAAGACGAGCAGACAGCAAGTGGACACAATGAGTAGAGACAATGAGCAGACACAACGAGCAGAGACAATGAGCAGACACAGCGAGCAGACAACGAGCAGACTGACGAGGGAGCCATCTCTGGGGGAAAAAATCAGTGGGGAGTGGTTGAGCATCAGCTTCCCATGTTCAAGATCCTGGGTTCAATCCCTGGAACCTCCTAAAAACAAAACAACAAACAAACAGAAAAAAAATTAATTCTCATTGGGGAGCAGATGTAGCTCAGTGGTTGAGCACCTGCTTCCCATATATGAGGTCCTGGGTTCAGTCCCTGGTACCTCCTAAAAAATTTTTAAAATCACAATTCAAAAGCAGTGTACATTTTATTTTTATTTTGAAATTTCTATTATTTTATTTTTATTAAGGAAGTTGTAGGTTTACAGAAAAATCATGCATAAAATCCAGGGTTCCCATAGCCCCCCTATTAGTACCATCTCGCATTGGTGTGGTACATTGGTTACTATTGATGAAAGAATATTATTATAATTGTACTATTAACTTCAAGTCCAGGATTTACATTAGGGTTCAGTGTTTGTGTTATACAGTCTTATGGTGGTTTTTCTCCCCAATTTTTATTCTAGTAACATCTATACCTCCTAAATATTTTAATCACATTCAAATACATATTTCAGTACTGCTAATTACATTCAAAAATCTTGTGCTACCATCAGCACCATCCATTACCGAAACATTTCCATCATTCCAACCAGGAACCCTGTACATTTTAAGCCTTAACTTCCCATTCCCTATTCCCACCAGACCCCCTGGTAACTTGTATTCCAGCTTCTGGTTCTATGAGTTTGCTTATTCTGATTATTTCAAATCAGTGAGATCATACAATATCTTATGCCTGGCTTCTTTCACTCAGCACGGTGCCATATCGTCACATCTATCAGCACTTCAACCCTCTTTACAGCTGAATAATATTCCATTGTGTGTATATTCCACATTTACTTATCCATTCGTTGGTTGATGGACCCTTGCATCGCTCCCATCTATTGGCAACTGTGAATAATGTCGTTTGAGTCCCTGCTTTCTATTCTTTTGGGAAGATACCAAGTAGTGGTATTCCCTTGTCACAGAGCCGTTCTATACTTACCTTTCTGTGGGACCTCCAAACTGTCTTCCACAGCAGGTGCGCCATCTTACATTGCCACCAGCAATGAACAAGTGTTCCTATTTCTCCACATCCTCTCCAACACTTGTTATTCCCCACCCCACCCCACCCTTTTCTTTTAACAGCAGGCATTCTAATATGTGTGAAAATGGTGTCTCGCTGTGGTTTGGATTTGCATTTCCCTGATGGCTAATGATGTTGAGCATCTTTTCATGTGCTTTCTGGCCATATATAGTTTTTCTTTGGAGAGATGTGTATTCAAGTCTTTTGCTCATTTTTTAACTGGGTTCTTTGTCTTTTTGTTAATAAGTTGAAGGATTTCTTTATATATTCTGGATATTAAACTCTTATCAGCTATGCGGTTTCCAAACACCTTCTCCCAGGATGAGGTACCATTTATCAGTTTTTTCTTTTGTTACTTGTGCTTTGGGTGTAAAGTCTAAGAAACCAGTGTCTAACACAAGGTCCTGAAGATGCTTCTCTACGTTTTCTTCTAGGAGTTTGATAGTTATAGCTCTTATATTTAGGTCTTTGATTATTTTTATTTTGTTTTATTGTTTTTTTAAAGCAGTTCAGTTGAGATATATTCACATACCATATAATCTATCCAAAGTGGATAATCAATAGCTTTTAGTATAATCACAGCATTGTGCATTCATCACCATAAAAATTTTTAGAACAATTTCATTACTCCAAAAAGAAGAACTAGGGGGTGTGGAGTTTTTCTCTGATCTCTTTTGAGTTAATTTTTCTATATGGTATGAGGTCTTCCTTCTTCTTCTTCTTCTTCTTCTTCTTCTTCTTCTTTTTTTTTTTTTTTTTGTAAATGGAGATCCAGTTTTCTCAGCACCGTTTGTTGAAGAAACTATTTTTTTCCCAATTGAGTGGTCTTTGCCCCTTTGTCAAAAATCAATTCTCGCTGTCCTGATTTTGTGATAATCAGGGTAAGCTAAACATTCGCTTCATTAGAAACCAGGCATGTGTCCCCAGACCTAGTTTTTCTCCCTAGGTCTGGTTCTTAGAATGCTGGTGATAAACTAAGCCTGATTTATTATATGACCATCCTGTATGGGAAAAGACTGTAACTCTAGGTATCGTTGGTCAACCTTAAGAGATATAGCAGGGGGACGGATGTGGCTCAAATGGGTGGGCATCTGTCTCCCATATGGAGGAACCTGGGTTTGATCCCCAGGACCTCCCAGTAAAAATTAAAAAAAAAAGAAATATATGGATGGCACGCGGGCCGCAAGACCCCATGCATGGGTGTGCCCTCAGGCCCCAAGCGCGGTTCTGCCGCCAGGCCCCATCGAGCCACACGGCAAGATGATGACGTAACAGGAGAGTGACACAAGGGAGAGCCAAGACCAGATGTGCCAGAAAACCAAGAACTAAGGTGGCGCAGGCGGTAGGACGCCTCTCTCCCGCATCGGACGTTCCGAGGATCGAATCCCGGTGAAGACAGGAGAAGAAGGATGAGAAGAGATGGCAGGAAACAGACACATGCCCAGTGACCCCACCCGCCCCCCCCCCCCCCCCCGCGCGGGCGGCGGTAAAAATGGATAAAAGTAAATAAATAAATAAGTCTTTAAACAATCAGTCGGCCATAAATGTGAGGGTTGATTTCTGAGCTCTCAATTTGATTCTATTGTTTTATCTGTCTGTCCTTCTGCCTGTACCATGCTGTTTTGATCACTGTGGCTTTGTAATACGTTTTAAGATTGGCAAGTGTGAGTCCTCCAATGTCATTCTTTAGTAAGATGGTCATGCTTTCTTATCCATTCTGCGGTTCTCTGCCTTTTGACTGGAGAGTTTAATCCATTTACATTTAAAGTCACTGCTGATAATACAGGACTTTGCTACTTAGCCTTTGTATGTCTTTTTTTTTTTTTTTTTAAAGATTTTATTTATTTATTCATTTATCCCCCCCTTGCTGCTTGTGCTCGCCGGGCCAGCCAACCACGCCATGCGGGCGGGCCCGCCCCCACCAGGAGGCCCCGGGAACCGAACCTGGGGCCTCCCATATGGTAAACGGGAGCCCTACTGATTGAGCCACAGCCGCCTCCCCCTTTGTATGTCTTATACCCATTTTGTTCCTTGCTTCTGTTAATGCCTACTTTTATATTTATTTGATTTTTTTGTATGAGTTGTACTTCATTGACTGCCTTCTCTTTCCTATCTGGATATGTTTTTCATGTATATTGCTTGTGGTTGCCATGGGGTTAAAACTTAACATCCTAGGGAATCTGATGTGGCTCCAGTGACCGAGCTCCCGCCTACCACACGGGACATCTTGGATTCAGTTCCTGGTTCGTCCTGGAGAAGATGAGCAAGACAACGAGCTGGCACGACAGGCCGGCACGGCGAGCTGATGCAACAAGAGACGCAAAGAGGAAACACAACGAGAGACACAACAAAGCAGGGAGCAGAGGGGGCTCAAGTGATTGAGCACCTCCCTTCCACACGAGAGGTCTCAGGTTCGGTTCCCGGTGCCTCCTAAAGAGAAGACGAGCAAGACACAGAGAGCACACAGTGAATGGACACAGAGAGCAGACATCGAGCTCATACAATGAAGGGGGAGAGGATAAATAAATAAAAATAAATCTTAAAAAAAATAAATTTCAAAAAATTAAAAAAAAGACACCTTAATATCCTAAATATATAACAATCATATTTGGTTTGATACCAACCTAACTTCAATGGCATTCACATATACTTTTCCTACACTCCTCTGCCCCTCCACCTTTTCCTTTTTGTACTTGTTTTGTTCTTGTTATAAAGATTTGTTATATCTGTGTACATTGTATGTCCAGAAGCATTGATTTATCATGAGTTTTCATGCATTTGCTTTTTAGCATTTGTAGGAAGTAAGAAGTGGAGTTACATACCAAACAATATACTACAACCATACTGACATTTATAATTACTGATATGGATAAATTTTCCTGGAGGCTTTATTTCTTTTTTTTTTTTTTTTACCGGGAGGTCCCGGGGATCAAACCCCGGTCCCTCCATATGGTAGACAGACATCGAACCTCTTGACCCACATCTGCTTCCCATTTATTTCTTTATGCCACTTTGGTCCACTGTCTAGTATCCTTTACTTTCAGTCTGAAAAACTCCCTTTAGCATTGCTTGTAGGGCAAGCCAAGTAGTGATGAACTCCCTCAACTTAAAAAAATATATCTATATATCTTTATATATTAATTAGAGAAGTTGTGAACTTACAGAACAATCATACACCATATGTAGAATTCCCATACAACACCCTTCCGCCAACACATTAAATTGTTGTGGAACATTTGTTACAGATTATGAGAGAATATCATCAAACTATTACCACTAACTATGATCTATAGGGTATATTTGGTATATTTTTTCCATGCCCCCTATTATTAACACAGTACCTTCTTTGACGTTGATGCAAAAATATTACAAAATTGCTAACTATAGTCCAAAGGTTACATTAATTGTATTTTTCCCATGCATCTCCACAGTCTTACCATCTTGTAATAGCAATGCATATCTGTTCTAACTCACAGAAGGACATTTTTGCATTTGTATTATTAACCACAATCCTCATCCATCGCTGGGTTCACTGTGTTACTCGGTCCTTAGATTATTCTCTAGATTTCTTTCAATTGACATTTACATCCCTAGATTACGCCTTTCAGCCCAAATCCCATTTATAAGCCAGCTATGTTGGTTCTACTGAGTATAATGTGTTACCATCAACTCCATCCATTCCCACACTTTAACAGTCAAGCTAATTAAAAATTCTACATATTATAAGCATCAGTTCCCCTTCTCAGCCCTCATCCTATCTCCTAGTAACCTATACTCTAGGTTTCAACTCCATGTGTTTATTCTTAGTATTTAGTTCATATTAATGAGACTATACAATATTTGTCCTTTTGTATGTGGCTTATTTCACTCAACATAATGTCCTCAAGGTTCATCCATATTATCACAGTGTCTCGATTTCATTTCTTCTCTCAGAAGCACGGTATTCTATCGTATGAATATACCACAGTTTGTTTATCCGTTCATTGGTTGAGGGACACTTGTGTTGTTTCCATCTTTTGGAAATCGTGAAAATGCCGCTATGAACATCAGCGTGCAGATGTTGGTTCTCCCTCAGCTTTTGTTTCTCTGAGGATGTCTTAATCCTCCCTCATTTTTGAAAGAGTGTCTCACTGGATATAAAATTCTTGGCTGGCAGTTGTTTTCCTTCAGCTTTTTAAGTATTTTTAAAAAATTATGATTATCTTTTAGGAGTCTCTGAGGATTGAACCCAGGACCTCACACATGTGAAGCAGGCACTCAACCACTGAGCTATATCTGCTCCACACGTTGCTTTTCTCTTGCAGCTTTCAGAACTCTCTCCTTACCCTTTGCATTCGATAGTGTGATCAATTTATGATGGGCAGTGTTTTTTCTTCATTGTATCCAGTTTCGTGTTCTCTGGGCTTCTTGGGTGTGCATAGCCACATCTTTTGCTAAGTTTGGGAAGTTCTCTGTCATTATTTCTTCTGCCCCTTTCTCTCTTTCTCCTCCTTCTGGAACTCCCAACATGCATATATTGGTACACTTGTTCACAGGTGTCTCAGGCTATTTTCACTTTAAGTATTTCTTTTTTCTTTCTGCTCCTCAGCCTGACTAATTTCAATGTCTTGTCTTCAACTTTCCTGATTCCTTCTTCTACCAGCTCCAATCTGCTCTTGAAACCCTCCTGGGCATTTTTCATTTCTGTGTTTGTGGTCTTCAACTCCAGGAGATCTGTTTGATTCCTTTTTAAAATTTTCTCTTTACTAAGGCTCTCATATTGCTCATTCATTGTTTTCCTGATATCCTTTACTTCTTTCTCTGTATTTTCCTTCATCTCCTTGAGCATTCCCCCCCCCTGAGATGGCTCCCTTTTCTGTTTTGCTCATTGTTTTTTGCTCATTGTTTGCGTTCACTGTCTGCTTGTTTTTTTTTTGCTCGTTGTCTGCTTGTTGTTATTTGCTTGTTGTCTGCTCATTGCCTGTTGTTTGTTTTTTCTTTAGGAGGCACCAGCAAACAAACCCAGCAACTCCCACATGGGAGGTGGGCGCTCAACTGCTTGAGCCATGTTGCCAGTCAGGAACTGGGTCCATGAAAACGGTGTCGTGGATGAGAAAGAAAGAATAAGACAAAGAGAAGGAAAACTGAGATCAGAGGATTCTCCATCCGTTATGGAGAGAAAAGCCCAGCTACCTCACAAAATGTGGCTTTTATTTGGCTTTAGAACAAAGAAAATACGTGTGAGCATGTGTAAGGGCAATAGATACTTGACAGTTACATTTTACTGAAATCAACAAGTCTTAAAGGTTAATGGCTCAGTTCCTCTTTTCATTCCTGCAGTTCACAGACATTGTAAATCTTACAAGCTCAGGATGTTTCCCCACCCAGCTCCTATTAGCCTGAGACTGGAGAGCTTGTTTATTACATTCCAGGGTGACCTTCTTTTCTGTCAGTAGTCATGGCCTTTAATTGAAACTCCATCAGAGCCACATCTGCTCCCCAGCTTGTTTTTGTTTGTTGTCTGCTCGTTGTTTTTGCTCATAGTCTGCTCATTGTTTTTGCTTGTTGTCTGCTCATTGTTTGTCTTCTTTAGGTGGCACCGGGAACCAAACCCGGGACCTCCCATGTGGGAAGTGGGCACTCAACTGCTTGAGTCACATCTGCTCCCCTCCTTGGGTATTTTTAAGATCATTTTTAAAAATGTGTTGTTCAGTAGATACACATTCTCCTCTCCTTCATTAGTGTTTTCTGGATTTTTATCCTCTTGCTCTGGATGGGCCATCATTTCTTTTTTCTTTCTTTCTTTGTCTGGTACTCTCTTTGCTCACCATACATTTTACTATTTTAAAATGTTAACTCTGGGATTTACTTCCTGGGATGTCTGTTTCCTGGTTTTGTAACCAGCTGGTGATAAGACAGAGATTTTCTTGAGCTTCAGCTCTCCTATCAGGAAGGTCTGCCCAAGGCAAACACGGTGTGCAGGGTTGTTCCCATCTTTCTGGGCCTCTGTTTTGTTCGGGTTTTTGCTTGCTAGCTGTTTTGGAGCTCCCCTGTTTTCAGAAGTTTGGTTGTCCCCTCTGTTTCCCAGGAGACAGACATCCCTTTCCCAGGTGTTTGAAGCTGGCAGGCCTTTGTCCCAGCCCTCTGCCTCTATAGTTTCTTACACTCCTTCCATTGTCTCATGCTGTTTTTCCCTGGAGGAAAAATTCTGGGAGGAGGGGAATGCCACACAGAACTTTCCCAAGTTGGTCTTTCCCAGCCCAAACAGGGCCAGGGACCCACAAGGGGGCGCAGATCGGCTCCAAAACACCGTGGAGAGAGGGTCAGGAAGGGCGCCAAGAGCTCCTCCGAGGGCTCCCCATCGCTGAGCCTTCCTGGCCTGCCCGTCAAATGCTGCCCTTCATCTAACTGTCTGCTGCAGCCATAAGGAAGCACAGTGTCTTTTAGTCTCCACCGCCTCTGCCTCTGTCCAGGGAAGGTTCTAACAATAGTCTCCCTCAGAGCCAGGTCCCCAGCAATCCAAATTCGCTAATCAAAAGCTGTGATCAGAGGTCAGCCAGGCCCACCCCTGTTCTTGGGGAAGAGACTTTTTACGTCCCTTTCCGCCACCAGCAACTCCGCGGCGGCCTGCCACGAGAGGGATGGGCACCGGTTCTCGTGGCATGGTGAGGACAATTTACTGTTCATTACAGTAATTTATCAGCCTCTTTCCTGGATGCTGTCCAGTGTTCTTCTGGCCTCTGGAGTTTCAAAATAGTTGTTTCACACAGTTCCCACCTGTTTAATAGTTTTTTTGTGTGTGTATAGAAGGAATGAGTCCTGGAGCTCCCTACTCTACCATCTTCTCACAATTCTCCCCATCATTACTTTTTTTTTTCAGGAGTGTAGCAGGTGGGCAGTTTGATGTAATTATGAATTCCAAAAATATAATTGGATCATGCTTGTAAACTGATCTGTTAATCTGGGCATGATTAAGTTATGATTAGGGCATTGACTGGGCCACATCAGTAAGGCATTGAGCCCCACTTCTTGGTGGGTGGGGGAAGAAAATATAAAAGGCAAGGCAAAGGACAGAGTTGCAGCTGTTTTGATGTCAGAGTTCTGGTCAGATTTTTCTTCTGAAACCATGGAGACCAGAAGACAGTTGGTGGAATATTTAAAGTCCTTAAAGAAAAAGCCTGTCACCCAATAATTTATATATGGCAAAATTATCTTTTAAAAATGATAGAGCTTTTACGTCGGGACTTGAAAGTTGGTGGTTGGGGTATAGGTGAGTGGGCATCTAGGGCGAATAACTGAACAAGGGAAGGGGACTTGATTGTGATTGGGTACTTTGCTGTACTATGAGGCGTTTTAAGAGGTTTGCGCGTAGAGTGGTGTATGTTGAAAGTTCACGTGGCGAACTCGCGTCCAAATCGCCAAGTCTCAAGTTTGAGTAGTGGCTGCAGGATTTGGGTTTAGCCATGAGGAGGCCGCAGATTTTCCTCGGGCCGCACGCACGCGATCTGGGAGCCAGGCTCTAGCAACCAGATAAGCTACAACAGCGATGGGAGAAAAATTATTATTGGACTTCGTTAAGACCAGTGGATAGTCTATTGAAATGAGACCTTCTTTGAGGACTGCATGATTTTTAAACATCGGCTCTCCGCAGGCACAATGGCCGTGTCTGTCAATGCTATGTCGGAGCTATTGTGTGGAGATAGTAAGCATCCTTGAGGATGATTGAAGTATAATAAGGATATTAATGTTCCTAAATAGCAGTCTCATTTTTAATGAGGCATCTCTGTCTTTTGAGAGGCCAGTTAGCTGTGAAGTTGCTTCCTGAGGGTTCATACCATGAGGTTAATTTTGAAAAACTGGAGATGAAAACCAACCAGAAAAAGCCCTTCATTTTACAGGCATGGAGAGGAAACATAGACATGTGATCTATTTTTTAAAATTCTTGTTTGAATAAATTGAGATGTGTGTAAAGCAAAAAAAAAAATGATAGAGAAATTAAGACATTTACAGATAAACAAAAACTGAAAGAGTTCATTACCAGAAGACCTGCCCTGTAAGAAATGCTAAAGGGAGTCCTTCAGACTGAAAAAAAGGACACCAGACAGTAACTCTAAGCCATAAGAAGAAATATAGAATGTTTTTCTATTTACCAACTACATAGGTAAATAGAAAATCCTGTATTATTGTACTTGTGGTGTGTGACTGCTTTCCCCCACCATATGACAGTGAAATGTGTAAAATAATATTTAAAATCTATGTTAACAGACATACAACTTGTAAAGATGAAATCGGAAAAATAACAATATAAAGGGGGAGGGAAGGAGATATATAGGAGTAGAGAGTTTGTATACTACTGAAACTAGGTTGGAACTAGTTGAATTAAGTTGTTATTAGTTATGATGTTATTTGCAATCACAAAGACAACCACTAAGAAAATAACTAAAAAATATAGAGAAAAGGAGAGAAGAGGGGACTCAAAATGGCACACTACAAAGAAGGAACTAAGTTAAATTTTTAAGAAGCTAATAATGAAGCAATGGATTTTTAGATTTTATACCTAAAGCCCAAGCAACACAAGAGAAAATGGAATGGACTTCATCGAAATTAAAAACTTTTGCATAACAAAAGATATTATCAAGGAGTGGGTTAGCTCAGTGGTTGAACATGTGTGTGGCAGTTTGATATTATTTCTGAATTCCAAAAAGAGATATAGATTATGTTTGTAAATGGGTCTATTTCTCTGGGCATGATACCCTTTGATTCAGCTGAGACATCTGATTAAATTATGTTAAGATTAGGGCTTTGATTCAACCATGTCATTAGAGTGTGAGTCAGCATTGAATCCTAGTCCCCTTGGGCTGATAAAACAGACTCTCACATGGTAGGAGACACACAGAGAAGAACACAGAGGAAGAGAGATAGTTCATTAGACACGGCAGGGGCCCCAGGAAGAGAGGATGAGCCTGAAGGTCAACAGCTGACCTTGTAAACAGAACAGAGCAGCTAAGCCCAGAAGGAAATGAGCCCCGGGGAGAGGGATGAGCCTAATCCAGCCTACAGCAGAGATGAGAAAAAGCTGAAACCACTGAGCCTTAACAGGAAGAAGGAAGGCTGAACCCTCATAGACATCAGCCACCATCTTGCTTCAACATGTGACTTTGGGTTAGAGAAAATATCTCTTATGGTACCTTGAGTTGGACTCTTTAGGGCTTGGTGACTGTAAGTGTCTACCCCAAATAAATACCCTTTATACAAGCCAACAGAATTCTTTAGCTAATACAATATGCTTCACATGTACGAGGTCCTGAGTTTAATGCCCGGTACCTTCTGGAAAAAAAAAAAAAAAAAAGGCCATTATCAAGAAAGCAAAAAGACAACCTACAGCATGGGAGAAATTGTTTGGAAGCCTTGTACCTGATAAAGAGTTTAATATCCAGAATATATAAAGAACTCTTACGACTCAACAACAATTAAAATTAAAATTTTAATTGGCCAATTAAAAAATGGGCCAAGGATTTAAATAAACATTTCTCCAAAGAATTTATTCAAATGACCAATAAGTATATGAAAAGATGCTGAACATCATTAGCCACCAGAGGAATGCAAATTAAAACTACAGTGAAATGCCACTTCACGCCCTCTTAGGATGGCTATTATTTTAAAAACTGAAAATAACAAGTTTTGGAGAGGATATAGAGAAATACTAACCCTTATACATTGTTTGTGGGAATGTAAAATGGTATAGCCACTGTGGAAGACATTTTGCTGTTCTTCAGAAAGTTAAACATAGAATTACCGTATGATCCAGCAATTGCACTTCTAGGTACATACCCAAATGAGTTGAAAGCAGGGACTCAGAAAGATATTTGTATATCAATGTTCATTGCAGCATTATTCACAATAGCCAAATGATGGAAGTCATCCAAGTGTCCATCAACAGATGAACAGTAAAAGCAAAATGTGGTATAGCCATACAATGGGATATTATTCAGTCATAAAAAGAAGTGAAGTGCTGGTACATGCTAAAACATGAATGAATCTTGAAGCCATTATGTTGAGTGAAATAAGCCAGACACAAAAGAACAAATGTTGTATGCTTTCTCTTATTTGAAATACTTAGAGGGAAACGGATGTGGCTCAAAAGGTTCGGCGTCCGTCTACCATATGGAGAGACTGGGGTTCGATCCCCGGTACCTCCCGGTAAAAAAAAAAATGAAATACTTAGAATAAGCAAATCCATAGAGACAGAAAACAAGAGGGGGGGGTCAACAGGAATGAGGGGAGGGGGGAATGGGGTTATTGTTAAAGGACTATAGTTTTAGTTTGGGATGATGAAACTAAGCTGAAAATTGATACTGTGAAAGTTACACAGTATTGTCAATGTCCCTAATGTCAAAAAATTGCCCACTTAAAATGGTTAAAATGATTTTTATGTTATGTGTATTTTACCAGGAGAAAAAATAAATTATTTTTAAAAATGCAAAAGAAGAGAAAAGAATTGAAGGTCAAAAAAGGTATAAGACTTACAAAAACCAAAGAGCAAAGTGGCAGAAAAAAGTTCTGCATTAGCAGTACTTATTTTAAATGTAAATGGCTTAAACTCTCTAGTCAAAAGGCAGAGATTAGCAGAATGGATAAAAAAGTGCTATGTGCTATTTACAAGAGACTCAAAGACACAAGTATGTTGAGGATTGTACAACACAAAACAGTGAACCATGGACTATAATTAACAGTACACATATTAAAATGTTCTTTCACAAAGATAAAGAAAAAAAAAAGAGGGAAAAAATGTTCTTTCATCAATTGCAACAAATGTACCATACTACTACAAGATATTAATAATAGGGGAGTGTGCCATTTTGAATTTGGTGACTCCCAAAAAGAGAAAGATTATGTTTTTGAACTTATCTATTCCTGTGGGTGTAAGACCCTTTCAATTGGACAATGTCAGTGAGGTGTGACTCAGGTTGAGTCTCTGCCTTCATGCATGTGAAAGAGAGGACTGCAGGAAAACAGAGAAGGTCCGAGAGGCTGAGAGATGTTCTGGAGTCTGGAACCAGTAGAGCAGAGTCACGGAAAGAGGCCCCCAAGGGGCTGGGCCCATTGAGTAACTCAAGAGGAGACAAACCATATGCCTGATAGTGCACAGCTGAATTTGGGAAGAAAGCAGGGCAGCAGAGCCTGAGAGAGGAGGCCTGGTAAGAGACAAACCCTATGCCTGGTTGCCCAGAGCTGAGCTTAGGGAGACGGTAGATTCTGAAGGGGAAGGCAGGGAGCTCAGCAGAGATCGGCCGCCATCTGGCTTCGCCATGTAGCAGGACCCTGAGAAAGCATCTCTGCTGATGCCTTGATTTGGACATCTTACGGCCTCAGAACTTTCCCCCTAAATAAAATCCCCTTTATAAAAGCCGACTTATTTCTAGTACTTTTTCAGCAGCCCTTTAGCAAACTAAGATGGGTAGTATATGGGAATTCTGTATTTCGTGCTGCAGACCTACACCTTCTATATGTTAACAAAAAGACACAAGTATGTTGAAAGTAAAAAGATGGAAAAAAGTATTCTGTGCCAAGAGTTATCAAAAGAGAGCTGGGGTGGGGAGCAGAGGTGGCTCAGGCAGTTGAGCACCTGCTTCCCACACGGGAGGTCCCAGGTTCAGTTCCTGGTGCCTCCTAAAGAGAAAATGAGCAAGACAGCAAGCTGGAGCGATGGGCTGGCGTGGCGAGCTGACACAACAAGATGATGCCACAAAGGAGGCACAAAGAGGAAACACAATGAGAGACACAACAAAGCAGGGAGCAGAGGTGGCTCAGGCAGTTGAGCACCTGCTTCCCACACGGGAGGTCCCAGGTTCAGTTCCCGGTGCCTCCTAAAGAGAAAATGAGCAAGACAGCAAACTGGAGCGATGGGCTGGCGTGGCGAGCTGACACAACAAGATGATGCCACAAAGGAGGCACAAAGAGGAAACACAATGAGAGACACAACAAAGCAGAGAGCAGAGATGGCTCAGGCAGTTGAGCACCTCTCTTCCACACGGGAGGTCCCAGGTTCGGTTCCCGGTGCCTCCTAAAGATTAGATGAGCGGACACAGAGAGCACACAGCAAATGGACACAGAGAGCAGACAGCGAGTGCAAACAATGAAAGATGGTATAAATAAATAAAATAAATCTTAAAAAAAAAAGAGGGAGAGCTGGGGTGTCTACACTAACATTAGGGTTCCCCCTTATGAGGTTTGCAATGATTAGCAGGTCCTAAGGCCATGAATTAATACCCCTGTGGCATAAATTGAAGAAAGGCAGCCTCCAGCCATAACCCACCTGACCAATTGAGCAAGCCATCAATCACCTGGTCTAGAGGCAGCCCATTCCCTCCCAAGAATAAATAAAGGGGAGCAGATAAGGGCCATCACCCCCTCAGGGCCCAAATACCACCAACCCCTCGCATATTCCAAGACCTCCTGGCCTGCTTCCCCCTGGCTGTTTGGCTCCAGGCTGTACTTGGTTTCCCCACCTACTGATGTACTGTAAAAAGTCATTTCCACCACCCCCTGGGGGCATGCTGAAGTCTCTCTTCAGACAGCCGGTGTGGGGGGGAGGAGGTGGGGGGAGAAGCTGAAGTCTATTCTTCAGACCCCCTCCTTTGGGAGAGCTTCCCCATAAACTTTCTGCCTGCAATCTTCAGTCTCCACGTCCCAGTGAGCGCCGTTTTTCTCTAACATTTGGTGCTGAAAAACCCGAGTCTGGAATCACTGGGATTGACTGACTGGTGAGAGATTTCAGCCCTGCCACTGCCAAGAACCCATCCAACATCCGACACCGAATCATAGCCGGTGAGTCAAGGATTTCTCTGCTGGAGGATTCTGCTCTCTCTCTTTTTTTCCATTGTCCAGGACAACCTGCTGAAAAATCCTAGTGCTAGGTCAGTGATCCTCAGAGTCCTCAAGGGCCATAGGAGGTGGTAGACCTGTGTCCTGGTGGGAAGAGATTCCTTGGCTCTGGAGACAGCCGGCTCCAAGCACGATCTCCTGTTTCCTTGGGTGATTTCTGACTGATTCGGGGATGCCTGTCTTGCTCGGAATCTCTCCTGTCCTTTCCTTTTTAGAGATCCTTGGTCTCACCCACGCCACCTAAAATGGGGAATTCAATTTCATCCCCCTCCCCCCCCAAAAAAAAAACCATGCCTCTGAGTTTCTCCTTCCTAACCTTAAAACTCTGAACCTGGAAGGACACATCAAACCTAAAAAGCTCATTTTCTGTGTGACCGCAATGCAAATTGGACAATGAAAGCCAAGGGTCAGAGCAGGTCACTTTCAATTTCCAAATTCTCCAAGACTTAGAGAATTTCATGCAGTTTTCCAGGAAGTGGTCAGAAATTCCTTACATTCAGGCATTTTTTTTTCCTTCATAATTGTCCCTCCCTTTGCCAATCCTTGTTCCTCTTATCAGATCCTTCTTTTACACCAAAAACCCTCTCAGATACTTCCTTCTCCTCCCCTCTCACACACCCTACACCTTTTAAAATCCCTACTTTGATCTAGCAGACCAGGTTCCTCCTGCACCTCCTCATTCAGGTGCTCACCTCCCCTTCCTGCCCCTTCCCGCCCTTCCCTGCCTTCTGCACACAGAAAACCCTTCTTCTGGTTCCGATCCCTCACACCCCACCTCTGATGCTGTATGCCTTGTCAGTGCCCCCTGAACTTACTTCCTCCTTCCATTCTCCCACACCTCCCCTTGAACCGGCTCCCTCCTCCCCACCCATTACCTGCTCTCGATCCCAGCTCCCCACTCTCCATCCTCCTTCCCCAGCTCCTGTCCTCCCTCTCCAGAAAGTGGCCCAGGCAGAAAGCATTATGCATGTTCACATCCTCTTCTCCCTCTCTGATCTCTCCCAAATCAAACACCGTCTCAGATCCTATTCCTCTGATCCTTCTCATCTTATCAAAACTTTCAACACCCACCTGTCTCTAATAATCTTACTTGACAAACCTACAATTGCTCACCTCTTACAAGTAAGCTTTTAGCTGACTCCTAAGTCTGTCTAAGTGCGCTCTGAAAAAGCAATAATCCAAAATATATGTGTTAAATATCCGTCTAACTAAACTGCTGAATTAAAGCTTAGCTGCATTTATAATGCGCAAATATTCCTACCTTTTGCTGATTACTAGTTAAAGTGTTTCCAAAAACAAGCTTGCATATTACAAGCAACACTGATTCCGGAAGGAAAAAAATCCTTTTTTTTTTTTTTTTTACCGGGAAATCCCGGGGATCGAACCCGGGTCCCTCCAGATGGGAGACGGACGCCCAACCATTCAAGCCACATCCATCCCACAAAAAAAAAATCTTAAAAGCAGTAAAATCAAAGATATAAAATAACAAAAAGCCTAAAAAATAACCATAACAAAAGGGAAAGAATTATAAGTCAAGTTAATGAGCTTTATGTGTGTCTTAACTCTTTTTGTGTTTGTGTTTGTGTTTGTTCAGTGCCAGTGTATACATTAATATCTCTGGATGGTAATATTAAGTTGATAAATGAAAATTTTTTTTTTTTTTTTACCGGGAGGTACTGGGGATCGAACCCCGGTCTCTCCATATGGTAGACGGACGCCGAACCTCTTGAGCCACATCCGTTTCCCATAAATGAAAATTCTTAAAAGAGCTCTATTCAAGTGGCCAAAAATTAAATAAGCGCTTATATTAATAAATATGACATTATATATATTAAATCTTTAAAGTGATGAAAATTATGTCTTGACCAACGAAATTACTATAAATCTCTTCGTAAAAAATGGATCTTTCCTAAATTGAAATGAATAGTTTATTTTTCTTCACAGAATGAAATGAAAGATGCGAAACTCAAATGGATATTAAAAGAAGTAAAAGGTTTATGGAAGCGTTGATGAAAACTCGATAAATTTGTTTAAAGGGATGTATTTGTTCTGAAATAAGATGGCTGGTTTTTTATAAAATCAGAACGGAAGTATGTAGGACGAAACTTGAATGCATATGGCAAGTTGTAGAAGGTATTGTGGTAGCATTAGGTAAAGGAATGTGTTCTGTGAAGGCAGAAGTTGTCTTGAAATGAAGTAACTATACTCTACGTGGTTATGAATAGTTATAAGAAGTTTGTAGAAGCATTGCTTGAGCTGGGATGTTCGAATGGCTAATTACTGAAGTCCTTGCTAAACAGAAACTGAATTGATTCCTAACAGGAAAACCTGTCAGAGGCCACCTCAATCTGCATATTAAAGAGGTGAATGGGGGAAGATAATTTTGATTGCATTGGGAATCTTAGGTTTTCATAAAATAATGGGGAAAGTAGTTTTTCCTGCACTGCTAAAATAAAATAACTGGTAATTAATGTAATCATGTTAATTGTGTGTTGTAAGAAATTTGCTTTGAGACAGTTCCCAAAATCACTGTAGTAATGTATGTCGGATGTATAGAATACATTTTTATTATTAAATAAAAATGATTTTTATTATTAAAGAAAAAGACAGTAATTTTGTCCTAAAATAAAACGACTGGTTGTAAAGAAAACTTAAAATATAAAACAAAACCTGAATGAATACAGAAAGTGCAGAAGGTTCGTGAAAAAGAAATTTTTGTAGTGAAAGTTGAGTAAAATTTATTGGGTCTATCTATAAAGTTTTAAAATCTATAATATCAAATAGTGTACTGATGCAAAGTTGAAATTTTATTCTTTCTCTGTTAAAATAATAAAACTCCCCAAATCAGCAAAAATTTCAGCAAAAGTTTGCAAAAGGTTTTTCTCCTGACTGATCAGTATACAAAAGAAAAATTCTCTTTTATCAAAATAGCATCTTATACTTTAACCTTATCTCTTCCTTGGGTGTTAAGAAAAATAAATCTCACTTTTAAAAGAACATAATGTTCAAACCTGTCTCCTCAGAACCAAATCCTGAAATATAGCTTTCACCTTGGGAAAAAGTGAAATAATAGAATAGTTGAGTTCGTTTGATATATTATAGGTTGGATGGAAAGTGTTTGACAGTGTTATAAAATTAAAAGAAATTCTTTAACCCTCTGTTAATCTAAGTTGCACCAGTAAAATGTTCATATGAATACTTAGTGCATAAAATTCCTGAAAATCTAAAAACGTTTCCACTATTATGTGGAATATTATTTAGATAAAGTATACTGTTGTTAAGCATGGTTTTAATTATTTTTTTAAAATGTTATGTGTCACAGAAACAACCTCTCTGCCTAGAAATCAAGAGGCAGATGCTTTAGCTCGCGTTCATCTGATCTGCCCCACCTCCGCTAAAGAAGCAGCTCTATGGCTGCAGAAAAAGAGTGGCCATTGAGGGCTGTCAGAGGTGATGCATAACAGTAGATTATCGTGAATTAAAGTAACACCACTGCTGTCTGCAGCAGTCACAAATATTGCACATTTGTTGCAAAATTAATATCCAGTTATGTCACTATCACTTCGTTTTAGAACTTGCTGAGGCTTTCTTTAGTATCTCCTTAGACAAGACAAGCCAGCCTGCATTCACCTTCATGTGAAAAGGTCAGCGGTGGATTTTGCAGTATTTCCCCAAGGCTGTGTGTGCATAGCCCAGCCATCTGTCCTGGCCAGGTGGCAAAGATTCTGGATGCGTGGAAAAAAAACCTGTGGCTGCAGCCCTATTGACATTATGTTATCCAGCAACCCTTTATTTCAGAATTAAAAGAAGCCTAAGATGAGGAGATGATGATGGACAATGGCCATCCCAGGGAATGGAGAGAGCCTGCAGCTGCAGGCAGGATCATCCCATCCACCGTATCCATCCATGGGATATAAGCCTCCTCTCGCTTGGAGGTGGAGTGGACATCACCATCCCAGACTCCAGGACTCAGGGAAGAGCTATGGACTAGAGTGGACTTACTGGTGTTCTGTTGTAGACAAATTGTGATTCAAGCAATGGAAGAGATTACAACAGTGAGGTGGAGCCGGTGGCCCCCTGGAGGCTCTGGGGACAGAGAGACGGAAAAGCAGTTGTAATACAGGGGCTTTTTTGGGACTTGGGAATTATCCTGAGTGACATTGCAATGGCAGATATAGGCCATTTTATATCATATAAAACTCAGAACTGTGTGGGAGAGAGTGTGGTCTACAATGTGAACTGTGGTCCATGCTTAGTGGCAAAGCCCCAGGATGTGTATATCCATTGCAGGTGATGTGCCACGCTAATGAAAGATGTTTATGTGGGAGGTTGTGGGAGGTGTGGGAGGTGGGGAACATGGGAATCCCTGTAATTTTTGTGTAACATTTAGGTAATCTACGCATCCTTTAAAATATATATAAAGAAAGAAGCCTAAGAGACAATGGTATCTCACCTTAAGAGCCTGAGATGGGCAAACAATTGGGACAAGCTACAAAGCCCTGGCTGTCTACCAAACTCTTAAATGTTGTTTAGTTGAGTAAAACAAAAACTGTACCCTCTGCTGTAATTGACAAAGTACAATGTTTTCTCATAATAATAGAGTTCATAATATTTTGGCGGTACTGAAAACCCTTCATCCCTCATTTAGCTCAGGTAGTAAAACCATTGTATGTGTTAACCAGAAAAGGTTGTGCATGGAAATGAGGGAGGAAAAAAAAAAACCCCAGCACGCTGCTTTTTAGAAAAAAAAAGGGCAATAGCACAAGTTTAAGCAGTAAAGGGGTTGGTGAACCTTAACTTACCCTGTACATTGGATGTTACCAGGGCCAATATCGACTTTGGGTGGGTTTGGCACAGAAGCAGCATCCTAAACAAATACCCCTTGGGCTTTAGTCACAATTGCGAGAAGAAGCCAAAGTAAAAGACAGGAAGCATGCACTGTTGTGGGCTGCCCTCTGTGGGGAAGAGAGACGTGTGGAAGGACATCTGGGACACCTGCCAGCAGCGACAGGTAACTGTCTATCGTGTCCCTGCCCCCTTAATCTAACATGTCTCTTGGGACTGTTGAGGCAGATGCCCTCGCGAAGATTCAGAGCCAAGCCATTGTGACCCAAAGGCAGCAGAGTGGCTCCACCGAAAAGGCAAACATAGTGGCTACTAGCCCAGCATTTCCAACTGCCTGTCACTCGCCAGCAGCTCACGAACATCACCCACGAGCGCCCTTCGTGCTCACTCCAACGACGGCGACATCGGTCCCCTCCTGTTCTCAGAAGTGACAAGGTGTGCTTTCAGTGCTGCAGACACTGCAACGGGACTCTAGTAATTCAGCCATAGCTCCAGGTAAAATGCTAACAGTAAGACCAAGAAGGCACTAAAGTCACAAGTTATAGTGCCAGGTCGCCCCACAGCCCCAAAAGGGGAAGTAATAATACTTTGTAGCTGCCTATGCCTCAAACGATACAAACTGGGAGAAAATAAAATCTTTTGGGCCATAAGCCTGTGCAGCTCTACTGGCTGGGAATCTTAAATCGATGAAAAATTTAAAATCACTGAGAAAACACTGTTATGAAATCACAGTTAATCTAAAGTCTCCTATTCCCATTAAAACTCTGTGTGTAAACGCACCAGATTATGTAATTTCACTGTCAACCATTAATGTTCAATGTGGAGTATATAATCTTATTAATCCTTCTCCTCCGACTCCTGGAGGCGATAACCTCACAGCCCACCCTAAATGGTTCATTCCTGTCCTTGCCACAATTATAGCTCTCGTTCTCCTCATATCAGCAGGTCCACACATCTTCCGTGCAATAACTCAGTTTATCCAAACAGCCGTCCGAGATGTCACCCATGATCAAGTACATGATCTTCTCCTGCTGCAGAAATACAGTGCCAGCCACAATATCTCAGCGCCGAAAGGGGAACAGTAGCTGAATCCCACAATGCCCCATAACAGCAGGAAGCAGCCAGATGATCGACGCCCACCTTCCCGCTCTCCCTCTCCACCCAACCACATCCAAAAGAGTTGGGAATGTCAGCCCCATTTAGCAAAATAATTCTCTGTGACCCCGTCAGCACTGGCAGGTCTCCCCTGCCCCGTAACAAATGACCCCAAACCCCCACCCCTGTCCCTAATCCAACAGGATGTACTAATCTCAAAACCAACCGTGAGAATATCACAACCTCATGGGAGGCACCTGTGCAATCATAAATGAAAACTGTTGCTTTTGTGTTAACAAAACTGGGTAGATAGAAGAAAATCTTGAAAGTCTTAAAGAGGACATAGAAATCATTCAGAGCGCCCGAGACAACAGCTACGGAAATCGATCCTGGTTATCCTCATTTCTCTCCTTTCTTTTTCTCACCCCTAAAATCAATCCTTTTTTGACACCACTACTGTTCTTCTTTTTGGTCCTTGTCTCTTACAGCTTCTCTTCCGATTCACACGCCGAATTGTACAATCGACAACTCGGGAATATGCCAACGGCATCTTCTTGCTTCTTGAACTCCAATACCAACCTCTTCGGGACCAGAAATCAGAACCCACTGGACAGAATGAAAGAGAACCTTTCTCCGCCTCATAACAGCAGGAGGTAACCAGACTGAGTCGACATCCTGAATCCCCCTCAACCTTCTGTTCTGCCCAGTATTCCCATTACTTAGGTCCTTCATCATATATATATATATATAATCATAGAGTTAGGAATGTTAGAGGTTCTGCCTTATGAGGTTTGCAATCCATCCCCTCCCAGGAATAAAGAAATGGGGCAGAGAAGGACCATCACCCCCTCCGGGCCCAAGCACCACCTCCCACATTCCAAGTCCTCCTAGCCCACTTCCCCCTGGCCGTTTGGTCCCAGGCTGTACTTGTTTTCCCTGCCTGTTGATGTACTGTGTAAAGCCATTTCCACCACCCTCTGGGGGCGGTTGAAGTCTCTCTTCAGACCCTTGCCATGCCGGTGTGGGGGGACTGAATTCTATTCTTCAGACCTCCTCCATTGGGAGGGCTTCCCAATAAACTTGCCTGCCTGCAATCGTCAGTCTCCGTGTCCCAGGGAGTGCCATTTTTTTTTTTTCTCTCTCTAATAACTACTATCAGACAAAAAAGACTTTAAGTCAAAAACTGTTAAAAGGTTGGGAAGCAGATGTAGCTCAAGTGGTTGAGCACCTGCTTTCCATGGATGAGGTCCTGGGTTTGATCCCTGTTACCTCCTAAAAACAAACAAACGAAAAACTAACTCTCACTGGGGAGTGGATGTAGCTCAGTGGTTGAGCGCCTGCTTCCCATGTCAGGGTCCTGGGTTCAATCCCCAGTACCTCCTAAAACAGAAAATAGAAAATTGTAAAAAGGGACAAAGATGGACACTATATATATAGATAGATAAAATATATAATTAGTCATTTTCTATTTTGATTACATATTTGGATATACTGGGTGAGATAAAATATATTTCAAAAATGAATTTCACCACTATAATTTTTTTTTTTTTTTTTTTTTTTTTACCGGGAGGTCCCAGGGATCGAACCCGGGTCCCTCCATATGGGAGACGGACGCCCAACCAGTTGAGCCACATCCGACCCTATAATTTTTTTTTAAATGTGGCTTGCTAGAATATTAGAAATTATGCATGTAATTGGCATGATGTTTTTATTGGACAGTACTGGTTTATAAGGAGCTGTTCACCTGGAAAGTGACTTTTGTATCATGAAAAACAAGCAGGATGTGGAGGGACGTGTTTGCTCCAACATTTCCAGAAAGAGACACTGGGAACGGGACACGAGGGAGGCAGTCCAAGTCACAAAAAGAAAAAGGCTGAACTTTCACCACACCCTACTTTGTGCTATAGCATTTTTGGGTCAGGTACAAAAGTAGAATACAAAGTAGCATAATTAAAAGCACTATGGTTTGGGAGGCGGACGTGGCTCAGGCAATAGAGCTCCCGCCTACCACATGGAAGGTCCTGGCTTCAGTTCTAGGTGCCTCCTAAGGAAGACACGCAAGACAGCGAGCTGATGGGACGAGCTGATGCAACAAGAGACACACGGAGGAAAACATAATGAGAGACACAACAAAGCGGGGAGCAGAGGTGGCTCAAGAGATTGGGTACCTCCCTCCCCCATGGGAGGTCCCAGGTTCTGTTCCCGGTTCCTCCTAAAAAAGAAAAAGAAAACCAGCACACAACAAACAGACAAAGCTAATGCAAACAATGAGTGGGGAGAAATAAATGAATAAATCTTTTTTTTTTAAAAAGGGGCACTATGGTTTATTTGTCCTTTTTCAATATGGCGACCGGTAGACCCTGGATTTATGGGAATCCCTCTTCAGAGATGCCGAGGGCCTCCGTGTGACCGGGAAGAGAGGGGAGGAGATGAGGCTGGGAAGACAGAGTTGAGATCCCTGCCCCCAAAGCTGAACCCAAGGTATTTTTCTTACAAAAGGGCTGAAAAAGGCCACTGTGCTGGGATGCCACAAAGATCAGAAAAAAAGACTTGCTAAGATCCCACTGGGCAGAGGCAGAGGGAAGTCTGAAATTGCAAAGGATGAGTGGACTGGGGGGCTCAAGAGGCACTGAACTTGGCCAGAACTTGGCCAGTTCTTCCTCGTTTAACAAGTTGAATGAGAATCTCCCAAGCAACGGGTGCAGCCCTGGGGTCATCCCATACCTAGAAAGTCCCCTGGCCTGTAATTGATTTCTGCTGGCATAATTCCAGGCCATTCCACACGCCCTCAGACTCCCCACCCTCTGTTCTCTGCCGGTCCCAGGTAATGGACCTGGGTAACTTAACCAAACCAGACAGGTTAGGGGCTAGGAGAGAAGACCAGTTTCCGTGGGAGTCCAGAGGGCATTCCCAGGAGGCATCCGGAACGTTCTAGAGTCAGGGGATGCATTTGCCCCCAGAAGAACTTACTGGGTGAGCAGCATGCAGGGGCGGGAAGAGCTGGCTGGGACTCAAGCGCTGCTGTCCTCCCCAGAGAGGGAGCTGGTGAGAGCGGGGAAGAGAAGGAAGTATACCTCTCGCTGCAGAATGTTCTCACGCAGTCCCCACACCTATTGGATGATTCAGGACATCCTGTCCTGGAAGCCAGGCCAATCTCTAAAAGCAAATTGTGGCATTGTCCCAATGGCCTCCATGAAACCTGGTAGAGGTGGTACAGGAAGTTAGGGACTGTGACAGTTTGAGATTATTTGTGTGAATCCCCAAAAGTTAACGACGATGTTTGTAAACTAACCTATTCTTCTGGGGGTGACACTCTTTGATTGTATTAAATTCAATGAAAGACCCCAGATTAAGTTTGCTTCATAAAATCAATTTAGGGCCTTTGATTCCACCACGTCGGTAAGGCATAACTCAGGTTGAGTCCCTGCACCCTTGGTGGGCTCATATAACCAGACACTCACTCAAGAAGACACAAGGGGGATGCGGATGTGGCTCAAGCGACTGAGCTCCTGCCTACCAAATGGGAGGTCCCTGGTTCAGTTCCTGGTGCCTCCTAAAGAAGACAGCGAGCTGGAGTGACTGGCAGGCACGGCAAGCTGACGCAACAAGAGACACAAGAAGAAAAACATAATGAGAGACACAGCAAAGCAGGAAATGGAGGTGGCTCAAGCGATTAGGCACCTCCCTCCCACATCGGAGGTCCCTGGTTCGGTTCCCGGTGCCTCCTAAAGAAACAAGGAAGATGAACAGACACAGAAAGTGCAAACAATGAGGGGGCGGGGGGAGAGAAATAAATTTTAAAAATAAATCTTTTTTTTTTTTAACTTTATTTTAACATTTAATAATTGAAAATATAAACAATTAAAAACTAAAAAGTAAACACAGATGAATAAATATTTACATTTCTCAATTAAATGGAATGGATACATGTAAAATTTTTTTTTTTAATCAAACAATATACTACACAATATATTTGGTTCATAGTAACGCATTCACACAGCATTTGTCCTTTTGTGTCTGGCTTGCTTCACTCAACATAAAAAATAAATCTTAATAAAAAAAAAAAGACACGGGGGAGAAGAGAGAGCTCTGTCATTTTTAATCCTGGGCCCCTGGGGAGAGATGAGCCATTTGCCTGATAGTTTGCAGCTGAGAGAGAGGAAGCCCTGAGAGACGAACCCTGTGCCAGCCTAGAGCTGAGATTGGGAAGAAGCTGCGCCCACGGAGACTCAAGAGGAAGTGGAAATGAAAAAGACAGAGAACTACAAGTGTTGGAGAGGATGTGGAGAGATAGGAACACTTCTTCACTGTTGGTGGGAATGCAGGATGGTACAACCACTATGGAGGACTGTCTGGCAGTTCCTAAAGAAGTTGAATATAGACTTGCCACGTGACCCTGCAATACCACTACTGGGTATATACTCAGAAGAACTGAGAGCAGTGACACGAACAGACATCTGCACCCCGATGTTCATAGCCACATTATTCACCATTGCCAAAAGCTGGAAACAACCCAGGTGTCCATCGACAGATGAATGGATAAACAAACTGTGGTCTAGTCACACGATGGAATATTACGCAGCTGTAAGAAGAAATGAAGTCGTAAAGCATATGGCAACATGGATGACCCTGGAGGACATTATGTTGAGTGAAGCAAGCCAGACACAAAAGGACAAATACTGTATGAATGTGTTACTATGAACCAAATATATTGTGTAACATATTGATTCAAAAAAAATTTTTTGTATATGTATCCATTATATTTAATTGAGAAATGTATATATTTATTCATCTGTGTTTACTTTTTAGTTTGTAATTGTTTATATTTTCAATTATTAAATGTACAAAATAAAGGTAAAAAATGTTAAAACAAAAAAAAAGAAAAGAAAAAGATATCCTTAAGGGTTTATTAGAATATTAAAAAAAAAAAAAAAAAAAAAAAAGAGGAAGTGGAAGCCCAGGGAGGAGGGACCAGGCAAGGTCAGTGACCATCTTGCTTTAACACGTGGCAACCGACTTTGGTGAGAAAGCAGCCTTGAGTTGGACTCTTTAGGGCCTTGTGACTGTAAGCTTTTACCCCCAATAAATACCCTTTATAATATAAGCCAACAGATTTCTGGTACTTTCCATCAGCACCCCTTTGGCTGACTGATACAAGGAACAAGGTCACTGCCTTGGTCCCACCTTGTGGCCTCGAGGCTGTGTGGCTTTGGGCACACTTTCGGCCCACCCCAAAAGTGAAAAGGTCGACCCGAATCACTCTGGTTCTCAAAGTTGGTTCCATGGGGAACACTGTGCTCCGTCAACAAACATTTTTGAGTACCTGCTATGTGCCAGGCCAGACACTGAGGGGAGAAGGACAGTACTGAGCATACAGTCATGATCAGAAGTAGGCAAGGAGGGTGTGACAGGGTCCGTGAGCTTCCCGTAGGAGTTGTCTTAAGGAAAAAGAAAGGGGGAGGCGGCTGTGGCTCAATCAGTGGGGCTCCCGTTTACCATATGGGAGGCCCCGGGTTCGGTTCCCCGGGCCTCCTGGTGGGGGCGGGCCCGCCCGCGCGGCGTGGTTGGCTGGCCCGGTGAGCACAAGCAGCAAAGGGGGGATAAATGAATAAATAAATAAAATCGTAAAAAAAAAAAAAAAGAAAAAAGAAAAAAGAAAGGGACACCCATTCCAGGCAGAGGGAACAACTGTGCAAAGGCCCTGGGGCAGGAAAGTTCTCGGTATGTTGGAGGAATTGGGTGAAACTCAGTAAGACTGGGTCTTCGTGCAAAGGAGATGAGGGCCGAGTGGTCATGGAGGACACGCCAGGTCCAGCTGAATTCAGCGATGGGGTGTTTAGCCCTAGGGCACTAGGGAGCCATGGTGGACTTCAGGCAGAGGGGTCACCATGAAGACATGTGTTTTGAGAAGCTCTTTCGGGCCATCCTGTGGTGAGGGGGCAGGATCTCCGGGGCAGAGTGGAGGCAGGGAGGCTGGGGTGGAGGCTGCTGCGGGCATCTGGCTGAGCTCTCATGGGCTTCTGGACGGGTGGTGACCCGGGGCTCAAGGCCAGTGGCCTGACCGAGCTCCTCTGAGTGAGCTGCAAACAGGCCTATCCCTGTGGCATCTTCCAGATCAGCTTGGAAGTCCCTGGGGAACGACCTAGGTTTCCATGGAGTGGATGAGAGAAATGTTCTGGAAGCCTGCTTGGTAGAGATTGTTTTAGGTTCTGCCAATCTCATCAGACGCTGCAGGATCAATGCTCTAGGTCTAGCGTCATTTCAGGTGTGAATGGCCTCCTTGTATCCAGGCAAGAAATCACTTCCGGGGAAGCGGATGTGGCTCAAGCAGTTGGGCACCCGCCTACCACAAGGAAAGTCCTGGTTCGGTTCCCAGTGCCTCCCAAAGAAGACGAGCAAGACAGGGAGCTGATGCGATGGGCTGGTGCAGCGAGCTGATGCAACGAGATGACGCAACGAAGAGACACAACAAGCAGGGAGCGGAGATGGCTCAAGCCTTTGGGTGCCTCCCTCCCACATGGGAGGTCCTGGGTTCGGTTCCTGGTGCCTCCTAAATAAAGAAGACGAGCACACAATGAACAGACACAGAGAGCAGACAGTGAGTGCAAACAATGGGGGGGGGGACAAAAAAATAAAAATAAAAGAAATCACTTCCGCAAGTGTGCTTTGCACTGCCTGGAGCTCCACTTTATCTGAGTCCCCAGCTGCTTCCAGGCCGCTGGCCCGGGAGGGTGGGTGGAGGGGGTCCCCCAAGTCAGGGCATTTGCAGGAGAGGCTGGCCTAAGTCTACTCATCGCTGGCACCTTGGCCGGTGGGATTGCCTGGTGACAATAAATATTCGCTTACAGGGCTGTCGGTCCTGCAGTCACTCTACCCTCGGCCTGCCACCAAGCCTTTTTTTTTTTTTTAAGCAGTTTTATTGAGATATATTCACATACCATACCTGCCTCCAAGTCTTCATGAGCCCAGCATCTCCTCACTGCTACCCTGCTAATACAGAAACCAAAGTCCAGAGAGGCGGGGGGGGGACTTCTTTGTGTGGAATCCGTTAGAATTTCTCATGCACAGAGCTGTCCCCAGCTTTCAGACGTTTGCCACAAGCTGTCCTCTCTGCTAGGGACACTCCACCCCTGCCCGCAACCCCCGACCTCCTGGGTAATTCCTAGTCCATCCTTTAGGGTTCAGTGTGGATCACCTCCTCCAGGGAGCCTCCCCAGATGCCTCCCCGGCCCTCCGAGCTGGGTCAGGTTCTCCTCCGGCTCACCATGCAGCCTTCTGTGTGTCCCCATCACAACCTCATTTAGGCATACTGTGAACTTTCTTCCCCGGTCCCCCACTTCCACTGGGCCAGGAGTCCCCTGAAGGCAGTCTCTTGCTGAAACAGCAAGAGAGCAAGAGAGAGAATAAGTAGGGTTATATCTCAATGACTTAAAAACTCAGAGTGGGTTTCTAGTGGGGGGCTGTTAGGCTCTGCCTATTCCACACTCATGATCAAAGTCACGGCTGGCTGTGGGTTAGGACCCTGGCTCTGCCTTTGACTCCCTGGGTGATGTGGGGTTAGAGGCTGCCCCTCTCTGGGTCTCAGTATCCCCCCTCTGTAAAATGGGGTTTGTGCCAGCATCGCTGGGAAAGCTCAGTGTCATTGTCTCCAAGGGGAATGAGCTCCCCGTCGAGGGGAGGATCCAAGCTGTGGCTCTGCTGTGGAAGGGTTTCCTGTGCCAAGTTCATTTCCAGATGGCCCAGAGGAGCCAAGAGGGGCTTGATCTGCCCTGGGGCTGGGGCCAGGAAGTTTTGGGGAGGCCATCGTCTGGCAGTTTGTGTCTGGCTGGGACTAGAGCCAGAGGGGCACAAGTGCCATTCCCCTGCCCCAGGCCCCTTGGTTCAGGCCCACTTGCCATGGTGTGGCCACATGGGTGGGGTGAGGGGGCGACACTGCCTGCAGGGGCTCCCCACATACCTGTGCCTTGGGACCCCTGGTCATGGGTGGGATGTGGGCTGGGACAGGAGCAGCCAGGAATAGGGGCTGATGGGGATTTTCTGTACGTGCCCCCCAACCCTGCCCGAGCCACCCAAAGGCCCGCAGTGCCTGGCCTCAACCTTGCCCGGACCTAGGCAGCTGGACCGGCCAGTTGGCCGCGGGGATGGTGCTCCTGGGATCAGTTACTGTAGCCGAGCAGAGCCAGGGTGAACCTTCAATGCTGGACTGATCCCTGATCTCTGCTGAGCCTCATCCCAGCTGAGACTTGACCCCAGGAGTCCCATGGAGCCTGGATCTCAGCTGAGCTCTGGTCCCAACTGAGTCCCCAACCATCGATGAGTCCCAGTCCCAGGTTGAACCCTGATCTCCACTGAGCCCTGATCCGAGCAGAGCCCCAATCCAAGGCTGAGCCCTGATCCCAGGCTGAGCTCTGACCCCAGGATTCCCACTGAGCTTGGATCTCAGCTGAGCTCTGATCCCAACTGAGTCCCCAACCGTCGATGAGTCCCAATCCCAGGTTGAACCCTGATCTCCACGGAGCCCTGATCCTAGCAGAGCCCCAATCCAAGGCTGAGCCTTGATCCCAGGCTGAGCTCTGACCCCAGGATCTCCACTGAGCCTGGATCTCCACTGAGATCTGATCCCAACTGAGTTCCCAACCATTGATGAGCCCCAATCCCAGGCTGAACCCTGATCTCCATAAGCCCTGATCCCAAGCTGAACTCTGACCCAAGGATTCCAACTGATTCTGGATCTTAGCTGAGCCCTGATCCCAACTGAGCCCCAATCTTGGACTGAGTCCTGAACCCTGGGCTGAGCCCCGATCCTGACTGAGCCTCAAACCCCACTGAGCTCTGATTCCAACTGAGTCCTCAACCCCAAGTGACAACCAATCCCAGGCTGAGCCCTGATCCCCAGTGAGCCTCCTCCCTCACCCAACCACCCCAGGTGGCACTGCCACCTGGCCCAGCTTCTGCCTGGGCCCTGGTGTCAGCTTGGATGGTCCAGTGCCCACTGTCCACCGCTCAGCCTGGGTCCCAATGCCTGCCCCTTGCACTTGCTCTTCCCTCTACTTCTTCCTCTTTCTTCTCAAGGTGCCACCTTGTAAGGGAGCCGCCAGCCAGTGTTCCGCCTGTCATCTACTTTTATGGCTTCCAACCACCTATTTTGTCTACAATTATATTTCAGATTTTGTTTGCTTATCCATTTGTTTGCCTTCCTGCAGGCGTCCACCATGTTTGCACAGCAGGGCAACAGTGGGGCTGGGCCTGGCTTCTGGAATTGAAGCTGGATCAACCGCCAGCTCCTGGGATCCAGCCTTTGGGGCCAGAGTCATCCCCACCCCCCAGTGCCAGAGAGAACTGCCGCTCAGCCTGAAAGTGCTGTGTGACCTGAGCTCCTTCCTGACCCTCTCTGGGCACACTCCCCCTGGTTGATGAAACCCAAGGGCCTCTTTTAAAGAGGGCTGGGCCCAGAGCCCAGAGTGGGCACCCCGGGTGGCCCTTCCTCCCCCCAGATGTGGGATGAGCTGGGACCAGCTTGCAGGGTGGGGTGGGGCCATCCTGCCTCCTACCACCGAGTCGTGTGGTCTCTGCCCACATTGGACTCCTTAACCCCCCTTTGTGGCCCCGCCTGGCCTGGGTGGGCTCTGGAGCTGCCAGTTTGCTGGAAAGTTCATTCCCCCTGGGGGCCCAGGGCTGCAAGCCAAGGGGTGGCTGGCATTGCAGTGGAATGGGTGAGAAATGAACCGCACGTGTGAGTCGAGGCATTAAGCGGGTGCAGGATGGTGCATGGGTGCAAGAGGTCCCCCCAGCGTCGGCTCAGGCAGCAGGTGGGACCCCAGGAGGGTTCCCACTTCCCTCTGAGCCTGGAAGACAGACACAACGAGAGGGAGAAGAAGAGAGAGCCGCTCAGCTCTCAGAAGTCAGGTTGGAGGCAGGGAAGGGACGGAAGAGAATCCTGTGGTCCCACCACCACCCTGGAGATTGGCCCTGCCCCAACTTGCAAGGAAGTCGTGGCCTGGCCTCCCAAGAGCCCCCCTATCCTCTGTCTGGGACACCTGGCTTACAGCCAAGTGGTGGGAAGAGGGGGGTCCCCAGTGAGCGATGGGCCCAGAGAGAGGCTGGCTCAGGCTTGGGGTCACCAGTGGGCTTGGCTGAAGCCTCCCAAGCCCATCCCATCACCCTCATCTATCAGTTGCCTCCTCCATCCTCCAGTCCAGGCCGAGTCCAGGCATCAGGGGGCCACAGTGCGGATGGGGAAACCGAGGCGTCCCTAGTTCCCCTGGGCATGCTCCAGAAAGCAGTGATTTCCCCCAGCCCAGGCCTTCGGAACATTCCAGAAATCTTCAGTTACAGTCGGAATCCACCTGTGGCCCCCAAGTGAATGCGCTGAGTTCAAACTCATCGGACATCCGGCCTCCGAGCTCTCAACCACGAGAATTTTCGGAGAACGGACTTTGGCCTCTGGCAGCTGGGCGACCTCCGGTAAGTTCCTCTACCTCTCTGGGCCTCAGTCTCATCGTCTCCCTCACTTGTCTCTCCACGTCCCTCGAGGGTCTCTGCAGACCCTGTCCTTGGGGGAATTGTGGGGCAGGGGCCTGGAAACCCAATGGCCCAGGCTCCTGGCCCTCTCTGGGCCTCAGTTTCCCCTCCCTGTAACAGTTTTGAGAATCCAGGCTCTCCCTGCCCATCGTCGCGGAGCTGGGGGCTGCTGCACCGAGGAGGAGTGGGTGGGGGCACCAAGGTGAGAGAAACTTGGCACACCCTTGCCGCCCGCCCCTAGCCTTTCCTTGCCCCAGGCCCCCGGCATGTCGGGGTCTGCCCGCCCCTGGCACCTGGGCCCTGTCAGGTTCATGTGGCTTAAATTTCAACCAGCGGTGGGCGAGAGGCAGGGACTGGACACGCTTCATTTTCCAATTTCTGGAAATAAAAGCGGTGAGGCCATCCATTGTTGAATGGAAAAAAAAAGCCCATTGCAAAACTATGTGTGCAAAAAACAGTATCGAAGAGGTGCGTCGCTGACGTGACAGAGAAAATTCCTGGGGATACACCGGGCCGGGGAACAAAGGGGCCTTTCTCTCGTGCTGGAAAGGTTTTGTGGAGTGTGCGGGTGGTGATTTGGGACTCAGAAAACCCAATATGGAGATTTTGCCGGAATGAAAGAGGTTGGGAGAAGATCCGTTGAGACATAGGAGTAAAAATGCATAGTTTGTTTGTTTTTTCATATTTTTTTTCACAAGATTTTTTTATTTTTGAGTTTCCTTAGGACACCTGTCCTTCTACCAGCTGAAAAAAGAAAGAAAAAAAAAGGGCCAGAAATGCCAGTGACGAGGGCACAAGGCCCAGCCCCGCAGGGAATAGACGGAGATGGCACGTGCAGAAGTGCCTGGAATTTTACCCTTGTCGTATCCTCCCTGGCATTCTCCAGAGAGCAGCAATTCCCCTCAACCTGGGCTCTCTGAATGTTCTGGAAGTCCTCCTTCACAGTCGGAATGCACCTGCAACCTCTCCAGTCTCTGGCTAGGCTGCAGGCTCCCGGTTGTGCCCTGGGCCTGGCACGAGATTAGGAGGGTGATAGCTCTGGGGGTTCAACCTTGCAACCAAGGCAGAGCTGATGGATGTGAGAATTGCAGGCCACATCTGGCCCATCGCCTGCCCGAGCCTCTCTATGGCCCCCCCATAGCCATCGGGCAAGGTCGTTGTCCCTGCCGAGACCCAGAGAGCCCTGCTGCATCTCCTACAAGCCTCTGCCCTGGCTGCACGGGCTTCTCACTGTTCTGACCCCAGAACCTTTGCACAGGCTGTTTGCACTGTCTGGAACATGCTTTCCCCAGACAAGTTTCTGGCTCCTTCCACCATCTCCCTCTCAGATCACTTTGTTTCAGGCTGACCTCCCCTCCTGGCTCTCCCCTGCTTTATTTTTCACCATGGCAATTACCACCATTGAATTAGGCTGTATCTTACAGTTTTATTGCCTTTTTTTTTTTTTTTTTTTTTAAATTGTCTTTTCTCTTATTGTCTCAGATCATTGGTCTGTTTAGTTCCCTACGGAATCCCGAGTGCCTGACAGTTGGGGTGCTATAAAAACGCCTTGAATGAATGAACGAATGGATGAATGAATGATAAATGAATGGGCGGTGCTAAGCCTGCTTGCACAGTCTCCTGCCTGTTTCCCGGCTTGTCACTGCGCCTCCCCTCAAGACGGGGAGCCCCGGGGAGGCAGGCCCTGGGTCCCTGGTATGCGCTCCCTGGTATGCGCTTCGTAAACAGGTGCTGAATTCACGCCGAGGCTGGGAATTTTGCCTGGAGAATTCGAAACCAAGTTTCCAGGGGCCTCCCGATTTGGGGGCAGGAGTAGCCCTGCCGGCCCCCTCCCTGCTCCCCATCCTGATGGCTCCTTGGTCTGGAGGGGGGGTCTACAGGTGAGGACTTTGTCATCCTGGGTGAGCTGGGGGTGGGGGGGCTCTGGCACAGAGGCAGGCGAGGAACGCTGCTGGCCCTAGAGGAATGAATAAACAGACCCCTTGGATGTCAGAGGTTGGGGGCGGGGGGTACCCTTCGAACCTCACGCGCTCGGCTGGGGATGTTTGGACAAGGCAGGCGGCCAGAGGGTGTCATCAGGGCTAAAATTAGCCTCGGCTTCCCGGCAGTCGCTTTAGGGAGTGCTAACTATGTGCCAGGCCAAAGCTCTTCGGCCTTAGGAATGGGTCCAGCCCTCCCACCAACCCCGATTGGGCTTTATGGCTCCTTTGTCCCTTTTGACAGGTGAGGAAACTGAGGCACGGGGAGGACTTGGGCCTCGCGCAGCTCGAAAGTGGCAGGGGAGGGATTCGAACTCGGGCTCCCCGAGGGATGTGGGCGGGGAAGGGGCAGGACCAGGACTGGCATTTAGAGGCCCGGCAGGGTGCTGAGATGTTACAATTCCCCTCCAGCTGGCAGACCCACGCAACACTCGAACCCCCTGCCACGACACCTGGGCTCCTCTCCCAGGCACCCCCAGGTACTCTAAGCACCTACGGGCGTCACGCCTGACAGGGTGGCGCCACCCCCACTCCGGGGCATCCAGTGGGTTCCCTCTGATTGGCCACTATTGACCAGGGCTGGGGCATTTGCCCCTAATACAGGCTGGGACACCGAGGCCCAGCTCCAAGCCAGCTCCCACCCCAGACCCCGTTCCTATTCGAGAGGGGTGAGGAAAGGACTGGGGGTGGGGGGTTTTCAGATGAAACACCAGACACCCAGCTAAATTTGAATTTCAGCTAAACGGCAAAAAAAAAAAAGCATAAGTATGTCCCATAGTCTATTTGGGAAATACTTACACTAAAAAAATATATATATATATATATACACATTGTTTATCTGAACTTCAAACTTAATTGGGTATCCTCTCTCTATATATATATTTCTATATCTGGCGCCCTTAGCTGGGGGTGGGGGTGCCTGGGAGCAGAGACAAGTGATTTGGAGATGAAATAAGACAGACACTCGGGGGGGGGGCAGGGGGCGACTTCCAGCAAGGTGGCTCTTGATGAGCTTCCCAGGTGCCCCCAGGAGCAGCTGTGGGCCTGGGGAGGGGAAACATCCTGGCTGTGCGGAGCCAGAGAGGGAGGGGGCTGGGGGGGGCCTCCCTGTCACTCTCCCACCGGCCCCCTCCTAGCTCCCCGGGGCTCATTTTTCACCTCTAATGGTGGTGACTCGGCTGAGTGTGGTCTGGGAACACCTAAGCTGTGAGGCCCCCCACAGCAGGTGGCCTCGCTAATGGGGATGAAAGAGTGAGCAAGGGGAGGGAAAGGGGGGGAGGTCCCGGCCCACCAGAGGGTCAGTCTGGGGCAGGAAGTGTCCAATTTGGGGCAAGGGCAAGCTCCAGACTGCCCCCATCCCTCCTTCCCACCCCCGACCCCCCAGGTCCCTGCCATTTTCTTTCACTTTGAGGTGAGAGACCAGGGACTGCACTGCCGGTGGCCATTTTCCGTCCCCAATCCCACCCGGGCTGGGGCCTCCTGGGCCCCAGCATCCCCGACTCCTGCCGCACCCTCCCCACCCCAGGCATCCTGGAAATCTTGGTCTCTCCTCTCCCAAGTGCCAGGCTTAGTGGCACACGAATTTGTTTAAATTCACAACCAAGCTGAAGAGTGGCTGCTCTGATAAGTCCTGGTTCCCAGATGGGGAAACTGAGGCTCAGAGAATGGACAGACTTGCTACAAATGGCCCAGCCCGGATCAGAATCCAGAAGTCTCTGATGTCGGAGCCCAAACTCTTGGCCAACTCCTTTTTCTTTCTCACCTCTGAGCCATCGTCCATGCTGTTCCTCCAGCCTCGGTTACTCTTTCCTGTCTCCTGCAAACTCTTAATTCATGTACCAGCACCTCCTTCTCCAGGAAGCCTCCCTGGACACGTGGGCCTCTGGGCCCACTCTGCCTATGTGGCCCCATCACAGTCCTGGCCGGCCAGTGTTGACACTGCCAAGTCAGTTCCCTGCCCCTACTGGATGGTGGGTGAAACTTGGAAGGGTGGGCTGGATCTGCCGTGGTCACTGATGTGACCCCAATACTGTCCAGTCGGCAGGGGGCAGGGGGAACTGCTCTGGAATCAGTCCTAGGGTCCCGGCTCTCCCCCTATTTGCTGTGTGACCCCGGGCAAGTAGCTATCCCTCTCTGAGCCACGGTCTTCCCTTCTGTAAAACGAGGCATCGGCACCTCCTTCACGGTCTGAGTTGCACTGGGTCAGGCAAAGAAATCACACGTGTAAAAGGTGAATGCAACTGTCCTCGGCACCCAGGAGTAGACCCAATAAATGCCTACCTACCAATTTAGGGAGGGTGCGGGCATGTCCCCCCGCATGCAATGTGACATCCGAGATGGGGACGACCCAATGAACTTTGATGGGGACCAAGAAGCAGGTACAGGATGGACTTAAAGTTATTAAAAGGGAGCAGGAAGTTCTTTACTCGATGGGAAGAGATCCCAGATGCATTCTTTATTGGGGGGAGAAAAATCTAAGGGCTGTGGGATGGCGGAGAGTCTGTGATTTCGTTTCTGCTGGGGGCGGGGGGGGGAAGAAAAGAGACAGACACGTTTGGGCAGGGATCCCTGCTGGAGGGACACACAAGGACCCAGGCTGCTGGCCACAGGGTTGGGGGCAGCCGGAGAGGGCCGGTGGCTGACATTTTTTTTTGGTAGCATTTGGATTCCATGGCCTGCGTCTGTTTTACCTATTAAAACACACACACAGAGCTATAAAATATATTTGAGCGAGAGCACCTCTTAAAAAAATATATAAAAAAGACCAAAATAAAAGGGTTTGGATGGCTTTCACCAATAAAAAAAAAAAAAAAGAGGCGGGGGGGAGTGGATGTTCGGCCAGCGCTGCCTGCTGTATAATTGGGCTCAGTGCCCCTTGGCCCCCTCCCCATTCAGCCTTCCGGGAGCTCTGCCCTTGGCCTGGTTCACACCTTTCAGTGAATGTTGGGGTCCCAGCGGGGGCCCCCGGAGGTGAGATGTGGCCTGGGCCGGGGCCAGGCCTGACCGTACCCTTCACGGCTCCGGCTGACCACCCGGCTTTCTGGGAAGTCGCCCCCAAGGGGAGGCTTGGCTGGCTGGGAGAAAACCGTGAGCATTGATTTTGGGGCTGGGGGCCAAGCCGGGCCTCTCTTGGCGCCCCAACTCTGGGCAGGAGCAGAGTGAGCGAGGGAGGGGGCTGGCGGGGAGCCTGGGAGCCTCTGTGCCTCGGTTTCCCCACGGGCAAAGTGGCTCCCTGACTGGGTGGCTCTTGGGGCAGGTAAGGAATGCCCACAGTGACCCCTGAGCAGGGACTGGGGGGGGGGGTGGCCCAAGCCCTCACTCTTGGACCCCTAAATTTAGGGTGGTTAATCGGCTTCGAGGCTGGGTTGTTGAGTTGGGTCCTGGGCTCAGTGACTCACCCCCATTTCCACACTCGCCCATCATCTGTGCTCTGATGGTGAGCCCGGGGGTGGAGCGAGATGGTGCCCCCACGTCAGGGCCCGCCTCCTGGAGCAGCCCTCTTGTTGGGGGGGGGGGGCCCCCGGGCGCCAACACTACCCCAGAGAGTCTTGAACAGGAAAGGTAAATTGTTTCTGCTCAGAAGCACCCCTAAGTCAGGGGGCAGCAAGATGAAGTTCATGGAGCAGCCAGTGTCCCCTCCCCCACTCCCTACTTCATAATCACCCCGTTGCCCACCACATGGGCCTCAGGGCCTTTGCACCTGCCACTCCTCTGCCTGGAAGGAGCACTGCTTCAAGCCTGGCTTCCTCCCATCTTTCTGAGCCTCCCTGACTGCCCCTCCGCCCCCCATCTCTGCCTTGCACGTCACCTTGGTTTTATTTCTGGAGCCAAGTTCTAAAACACCCTTGTCTGTTTCCCTGTTTGTGCAGTTTTTAACCGCCTGCTTTGCTCTGCCCCAGACCTGGAGCTCCAGGGAGGCGGGGGCCTCGCCGGTCTCACGCCTGGATGTGGCCCCAGGTCCCAGACTGTGCTTGGGGCTTGACAAATTCTTGCCAGATGAACTCCGAGAGCCTTGGCTTCTCTCCCCGTGCGTCCCTCCCCTTGTAGCCATCACGCCGTAAGCTGGCAGGGGAGTGAGGGGGGCCCCCTGAGCCCACCCCCAGGGAGCGGGGCTGGGCCGTGTGCAAGGCCCTCTGCAGACCCCATCCCAGAGCACCTGTGAACTCCCAGGCCATTGCTGACCTGGAGGTTCGTTTGCTCATTCATTTAATCCATGGATACTTATCCAGTCCCTGTCGTGTGCCTGGACTGGGTGCTGGGGCGTGACAGCAGGCTATGACAGCATCCCGGCTCTTGTGGGGAACACGTTCCAGTGGAGACGGACACTCAACAGCACACGTGAAAATGTCACAGGATGCTGTTTAAATGGGGTGGCAGGAGAGGCCTCATTGAGGAGGTGACACGAGCTGAGATGTGAAGGAAGTGAGGGGGGAGCTGTGGGGACATCTGGGGGAAGAAGGCTCCAGAGGGAGGGCACAGCCTGTGCAAGGGCCCCGAGGCAGCATGGGACCCAGTGTGTTGGAGGAGTGAGGAGGCCCATGTGGCCGAAGCGAAGGGAGCGAGGGGGAGGGCAGGGAGGGGACGGGGCAGGAGGCGCAGGGCCTGGTGGGCTGTGGGGAGGACTTGGGCTTTTCCCCCAGGGGAGGTGGGAGCCATGGAGGGCTGTGGGCAGAGGAAGGACAGGACCTGACTCAGGTGCCCTCTGGCTGCCGCGGGGAGGAAGGCACACAGGGGTCAAGGGCTGGAGCCGGGGCGGGGGGGGGCAGGTGGCTGTGCTGGGCCTAGGGACTGGACTGGGGTGCTGGCTGTGGAGGGGTGAGAAGTGGGGGGCCCCAGGGTTGATTGTGAACACAGAAGGCCTCTGGAGGGGCGAGTGGGCCAAAGGACCAGCGCCCTGGTGGTGGCGGGGGGGGGGTTTGCCTCCCAGTAGCCTCGTGCGTCCCGTCCCAGATCATGTCAAACACACAAACGGGGGCCCGCCGCCCACGCGCGACATGGTCCCTAAAAGACTTTTTGGGGAGTACCACCTTGCGCCCTTTCCCGTGGGGTGGTTTTGGGAACAACTTTCGTGCTCTTTTCAGACAACAGCTACGGACGCTGGAAGAGCTAAGGTGGCGCATCGCCGCCCGGGGACCTGTTTTCTCATCTGTAAAGTGGACTGATGCTACCCGCCACCGCGCAGAGGGCTGCCGGGAGGGTGACCCGAGCGCGCGGGGCGTCTGCTCCTCCCGGGAGCTCTTTTGGATTGTGAACGTTCGCAGGGCGGGGGAGGGGACCAGTGCTCGAGGAGCGTGTCCCCCGCTGCCCCTAGCCAGTGTGGGGGGGCGACGACTCTGGCGTCCACCCGCTGCGTCCGCCCTGCCCTTGACACATCTGGAAAAGCCTCTTCGTCCCCGCACCGTCCAGTTCACGCTGCCACCTCCTCCAGGAAGCCCTCCTTGCCCCTAGGGGAGGCTCTGCTCCCCCTCCGGGCTCCTCCCTTCGTTTTAGCTCTGACTGCTTGGAGCTGGGAAGGCCAATGCCAAGCCCTGGGGAAAGCTCCAGAAAGCCCCCCTTCCTGCCCCGGGACTGGAGGTGGGAGATGGGGGCTCCAGGCAGGGCCTCCCCCCTCAGGGCCTGGGTGTGGGGAGGGAAGAGGAGCCTCGTGGCCCCTCATCCTAGTAAATGTTTACGGTAAGAGGGCCTGCGTTCCAGGGCTCCCTGGAGCCCGCCAGGCGGTCGCCCCTCTCCAGCCCCATTCTGGGGGCCCCGGCAGCCTCCCCCCAACCCTGGAGTCTGGCGAGCACAGCCCCTGGTCTGAGCCGGCTCTCTTGCACTCAGAGGGGAAACTGAGGCTGGGAGGGGCTCGCCTGGTGCCCCAGAGCGGGGCCTCAGTCTGCACCCGAGGAAGGGGGGCTGCGAGAGCCCAGTCGGGGCCTGAGCTCCGGGGCAGGGTCTGGTCCCCTCGGCTGCACATGGGGTGGTAAGGGGCCCACGGGCAGGCCTGGCAGGGACAAGGGGTCGCGGTGCTCTCAGGGCTGTCACCGCAGGACGGGCAGGAGCCTGGAGCGGCCGGGCCAGGGCTGAGCCTGGTGGGCGCTGCCCCCTGCCGGCCCCGGCAGGAACCGTCTCCCCCCGCAGGGCTGGGGGGCTGGGGTGGGCAGGTGGGCTCCACGGGGCCGGGGGGAAGGCGCTGCACTGCCCACGCTGCGTTTCAGCCGCTCAGCAGCCTGCTGGGTCGAGGCCCGGGGAGGAGAGCGAGGCCCCGGGTCTGGCTCGGCCCTACGGAGGGGCTCGCAGAGGAAGAAGGGACAGGGCCGAGGCCAGGGTAGGTGCGGGGCCCCCGCCCGGCGTGTCGGCCCTGCCAGCAGCACCGAGCCAGCTCTGGGGCGAGCCCGGGGCCTCTCCCCTGGCCGTGGCCCCTCACTCGGCTGGGCCCCGGGGGTCCTGTCCTGTTCCCCCGCCCAGGAATCTGGAGTGGAGACCAGGCTTGTTCCCCACCCGCGCTGCGGGGTGCTGGGGGGAGGCCCGGGGTCCACGGCGGCCTCCTGGCCGAGACGCACCTCCGGGGCGCCCTCTGGCCCCAGCCCAGAGCCGGGAGGGCGGGTGAGGAGCCTCCCCGGCCAGGCCGCATCAGGCCACGGGGTCTGGGCAGCAGAGGACGGGGCTGGCCGGGGACAGACACGCGGACGCGCGCAGCGACACGGTTTATTTTCCGGCGGGCCCGGCTCACACCTTGGGCTCTGAAAACAGCCTCCAGCCCTCCAGCTGGCCCATCTTGATCAGCGCGGCGATGGTGCCCATGGACACGCAGGCGGCGGTGGCGGTCCCGTAGCTGTGCGCTGTGAGTGGGGAGGGGGGCGTCAGGCAGGGCCGGGCACGGCAGCACCCAGCCTTGGGGCCGGCCTGGGACCCCAGAGGACGCCTCCCCCCACACCCACGCTGACTCTCCAGTGTGGCCTGGGTTACAGGCTCTTCGGGAGTGAAGCCACCATGCTCCAGGTTTTCAGGAAGGGGAAACTGAGGACGGAGCAAGGGACCTGCCTGGGTCCCATCAGAGGGAGCCCACCTCCTGCCCCACACAGCTCAGGGCCGCCCAGGCTGTCCCTCTCTGGGGACGGCGAGGTCACGGCAGTGACGGCCTGGCTGTGTAGACGCGCCTCCCGCAGGGGGCTCAGCCTCCCTCCCGCCCACCCACGGCCAGGCCGGGCGTCTGCCCCGGGGCCTGTGAACCGAGAACAGCAAGTGCCCGCAGGCCCAGGGGCTGGAGGGAGGAAGGCTGGTCCCACCCACGGGCGGGCAGGCTCTCTGCCCGCTGGAACCTTCCACGGAGCATGCCAAACCTCAGGCCGGGGCAGTTCACCTGCCTGGCCTCGTTCTCTCGGGCCCCGAGGCCGTCAGAGGGGGTCTGGCTCAGAGGGTGCCCGTCTTGGCGGGCCGGGGTGGCAGGGAGGCACTGACTCGGGGCTGCTGGGGCTGGGAGCCGCCAGGGCTGTCTGGCCCCTGCTGGCTGCTCAGGAGTCCGCTCCTCCCGTGACCTCAGCGAGTAAAGTCCTTCCCTGGACCTTGGCCCCACATCTACAACGTTTTCATTCCCACAGACTCTGCGCCAGCGTGGTGCTTGGGGTGCGAGGACAGGGAGGCAGTGCAGGGGCCCCTACTGACTCCTTGGTGCTCACTGGCCAGGGCAGACGGGCAGTGGGGCCCGGGTTCTCTGATGAGGACGTGGAAGGCAGGGCATGGGGGTGCAGAGTGAGCAGGGGAGCGCGAGCTTGCTCTCAAAGGAAAGAGACGGAGGAAGCTGTGCAGGCACGAGGAAAGAGTGTGCCTGGCAGACGTGTGGCCTGTGCAAAGGCCCCGGGGCAGCCCAGTGCAAAGGCTCTGAAGCCGGGGAAGTTGGAGGAAGAGCCCCCACGGGGCTGGAGCGGTGCGAGCGAGGGGAACAGTGGGAGGGTGGACAGGTCGTGCAGGGCCCGTGGGCTGACCCGGGTGCAGTGGGAGCCCCAGAGGGTGTGAGGCCCCCAGGTGTGGGCGCGCAGTCAGTGCTTAAGGAGCAGCAGCCGCTACCGTCACTGAACTGGGTGCTCTCATGCCGACGCCGTCCCGCCCAGCCCACCCTGCCTGACCCATGTCCCCCCACCCGCCTGGCGCTCTGTGCAGGTGGAGGAAGGGTGGGCAGAGACCAGGGGCCACTGTGCCTGTCTAGGAAGAGGGCGGCGGGAGGGGCGTCCACTCACTGCGTGCACCCAGGGCCAGGCCCCCGGCGCAGCCTCCGATGAAGTTGTTCAGGGGGTCGTCGGGCTTCTCGCGGACCTGGGCGGTGACGCAGGAGGTGAGGCTGAACACGGCCCCGATGGCAGCTGCGGGGGAGGCAGGAGCGGGGACGCACCGAGGTCAGGGGCCTGGATGGGGGCTCTGGCGGGAGCCTGGGGAGGAGCTGGGCGCTCGGGGACTCCCTGCCAGGGGCGTGGGCGAGAAGCTTCCAGGCTGGATCTCGACGGACGCCAGTGGTCAGCTGGGGGCCACACCACCCGGGCACCCTGCCCCACCCTGGGATCTTCTGGGACCCCCTTTTGTCCCTGATGAAGCGTCACCCCAAACTGCCCTCCTGGCAGCTCAGAGTGGGGAGCTGGGGCGGCCACGGGACGTGCCTGAGAGCCAGGGGAGGTGACGCGGGGTCTTTCGGGCTGGTCTAGGAGAGCCCCCCAAGAGTGTGCCTGGTCCAAGGTGCGGGGGGCTCCCACTCACCCGCAGTGAACGTGTAGCGCCCTGCCCTGGCCACGCCTTCCACGAAGGTCTCGGGGGGCCTGAGTATGACGCTGTAGGCGGAGACGACCAGGCCTGGGAGACAGAGAGGCACAGCCGCTCAGACCCCGGTTCCTCCCGGGAGAGAGCCCCTGCTCTCACGGCCCCCAGGGGCCCCCGCGGCAGCTCCTAGCGCCGGCCCTTTGCCCAGTCGGGCGCTGGAACCACAGGGGAGAGGCAGCTGTGCCCAGAGGCAGAGCCGGAATTAGAACACGGACCTGCTGGCTCCAAACACTGTGCGCTTGCCCCCCGCACCCTTCCCCATGGCTGGGCCCCCTCTCCCCCAGCTCCTGTGGAATGCCCCCTGAGCACCCACAGCTCACGCAATGGATAAGGGAGCACAGGGACCCGGCGCCCAGGGGGATGGGCCGCCACCCGCCCACCCAGATGCAACAGCTGCGCCCCCCACAGGCCCTGGCTCCCCGGCTCCCCTCAAAGGCCCCAGTTTCCTCTGGGGCGGGGGGCTGCCGGGCCTAACCCTCCCTGGCAGAGGCCCCGCTCCCCTCCCTGGCTCTGCCCTCGGGGCTGCCAGCGTCTCTTGGCAGCCCCGGCCCCCGCCCTGGCCCATCACTCGTGAGCACCTGGAAGGCCCAGCTGTGCCCACGCCCGCCCGGCCTTCCCACCCCAGTCAGGTTTTCCATCCCGGGCCCGCCCGACACTTGGCTTTCTCGCATGGGGGCCGGGGCCAGGTCGGTGCCGAGGGTGGTGGGTGGCCAGGGGGGGCAGCTTCCCTGGCACCTCCATAGTGGACGGGCGGGCGGGCAGGCTGGCTCCAGACCCCTCAGCAGACCACCAGGGGACCCCCCATCCCAGCTGACCCTGTACCCTTCCTTTCCCAACAGCCCCCCAAACAGGACGCCCCGTTGCCAGCAGGGACCTTCCCGGAAAAGCAGAAGTGCCACCTCCCTTCCCGGGAGCAGAGGCACCTGCAGGGCTGGGAGCCAGGGTCTGACCCAAAGCCCACACCCCACCCCTCACTACCTTTGGGAGCCCCCAGCCTGGGTTCAGGTCCAGCTGACACTGGACCTGTGCCAGGTGAGCCGCTGTGGGGTCTTTTCACATCTGATAGTGAGGTGCCTCTGCAGAGCCACCCTGAGGGGGGAAAGACGGCCGCCTCTGCTTCCCAGATGGGGAAACTGAGGCCCAGAGATGCGGGGGAATCACACATGGTGTATCCACAGCCCAGGCTTGGGCTACGGACCTTCTGGATCTTTCTTCTAGGCCCACGACAAACCCTAGCGGCCCTGCTTGTCCACAGTGAGGTGGTGTGATCCCCAGGCGCCGGGTGGGGGCTGGGGCTGCCCTCCAGGGCCACGCTGGGCCCAGAGGTCTGGTCTGAGCTCCCCAAAGCCTACATTGCCTGCCCCTGGCCCGGCCAGACACGCAGGTGATTCTTAACCAGAGGGGCTTCCAGCCCCGCCCCCGGGCCTGCCGAGTCACCCCCTCCCGGGCTGGGCCCAGGCACCAGGCCTTCTAAAAGGTTCCCCCGGTGACTCAAGCTCCTGATGGAGATTCCAGAACCTTCCACTGAATCCACTGAGGAAATTCAATGATGCCCCTGAGCCCCGTCACAGAGGGACCCCTGGGACAGCGAGCCCATGCTGACAGCAAGCACCTCCCCATCCTATGCATGTCCCTCATTCTATGGGTGCCCCACTATCTTACGTTCCCTCAGAAATCTTTGAACCAGGAGTGGATGACCCAGCAATCCCCCAACTACTCCGTAGAGTCAAGGACCACCCCCTGCCATCTCTCCTCCAGCAATTGTCCATTACGATGACCCCCCCAAACCCACATGGAACCCCACGAGGAACCCCATGTGACTCCTCAGATGCTGTGACCCTACCCAAGCACAAGAGGTTTTCCTGACTCAGACCTGTCTACCTCCCTCCCCCAACACCCCTGCCCCCTTCAAAGGGCCCCTTCCCACCCCTCTGCCTGCGGCTGACTCCCTCTCAGAGACTCTCAGGTGTGGTGCTTGCTCATTCATTCATTCATTCATTCCCTCAGTCACTGTGCACCCACAAGGCAGCCGGCTCTGCTAGCAGCATAGGCTCCCTGCCCTCTTGGGGCTCACCCTCCAACCTGAAGCCAGATGCCATACAAGGTACCTCTGGGGAATGAAGGAGTGGGGGTGACGGGGTGGGGGGCTCCAGAAGTGTGTTTAAACCAAGTTGTGAGCACTGAGTGGAGGTGGCCAGTGAGAAAACATGGGCAACACGCACACACGGACCCCTCAGCGACCCTTGGCCATCCTGGAAGCCAGTGACCACCCCTCCAAATTCGACTCCCTCAGCAACTCCCCCACGTGGCACTTCTGGCAAAGGTTCCTGCCTCCACCCCTTCACTCTCCAAATCTCAACCTCTGTTGGGCTCCTTATTTGGCAGCACCCTTTGGCAGGACTCACTCAGCCTCCACCAACAGCCACCATTGCACACGCCACTGTCCCACTCACGCACCAACCTCTGTGTCTTCTCTGTTGCACAATCACCCTGGGACGGTTTGCCTGCCTCTCAAAGTTTTCTGCCTGAAAATTTAATTTTAATTTCCCCAGATGCCCCCAGAAACTTCTGACGGAATATGCACAGTCTCCCTTTAACCACGCCACCCCCAACATGGCCCAGCCCTCTGGGGGGCTCTATAAGTGCCCTCCAGAGACCTGTGGGAACCCCATCCCACCTCTCCCAACAGCCTGCTGTTCAAGGAGACGCCACAAAACCCTGTCCCCTGGGACTCCCCCTTCAACCCTTTCTCCCAATGACCAACCCCTTGCCCCCCAGAAGGGCACTGTGGGAACATTCCCTACCCCAGACACCTCCAGGGGACAAGTCGGTAGACCTGGATTTGCAGTCTGCCTCCAAGGGACTAGAAAAGTTACCACCCCCCCTTCGGTTTTCCCCTGAGAGCAGAGTGGCCCATCTAATTAAATATGCAGAGGTGACAGGGATGCAGTAGGTTTATCCTAGTTTGAATGCCTCCCAGTGGACACTCAACTTGTGCTGGGCAGTGTTTCAGGAGCCAGAGGTGACCAAAGCCATCAAACCTTCTCCTCGGGGAGATGGAGAATGAAAAATGATGCCTGTAAAATGCTCGGTGATGTGGAAGGGGAGAGACTCCAGGGCTTCCCCAGCAAAGGAAGCCAGGGCTGTGGGTCCCCTCGTGCCCCGTCCTGGCACTACCGCCTCTATAGTAGCCCCTGGTCCACCTCCCCCATGATCTCTAGGAAACCCTAGGACTCTGCCGTGGCCGCATGAAAATGTCAGATGTCCCCGACCACCCTGACGGTAAAAAGCCCTCGTTCTATTCCAAAATTCGCCCAAGTTACTGTACCCCTCTCAGACACTCCTCAAATAACCTCCAAGTTGCATGGCTGGAAAGTCTCACAACCCTTTCACCAGCTCCTCTGACCCCACTAAGGACCCTGTCCACTCCACGACTCGCCCAGGGTCTGGATCGCTGCTTCTCACAGAATCACAGCACCCAGGGACCGCCTCCGACACCCCCAGTGACCCTCCCAGTGCTCTGCGACCCGCTGGGACCCCCCATAACGTCTATTTCACACAAACCTCCCCAGCATCTCACAGAGGTCCTGGACACCGGCGAAGACGACCACGTGCTGTCCTGGGAAACCCCCCCCCAGCCCTCCAGGACTCCTGCGGACAGCCCCGGGGTGGCCCCATGACCTCCCTGCAACCTCTAACCCTGTGCGACACCCTTCAAAGTCTACGTCACCCAAGAGCTCCCCAGTGTCCCACGACAGCCCCGGACACCGCGGTGACAGCCACTGAGAAGTCCCCAGCGCCCCATGA
>JAKSZT010054196.1:2147806-2295359 GCA_026826555.1 Tolypeutes matacus
CACCGCAGACCCGGCCGCTTCCGCGCGCCCAAGGGCAGCCGGCGCTCGCTCTCGCGAGACTTCCCGGGCGGCGCGCGCAGCCTCACGGACGGCCCGGCCGGCAACAAGCGCGCAACTTTATTGAGCGCCGCGGACACGGACACGGACACGAACGCGCGCACGCGCCACGGGCAGGGCTGCCGTAAGGGGAGAACGCGTGCACCCCCGGCAGATTCCTCGAAGGGGAAACTGAGGCTAAGGGAGATCGGTGAAGACGGGTGCTGCTACGCCCAGCTCAGGGGACGGGCCTAGGTTAGGGACGGCTGGAGGCGGGGTCTAATCTAGGAGCGAGGCCTATCCCTATGCAGAGACTAGAGCGTGGGGCGGGGCTCCACTCGAGACTCCACTTGATAGGAGCGAGACGAGATTATGGGGCGGGGCATGGCTGGCATGTGACCACTCCCAGCGCCAGAATCGGGATGGGGGCGTGGCCACGCCCTGTGGCCCGTCCCCAAACTGGAGTCAGCCGCGTGCGCCTATTTTGGGGCGTGGTCATGCCCAGGGGGGCGGGCCTAACGGGTAGGTGACCAATCCTAGTCCAAGGATCTTTTTTTTTTTTTTATTGCAATTTTTATTTAATTTGAAAATGTGTGCACATTACCATGGAATAGCTAACATAAAAATAAGACAGGTTTTTAATTTTCATTTAGAAAAAATTTAAAAACCACTCATATTTGGTTTACATTGTCCCATTAATTTGCTTAATCTTCCTCTTTTGCTCAGTGGAAACTTTAAGAATCTCTATCAGATAAGCTCTATTCCCTGCAGTAGTCACAGGTCTGCAAGCAGAGGTTCTTGATAGAACTAAAAGAATGAAAAACATTCTAAGGTCATATTTCCTTTGACAGGAGCCGTAGATTTGCCCGAACATCCAAAGTATTAGGGGAAGGGGGGTTTGTATGACTTTTTTTGGACAGAGCACTTCAGTTAGCTTAGAAGAGGCTTCTGCTTCTAGTCCAAGAAGTCAGCTTCCTACTTCTAAGTGGTTCTCAACCTTATCACGTCCCACTCCCTTTTCATTATAATTACTTTGTTATACTATCTTTATAATCTTGAAATAAAATATCTAGATAATGCAATCTACCAACACATAATTTCAAGAAGGGGGAGCAACTATTAAAAAAAAAAATGGAGCCATAATAGGAAAATAACGTAAAGTATATTTCCACATGTAAGTGCTGGGGCACACCTAGACCGGGAGATATAGCGAAGTGGTCAGATGCCAGGACCTTCTGAACTGAATGAGATATCATTTGTGACAAGTAGGGGGAAGTGAGCTTATTTCTTATTAGTATAGGAAAATGAAAGAGCAGAAGTAGGCATGGATGCTAGAACAAAAATGTGTTGAGATAAATGTGGAAGGCAAGAAAATGCCCAACCCTCCGACGTGGTTCACATGCTGATCCCTGGCCTGCGACGTGGCCTGTGTCCAGCAGGTGGTTTTGCCAGGACCCTGGGCCTGATGGAGCATGCGTTTGGCCTGGGGGGCGTGGCCAGAACTGTAGGCGGAACCTGAAGGCGACCTAACCAATCTGCGGCTAGACTGTGGTCCAAGGGGCGTGGCCGAGCCTGGGGCTGCCCCTGGCTCAGAGCGCCGCCAGCTCAGTCGGCGTGGCCAGGCTTGTTGTTCCGCGGCGTGCGGACCAATCTTGATGTTCGCTTCGGAGTAGGGGCGTGGCGTCTCTCGAGGGTGTGACCAATATCGATGCCAGCGCCCGAGCTGGGCGCGCTGCCCGGCCAACCTGGGGGCGTGGCCTGCCAAGAGCTTGGCCAATCTCGGAGTTAGGCCGGCATCAGGGGCGGAGCTCCAAGCTGCGGGAACCAGTGAGCGAGTTCGGGTTGGAGGAGGGCGCGGCCAGCCCTGGGGGGGGCGGTGCCGAGCGAGGGCGGCGGCCAATTGCGCCGAGGCCTTGAGCCCGCCTGGGGGCGTGGCCCTCCCGGGGGTGTGGCCGGACCCGGAAGGCGGCGGCGGCGGCGGCGAGGGCCATGGCGGCGCCGCCCGCCCTGCAGATCCGCGAGGCGAACGCGCACCTGGCGGCCGTGCACCGGCGCGCGGCGGAGCTGGAGGCGCGGCTGGAGGCGGCGGAGCGCAGGCTGCGCGCCCAGGCCGAGCGCCTGGCCCGCCACGACCAGCAGCTGCGCGCCGCCCTGGACGAGCTTGGCCGCGCCAAGGACCGGTGAGGCCCGGGGCCCGGCCAGGAGGACTTCTCGTAGGAGGGGCTGGGCTGGGAGGGATGCGGAGCCGAGAAAGGACGGGGAAGAAGGCCCCGGGGGAACCGTGTGCGTAGACGTGGAGGCCGGACTGCTGGTGGGATTGCAAAAAAAACAAAAAAAATACCCCAAAACTTTGCAAAACAAACAAAACCCCACAGAAACAAAAAACACCCCAAACTTGAAGGCGTCATCGGTATGTAAAGTCGAGAGAGATTATACGAGTGTGGATTCCTGCTTCTCTTACAACAGAATCCGTTTTCCCACATGGCAACATCGCCTGGTGCCCAGTGGTGCAGGGACCACTGACCCCCTGGTGTAGACATTGGGAGCCATAGCAGACTCTGCAGCAGGGAAAAAGGGCAAGATCATGGGGGATTTTTTGAAGGTGCCCTGGTAGCTGAGGATGGAAGGGGATGAGACAAGCACCCAGGGAAGTGGGAGGTGCTGGGGCCCGGGTGGGAAACAATTCAGAGTTCTTAGGATTCATTAGTTCATCTTTATGGAGCATCTACTGTGTGCCAGGCCCTGTGCTCCTTAGGGAGCTCGTGGGCCACTGCGGGAGACAGACCCACCACCAGGCAGTTACAACATGGAGCAAATTAGGGGAGGCTTCCTGGAGTAGTGGTCATCCAAGCTGAACAGTATTCAGGTAGGGAGAGCAGCCACGTATAAATGCTCGAGGCTGGAACCAGCCTGGCAAAGTTCACGGGGCAGCGAGGTGGAGAGATAATGGGGGACCTCGAGGCACTGGTGAGTGGACATGGACTTTCTATACCAAAGGCGATGGGGATCCTTGGGAGGTTGGGGAGCAGGGAGGAGCAGAATCTTGGGTCCCCCAGTGCCATAACCACTTTGTCTTACCACCCTATCAGTGAGATCGCCGCTCTCCGGGAGCAGCTGCTGACCTCCGAGGCTGCCGTCCACAGCCTGCAGGCCGCCGTGCTCCAGAGAGACGAGCTCATCCAGCAGTTGCAGCCGCGGGCCGAGCTGCTGCAGGACATCTGCCGCCGCCGGCCACCCTTGGCTGGGTTGCTGGCTGCCCTGGCTGAGGCCGAGCGCCTGGGACCCCTGCCGGCTGGCGACTCTGGAGGGCCCGGTCCACCTCTTACCAACAGCATAGGGGAGGGCGGTGGGGACCACCCCCAGCCTGTGGCATTTGGGACCACAGTGTGAGCCCCAGGGCATAGATTCCAGAATGGACACTGAGCTTCCCCATGGGGGCTTCCCCTACTGGAGACATGCTTGGGGATCGGCACCTGGGCATCAGAGCCAGCTAAAAAGCCATAGATCTCAAACTGGTGGCCCGTGGGCCAAAGAACAGATGCTTGGTCCAGATAGAAGTCTTTGAAAACTTTGAATCAGTCGTGCTCCTTGAAAAATTGGCAGCACTTACACAAAACCCTGGATTTCTAGCTTCAAATTTGACCACACTTTTCTGGACCCGAAATGGGGCTGCCCTCTAGCCGGGGAGGGGGGTGAATTTCAGTAGGCCACTTCTCAGATTATCTGTCTGGCCCCAAAGTATCTGAGTTTGAGACCTCTGTCAGGTAGTTTCAAGTTCCAGTTATTTGAGTTTTTCTCACCCTTTTTTCTCCCCCAGTTCTTGTTCCTGTTGGCATCCCCATCTCAGAGCTAATGCTTTTTCTAACTTTTTATCCCACACCAGAATTGGGAGCTGTCAGGGTCACGTCATTTTGCATTGATTAGATGAAGGCGGATTTTAAAACTCTGGAACATTTTTTTTTTCCTCCTCAATTCTGTCCTTCCCTCAACCTTTTACCCAGAGGGAAGAGTGGGTCAGGCATGGCTCAGGGCTGCCGAGAGGCTGGGAACACGGTCATGCATCCCTTCACTTTTTCCTGGTGGCATCCTGCCTCTGCGCCTTTGCACTGGCCCTTCCCTCTGTGTGGAATGCTCTTTCCTGAGATTTCCATATGGCTGGTTCCTTGTTACTCAGGTCTGTCCCTCAAATGTCACCTCCTCAAAGAGGCTGGGATGTGTCTCTGTGTTGTCCTCAGTGCCTAGCACATCCCAGGTGAACCTGGAGGGAAGGGTCCTGTAGGAAGCCAAGGATCTCCAGTCCATCTGATAAAACCCTCGGCTGGCCCAGCTTTTGTAGCAAGCAGCTCTCTCCTTTTTTATGTCCTCTACAGAATCTATTTTTTTCTACAAGGTTCTCCTTGATCGGTGACATTAAGGACACTTTGCTTTTTATCAAAACGAGGAGACAGTCCCCATGCCTTTCTCTGCCCGGGCTGGTGGGCAGCCCCACCTCCTCACTCAGGGAATTGTCACAGCAGGAACCGCCGAGGGGCAGGGGCCCTGTCGGCCTGGAAAGGTCAGCGGCCGTCCCCACCCTCGGGACGGAGCTGCCTGCCCGCCTGGCATCTAACAATGCTCCCTCAGTGTGGTAACAACGGCCCCTTTTTCTCCTCTGGATCGATGAACGAAGTGGGGGCTGTTTGTACGAGGGGAAGCACGCTGGGGCCTGTCTGTGCTGGAGAATAAACCGGATGATTTCCCAGCCTGGGTCCTCCATCCCTTCTCTCTGGCTTGGGGGCTTGGAGCGGCGGATCTTGTGTTTGTGGTCCAGGGCTGGGAGGCAGAAGGAATAGTCAGGGTAGCTTGTGCCAGGCACTCAGAGAGGGGAAGTGAGAGGCGGCCTCCGAACTGGGAGGTCCTGGGCCTCTTCCAGTTTTTCGAGGTTATTGTTGGAATTCTTGCTCTCTTCAAAATGAAGACGTGCCGAAACGGAGCCACGATAATTGTGGTGAGATTTTACTTTTTTCTATACCAGAAAAAGATGCCTTTAACACAAGAAAACACGATGAGGTATTTCTCGCTCTGCCCGGCGCGTTTTGGACTGTGGTGAGCCATCGGAACTTTTTTTTTGGCCACAAAATGTCACTACGTAGTTTTCCAGAAGCCCGATGATGGCATCTCGCCGGCTGTGACTTGAATCGCAGCGATGGGTCCCTTGTAATCCACTGTTGTGCGTGTCGTAAGATAAACCCAGGCTTTGAAGAGCCTCCGACAGTTCCTAGGACTGTACAGGAGGTGGATCCCCAGATAGGGCAAACGCAGTGTCACTTCCAACCCTGCCAGTTGGTGGGACGCTTTCAGTTGGCAGTGATGTTCAGTCTAGTTAAGGACCCGTTGTGATGCTGGCTTCGGTTCCCCTTGGTTTATGTCAGGGGTCTGGGCTGCTTCTCCGTTTGGGGCCACAATGCTTCTGACTCATCAGACTTTTTGACTTATCCTCAAATAAGCCCTGAGAACTGAAAACCAACTATGAGAAGCCTGAAGTGACAAAAACACCCAGGCTGGCTCCTAAATCCTACAAGAAACTGCTTTGCTGATGTTGGAACGGCTGGAAGACTTGGCTGCTTTGGCTCAGCCTTCACTGGACGTTTCATGGGGATGGGAATGAGGTCTCGGGGCCCCTAAGCCACCTCAAATCCTTTTGAATTTGATCCCTCGGCAGCTTTGTCGGCCCTGGCTTTGGCCACGCTGCCCTGTGGAAAGGGGAGGAGGTCAGTGCAGCCTGGGGATGGAAAGGGGCCTCCTCAGGGTCACACAGGACTCTGGCCTCAGTCCCGTCTCCGCCCCCCCGGGGTCCACCGAGGCCGCCTGCATGCCATGGGGGCTAGGAGTGAGCAGCTGGCCAAGGAGGGCGGTGCCAGGGGCAGTGCTGCCTGTCTCTGTGAAGGCTGTGCCTCCAGCCACGTGGCACTGTGAGGGTTACAACGGGGGCCCCTCCCAGCCTCCAGAGCCACTGCCCTTAGCAACGCTCCTGCCAACACTCCTGCCGGCGAGACGCGCAGCTAACGCTGGGCCAGGCAGGAGAGAGCCGGCTGGACCGGGAAGGCTCTGCAGACAAAGGCCAGGGGAGCGGACGGGGCCGTGGACCAGGGTGGGCGCCCCTCGGCCTCCCCCACACCCAGCAGCGCGGCATGGACACCGTTGCCGCCACCATGGAGAAGCTCCGGGCGCAGTGCCTGGCCCGAGGGGCCTCGGGCATCCAGGGCCTGGCCAGGTGGGAGTCCCCTCGAGCCCTGCCGTCCCAGGCCTGCCCCCGACCCTGGCCGGAGGGCTCCTTCTCCAGCTGCGCCCCCTCGCCCCCAGGTTTTTCCGCCGCCTGGACCAGGACAGGAGCCGGGCCTTGGACGCGGGGGAGCTCCGGCGGGGCCTGGCTGAGCTGGGGCTGGCGCTGGACGCGGCCGAGGCGGAGGGCGTGTGCAGGCGCTGGGACCGCGACGGCAGCGGGACGCTGGACCTGGAGGAGTTCCTGCGGGCGCTGCGGGTGAGGCGGCCCCGCGCTCTTCTCTGGGGGTGGGGTGGGGAGGCCTCTGGGGCTGTGTCACGGTGACCGCGCGAGGGCTCTGTCCCCCGCCCCCTTGGCCCCCCAGCCATCGCCTCCTCTGCCCTCCCCAGCCCCCTATGTCCCGGGCCCGGGAGGCAGTTGTGGCGGCTGCATTCGCCAAGCTGGACCGCAGTGGGGACGGCGTGGTGACCGTGAGTGACCTCCGTGGGGTGTACAGCGGCCGCGCCCACCCCAAGGTGCAGAGCGGGGAATGGACGGAGGAGGATGTGCTCCGCCGCTTCCTGGACAACTTCGACTCCCCCGAGAAGGACGGGCAGGTGGGTGCCCAGGCGCGCCTCCCTCTCCTCCTGGGTGCCCCCCCCAGGCTCTTTTCTCCACCTGTTACCTGCCTGCCCCCAGGTCACGCTGGCCGAGTTCCAGGACTACTACAGTGGCCTGAGCGCCTCCATGGACACGGACGAGGAGTTCGTGGCCATGGTGACCAGTGCGTGGCGGCTGTGAGTGGCACCCCCGGCCCAGCCGCAGTGAACATGGAGTAGGACCCCTGCCCAGCCCTGGCCACAGTGACTCCGGAGCTGCTCCACACAGGGGGAGGGGGCCTGGGAGGGCTGGAGGGGACCACGTGAGGATCGAGGCTGCAGGACTGGCTGGATGGTCGAGGAGAGCCCTGCCCAGCCACCAGGCAAAAGTGAGACAAAGGCTGATGAGGGGTCACAGGCCCAGGACTCTGCTCAGCCCCTGCTGAACCGACGCCTCACGCCACCTGTGGTAGTTCCCCCCACGCCCCCACTGTCCATCTCTACCCCCCGTGGGCCTCGGCCCCTCCATCCTGTCCAGGGGTGCCCTGGCCTTGCAAACCAGCACCGGGGAAGCAGGCCAAGGGGCAGGAGGCCCTGGGGGTGGGGGAAGTGGCTCTCCTGTGCTGCGAGGCTGGCACGAAGGCCAGTCTTGGGCGGCAGCCGAGCCTGGTCACCTGCCCAGGTGTGTCAGCTTCCGAGGCCTCGGGGCACGCAGCAGGCCAGGGTTTAGTTAAAAGTTTTAATGTAGTTCCCAAATACATTTCATATGACAATCTTACATAAATGTTCCAAAACACGTGGGCGCTATCTGGTTTCACTTGTCACTAGTCGGCTAAGGCTTGAAGCAGAGAAGTGGTGGCTGGATCTTGTGGAGGAGCCGCTTCTGGTGTCTTCTCCGTGTTCTGGCAAGGGGGCTGGGCACGGCCGGCTCAGGAGCCCCTGGCTGTGGGGACGCACAGAGGTGGGGCCCGGCCACGGGGATAGCCTCCTGCCCACTCTGTGCAGGTGGGGGCGCACCCTGCTGTCTGGGACCAGCCCCGCCCCACACCTGCAGAGCGCCCCGCTAGGGTCCCCTCCACCCCATCACCCCCACAGGTCTGGGCAGGGCATGGCAGGAAGCAGGCTTGCGCCTGGGGAGATGGGCGGGCACAGCAGGTGGACCGGGAGGAGGGTGGGGGGTGGGCAAGGACCCACCGGGGCCAGAGACCTTCCAGATCGACTGTCCAGGCCGAGGCCAGTGGGGCCCAGCCCGTCAACACCCCACAACCCAGCCTGAAAGGGTGGGGAGCGCGCAGGGGTGCCCCAAGAGTGACCAACTGCCCCCCCCCGTCCCCCAACAAGGCCCAGCCCCAGGACTGGGACCATGAGGAGCGCGACGGAGCTGTGCCTGCTCAGCACACAGGAGCATCTGAGTAAATCTAAGGAAACAAAAACAGATCCTTTGAAAATAAAAAAAAAGATCTGCAAAATAGAAACCCCAGATGAAGACAGGGCAGACGGGAGATAAAGGAAATAGTTAACAAACGTCCAGCAGGCCCAGTGTTTACGCTTCCGTGTGCTGGGGTGGGGTCCCAGGCCTGCTGAGCCCGGGAGGGAGTGGCAGGATCCACACTGGGCCTGGCCTGCCCCTCTGCGGGCTGTCCCCGCCTGGTCCTCCCCCCGGGCCCTGCGCCCTCTGCGTCTACTCGCACAGCAGGGTGGAGCGGGAGGCAGCGGCGGGGGAGGCTGGAGGCTCTGGCGGACGGCCCCAGAGGCCCGCGACACGAGGGGCTGAAGAAACGAGGTCCCCCAGTCCCAGTGAGAAGCCGTGACAAGTCTTAATGTGCCATTTCAATTCAAAGGAGGGGAGGGAAGAAATGTTCTTTTTTGTTTTCTCATCAATATGATGAGGTCTCATGTCCCAAACCGCATCCAGGCAGTTCCCGTGTCTGCTTGTGACCAGGACGTGCGGGTCCAGACCGTGGCCGGCCCGGCGGGGTGGTGCTTCCCGAGTCCCACGCCTCGACGCTGCCTGCGGGGAGGGGCGGGCAGGCGGACAGACGGACAAAGCAGCAGCCTCCTGTGCAGCCGGGCGCCCAGCCGCTATGTGCTCCCGGTCGTCTGCCCGTCCCCTTCGTCACCAGTGCCTGGGGGGAAAGCAGGCCCCTCACTGTCTGCCCCCAAGGTTTCCCGGGGTCCTGGGTCACAGGGTTGTGGTTTAAGGCCACAAAGGAGGACGTGGGGTCTCCCTGGGCCAGGCCCGGCCTGAGGTGGATGGGGGGTGGGGGAGCCAAAAGGCCACCAAGCCCTTCAAGCCATGGAGGGTGGGGACAGCCCAGCTGCCTCCCGCTGCAGCCCCTTCCCTGCTCACTACCTCCAGTGGCCCCTGAGGGAGCCAGGACGTCATCGTCATCATCACTGTCATCCTCCTCGTTGGATGGGGCCACCCCTGGCTCTGGGATGGGCACCTTGGCCTCCTGCTCTTGCTCGATGCGGCTGCGCAGGGCCAGGATGCGGTGGTGCAGCGCCGCGTACAGCTGGCCTGTGTCCTTGGAGCTGGCCTGCGAGCGAGAGGGGCTGGGTGAGGCTCCCACGCCTGCGGCTGCAGGACCTCGTGCTGGGACCCCAGTCCTCCTGGGACCTCCTCTCCCACCTGTGATGGGGTGGCAAGTGCCAGGTTACAAGGCACCAAGGCGCCCGCCCACCGCGCAGCGCCCCCTCTACCTCCTCGTAGGCACACCGCGGCTCTGGTGCCCCCCTCCAGAACGGACCCCACAGCCCCAGAAAGCCACGAGGACGCGTGTGGGTGGGGGTCAGGGCTCGTGGACATGACCGCCATGCACGGCATGGGGCCGAGGTGACCGCACAGATCTCCGTGTTCGCCCCTGTGCACATCACTCAAGCTCAGGCAATTCCTAACTGCTTGTCCAGGCAGACAAGGACACGTCTGCCAATCCCGCTGGCAGGTATCGTCCCTGAACCGCGAGTTTGGCTGGACCTTGGGAAGACGTGGGAGGAAGCCGACTTGGGTTCCCGACCATGGCTGCGGCAGCAACCTGAGGCCCCTCTTGTCTCCTCACCGGGGTCCTGCCCCAACCCTGACTGCCCAAGACGGTGGGCCGATGCCCCCACAGCCCATCTTCCTCCCACAGGCAGATCTGGGAGAACCCCAAGCCCCACCGACGTCCAGGGCGTGAACTGGGGCCACAGAGGTGTGCGGCCAGCACCCTGCAGAGGAGCACCCCTTTGTACAGCCCAGGGGCACCCTGACTTCGGCGGTTACGAGAGGCATCTGGACACGGTCACTGCTCCCAGGGGGCTGCCCTGGCCGCGCCGCACCCCACGCCAGGGGCTCACCGAGACGAGGAAGACCTTGACGCCCTGGCCCTCGGCGTCCGTGGCCGTGACGCGCACGCTCTTCTCGCTGGCCTTGTCGATCTGCATCTGCGCCCACAGCTTGGTGTTGAGGATGAGCCGCAGGCTGCCCTGGGTCCGCATCACTGCAAGCAACGAGGCCTCAGCCCGGCCCTCGGGCCCTGCTCTTCCCCGGCCCGCGGCAGCGGGTGGATTCCAGCAGCACAGAGGCACGGCGCCACGCTTCCCCCCGAGGCCTGTGCAGCTGGGCTGCGGGCCCCACCTCACCCACCAGGAGCAGCCCTGGCCCCCCCCACCTGGCGTGGAGCGGGGGGCAAGTCTCCCCAGTTCCAGGCCGTGGTGGTGTGAGCAGACTGCACGGGGGCCAGAGTGGCGCGCCCAGCTGCTGGAGCGGTGGGTTTGAGCCGCCGGGTGCCAAGAGGAGGTGCCCTTCTGGGAAGGGGAGATCGTTCGGGAGCCCGAGAGGGGGCGCTGGAGGCGGGGGCTGGCTGCTCACGCAGGACCGTGACGTGCAGGCCTGGCCTGACCCTGACTTCCAGCCACCCCACCCACTGGCCAGCCCCAGGCCTGCCCTGTAGTTTTCTCAAAGAAGAGAAAGAGAGGGAGAGAGAGAGAGAGAGAGAGAAGAAAGCAAATTGCTTCTTAAAGCTTCTGTCAAGAGGGCAACAGAAATCTGAAAACTGGGGGCAGCATACCGGGCAGAAAAGCTGGGAAAAGGCCTGTCCTCCCTGGAGATGGCTGTGAACCTGCGTGTTCACCCCGGCATGCCCACGTCCACGCTGCTGGCCGAAGGTCTATGCCTGAGCCTGCCTGGCGCTGGCCCTGACCCAGAGGGCACCAGTGGCCTCTCCTTCCTGCCAGCCCCGCTCTCCCACAGGGGCAGGCCCAGAGGGGGTCAGAAGCACGCCACCCCAGCCAGGGGCGCAGGACGGCCACACAGGACGAGGGGTGGCTGGGCCAGCTCAGGGAGCAGGCCTGGAAGCCATGCGGGTGACAGGAGAGGGACCTGGAAGTCCTCTGAAAATGTTCCAGGGGCTTGGGTGGTAAGAGGGGGGGAGTATAGCCAGGGCGGCTCATGATCCTACGCTTGCCACGTGCACATTGGTTTGGAAATTTCCACAATTAAAAAGTGCAAAGTAAGCAAATCAGGAGGACGTCCGTGGGGGAAAAACGAGCGGTGCCCAAGAGGAGGGCCCATCCTCATCCTGTCTCAACCCTGGATGCTGGAAAACATGCTTAAGGAACGCAGCTCACGCCACTGGGGGGCTAGAGAGCCAGGTTTCTGTAAAGACCGAGGACAGCTTCGATTGGGGAAGGTTTAAGGAGTCACACACACTTCACCTAAAGATTGACTTTGTTCAAATACAAGTACATACATATGTCTGGATGCACGTATTCATTTTTGTAACAAGATACTTCTGGGAATAAGACTGGTGCATAAAAGCTGCCCCAGTAGCATTATTTACAAGAGCTAAAAAAAACCCAAACCAAACCGATTAAAAAAAACACCAAAAAACTAGGAACTACCTAAATGTCCGTCGACAGGGAAACGTTTAAATACATTAGTTGCCGATGGAGTAACAATGAAGGAGTTTTTCAAAATCAGTTGTATTTCTCAAGAAAGCTTAATGACGCAGGAACATGCTCACAAAAACGTGAAAAGAGCAGGACAGGAAATTGCCCCGTTTCACTAAGAGAAGAACCACAGGGCAGGAGTGGGGCACCAAAACGTCACCACAGCCAGCTCTCGGGAAAGAGATTTAGAGTTGACGTTTGATTTTTTATTATCAAAAGTAATGCCGGGGGACAGATGTGGCTCAAATGGTTGGGCATCCGTCTCCCATATGGAGGGACCTGGGTTCAATTCCCGGGATCTCTGGGTAAAAAAATAAAATAAAAAAAAAAAAGTAATGCCAAGGAGTGGGTGTAGCCCAGTGGTTGGGCGCCTGCCTCCCACAAATGAGGTCCTGGGTTCAACCTCTGGTACCTCCTTAGACAAAACAAGCCAGGGAAGCGGCTGTGGCTCAATCAGTAGGGCTCCCGTTTACCATATGGGAGGCCCCGGGTTCGGTTCCCGGGGCCTCCTGGTGAAGGCAAGCCCGCCCGCACGGTGTGGTTGGCTGACCCAGCGAGCACAAGTAGCAAGGGGGGAGATAAATGAATAAATAAATAAAATCTTAAAAAACAAAAAAAAACAAGCCAGGCATTTTATCCACTTTTTCCCCTAGGAAGAGACACGGCTGGGGGTGGGGTGGGGGGGTCTGCTGGTGGGAGCCAATGGGTTAGGTGCAGACCCAGGAGGGGAATGGGAGACGGCTCCCCTGGGGAGACCCACTTCCCAGCTCCTTCGTTCCCTCAGCAAAGCACCCTCCTGACCGCCCCCCCCCACGGCTGGCCCGGGCCCTCTGCTCGGGGACCACCCCTGCCCCAGGCTCCAGGAGGCCCCCAGCCCCCACGCAGCTCACCCAGGCGAGACTGTAACATCCCGTCGTCTGTCGAGGCCATGTCGTTTAGTCTCAGCAGCCCCCGGCCCCTCTCCACCCACGACTGCGAGGTCTTGTCAAAGACAAACAGCTTACACTGGATCTGGAACACACGCGCCGGGCCTCCTGGTGAGCGGGCGCCAGGTTGGGAGTCCCCGTCGCGGGCCCCGGGAGGCCCCACCCAACCTGGAACTGTGCTTACATGTCACGGGCTCCCCGGGGCAGCGCGCAGCCCGCTACCAACCGGTCAGCTGCCCAGCTCCTGAGCTGAGAACTGATTTTGCATTTTTAAAAGGTTACATTAAAAAAAAAAAAAAAAAAAAAACCTCACGAAAGAAACGCAGCTCAAAACCACAACGAGATACCCCTTCACACCCACTAGGACAGCTAGGATCCAGAAGACAAAGGAACCAGTGCTGGGGAGGATGGGGAGGAGACGGACCCTCACTGTGCTGGGGGGACATAAACCAGCCACTGTGGGGAACGGCCTGGCAGGTTCTCAAAATGTTAACTACAGAGTTACTATCTGGCCCAGAAATTCCACTCCTAGGTACAGACCCAAGAGGACTGAAAACAACCCAAGGGTTCATTAACTGCGGAAAGGATCAACAAAACGTGGTCGACCCACGCAGTGGGGTATTTTTAAGCCATAAAAAGGAACGAGGTTCTGCTGCACGCTACAGCACAGATGGACCTTGAAGACAAGCCGAGTGAAAGAAGCCAGACACTGAAGGTCACATACTGTGGGATCCGTTTATACAAAGGGTCCAGGATAGACAAGTCCAGAGACAGAGAGCAGACTGGCGGTTGCCAGGGGCGGGGGAGGAGGGAAGGGAGGGAATGGAGCTCATTTTTGTGGGGACAAAAATGTTCTAAAAGTAGATCGTGGTGAGGGCTACACAATTTTGTAAATACACTAAAAACCACTGAATCGTAGGCTTTAAAAGGTTGAGTTTTTTATAGTAAGTGAATTATACCTCAATAAAGCTGTCAGAATAATAAAAAACAAAAACAAAGAATACGCGACAGAGACTGTGTCCTGCGAAACCTGAACTATTAACCCTCTGGCTCTTTACGGGGAAAAAAAAATGCAGATTCCCATGAGCCACTTTCTCTCAACCTGGTTTACAGGCGCACAGGCAAGTACGTGGAGAGAATGAAAAGTCAGTGAAGGAGGCCCGGCGGGGAGGGGAGATGGCGATGGGGAAAGGGTACAAGGAAGGTCTGGCTGCTTCTGTGACAAATATTTACAGGAGTTCTTCAGGGCAGCAAGAGGAGGTGTTGGTTAAACAGCCTCTGTAAATCCCGTGTTATCAACGTCTCAAAACAGATCGTTTTGCTCTGGAAGGCAGAACAGTAAGTTCCTTAGCTGAGCCCCTGGGGGCTGGGTTCCCAGATGCAGAGACTGGGGGTCCCCGCTGGATGGCCCTGGCCCCTCACCTCCACAGAAGAGCCGGGAGGCTGTCTGGCCCACCTCACCTGTAACACGTTGCTCTCCGCCTCCTCCCCGGTGATGACTTCCACTTTTTCCAACAAACACTTGCGTGCAGTGGCCTTGGTGTAGGCGGCTGCCGACTCGGCCAGGGACTCTGAAATGTTATTAGCTCAACAACAGGGACTATTTATTGGGTGTGGGGAAAGTGTCTGCCTCACAGGGTGCCAGCGACCCGGGTGGGCCCCACCTGAGACGTGGAGCGGATCCTGGAGACGCACCAAGCAATCTGGCCCAGAATTTGCAGGGAGACCACATGGGAGCTGCCAAGTGCGGCTCTGGATCTCCCGTTTTCCCAATCGACAGAGGACAGAGGTCACTGGTGAGCAGCTTCCCTCTCCTGCTGCCTGGGAGCAGGGGGGCACTCCCCACCCTGCCGGCCCACGCCCCTCAGCCGTCCACCCCCCACGCAGCAGCACCTCCGACTCTCTGCTCTCTGAATGTAGACCCCACCCCCACCGCCTTCGACACTGGTCCAGGAGGAGCTGGCCTACAGGTGGGGGTTACAGCTGGGCTGAGGCAGGGCACAGACGGACATCACTAATCACCCCCAAGATGATCCGCGACCGTCCCACGAGGCAGGAAGCCCACCATGTACCTTTCTCAGGGGTGGCCTCCTGGGAAGCAGACTCGGACCCAGACTCGGCAGCAGTGGATTCCCTGTTGGCATCTGCACCGACCTCGTTGAATTTTGGTGGGCTCTGCGGGGAAATGGAGGCACACAGGGAGGGGGAGTGTGTGTATGGGCCCACGGATGGAATCACCGCAGAAGAGAAAGGACCTGTGTCGGGAAAAAGGCTCTCGGCCCTCCCCTGCCTGGGCGTGGGTTTCTGCTTCGCAGCTCTGAGGGCCCCACCAGACCAGGAAGAAGCGAGCGGACGGCCCTTCCCTGCAGCCCAGCCCAGGGCCCTCAACGCTCCTCCAACACCAGACAGTGGCAAACCCTGACAACCAGCCTCAAGAGACGGGATGCTCCTGTCCTCAGAGAGCAACTCTTGTGTTTTATATGCGAAGGCCCCTAAAGTGCCCTTGGTGCCCCCAAATGTGGCCTTTGGAGTTCAAACCCATGCCTGGAGGGAGGAGCTACCAGGTCAGTCACTCTGGGCTGCACTGTTCATCTTTGTCTTTCCAGGGGTTTGTGTTGAGGCAATTCTTTGACTATTTCATTGCAGTAGAAAAAGGGAAAATATTGACAGGAGAGAATAGCAGGAGGCGGCTTGTTAATTTAATGTAAACTGAGGCAGAGATGGAAATACGTAGAGGGACCAAAAACAGTTCCTTAGTCACAATCACAATACAGGAAGCGGAGTTGTGTGCGTTCAACAGGGAAGAAAAAAGAACGGAAACAAGGAATGCAGATAATTGATTCTAGAACCAGTGCAGACTCATCGGGCTCTCTGGGAAAGGGAGACAGTCGGTCAGGGCAGGAAGTGTGTTCAGTGTGTGTGACGGGAGGACGGCAGTTGGCCCCTGCAGAGCCGAGCACTCCTCTGCTCCGGCCTGCGCGGGCCCCGCTGTGCTGCAGCCCTTGGCGTCTGGGTGGGACTGGCCTCCCTTGGCACCACAGGTGGCTCAGGAGGTCCCAGCAGCACGTGGCCGAGGACTTTCACTCGATGGCTCTGCTTCAGCCAGCCGGAGGCAGGAGGATGCCCCGGCCCTGACGGCTGGCACAGCCCTGGCCTCAAGGGAAGTCCACCTGAGGGTACAGCTGACCCCAGGGGAGGAGAGGAAAGACAGGCTGTGTGAATTCTGGCTGCTGGACGGCTTCGTGGGGCTGTCAGAGCCAAGAGCCTTCCCCGTTCGTGAAGCGGAACCTGAGCTGGGGCTTCCTCCTCTTACTCGCAACTGAAAGCATCCTAACTTTACAGGAGACGAAGCAGCAGCCGCGGCCTCCGTTCTGCTTGGCGTGGGGAGGCGCTACCACCCTCCAGGCCCCAGGAAGGGCAGCCCCGGCAGCGGCCACTCACCAAAACTCGCTCGCTCATGTTCTGGCCAAACACGAACTTGTTGCTGGCAGCGTCGGCGCTGCTGGTCGAGTTCTCTGAGCTGAAGAGAGGGCGAGCTCTGAGTGTGGGGACGTCACATGGAAATGGGGCCAGGCAAATACGGCCCCTGGTGTGCTTGTGCACGCACACTCACACACATGCACAAACACATGTGCGAGCACACACGCTCAGTGAACAACGCCAAAGACCTGCACGCAGCAGCCCAGGCCGAGGCCCCCCCTGGGCCCTGCCCCCCTGTGCAGGCCTGGCACACCAGGCAGGTCACGGTGTGTCTACGGGCTGCGCTGTGCTGCATGGACACGCGGCCCCTCAGCTTGCCTTCCCGGGCACGACTCCCTGCCAGGCACCCCGTAATGCCCCTGCCTGGGCTCACTTGTCCCCAGGCCCCAGAAGGCCTGCAGACAAGGACACGGGCTCAGGGAGGCTGGGGGCGGGAGCGTCACCCCCAGGAACAGAGCCCAGCCCCGTCTTCTGCAGCGGCTGACCCCGTGAGCAGCCCTCTCGCTGCGCCTCTGCTGGAGGGGAAACCGGGAGGACGCTGCAGGCACTGTTGGTCCCAAGCACCCCACCGGCGTCAGCTGCTGTCCCACTGTGGGGCATCCAAAACAAAATGACAGGGACCGCGAACCCCCGTTCTGAGGTGCCAATGCGTGTCGTAAAACATCATGTGGACGAGCTCTCGAACCAGGACATGGTCCCCCTGAAACACCAGGGACACCTGTGCCATTGGTGAACACACACAACAGTGGAGCCACTTGGCAGTGCCTGGGGCCTTCGTCCCATGGGCCCTGATCCAGGGGGAGGAGCACCAGGAGGTGACCAAGCGCTACTGCCCATTCGGCTCGACTCCGGGAGAGGTTGGTGTGGTCGTGTCCTCCATACTCCCCCGGACAGACCCCTAATTCTGGTCGTGCCCTGGGTATCTGCCAAGCCCAGGGCAAGCCCTCCATCCAATGGGACAGGAGGGGGCCCGAGGGTGAGCCCGACTCTGGCAGCACCGCTCTCCCAGACCCCTGGGGTGTACCTGCCTCTCCTCATCCTGCACTCGCTCCTGGTCGTGGGGGCTGTCACCTCTCAGGAGGGCAGCCTGCCCTGGGGTCCCGGGCTTACCCCTCACGAGGACCGGGCCCGGCACACTCACCTGGAGCTGATATACTGGAGGAAATAGTTGGTTGCAGTTGGCGCTTCTGAGCTGGTGTGTCCGGCGTTCTCCATGTCAGCTACTTCACTGTTCTCATTTATTAACTGGGAAAGAGAGGAAACACCACTCAGAGAACGCCGTCTGGAATGCGCGCGTGTGCTCGGTGGGGGGGGGGGGGGGGGGGGGGGGGCTGTAATTCATTTCAGCACTACAGGATTTTTTTTTTTTTTTTTTTTTTCTTTTTCGCTTTTAACTGTTAAAATACAAAAAGACTTCATAAAGCACTGGGGAGCTTTTCTACCCTGTTAAAAAAAAAAACACGACACTCAAGCTGGCATCTTGGTATTTTCATCAGTGTTTCTGTACCAAGAGAACACAGAATGTTTACAAACCCGGTACTGTCAAGAGGATTATTATAGATATTAAAAAATAAAGCATCCTTTCTCAAGTGCTTCTTTCATGCCAAATGCTTTGCTAAGTCCGTTATTTATGTTATGTAATTTAACCTTCACAGGAACCCCGTGAGGTGGAGATTAGTGACCCCATTTTATGAACAAGGAAATAGAGCTCAGAGGGGCTAAGAAACTGGCTTATTTTCAAGGGAATAAGAGATCTGGGATTTGACTGTCAGACTCCAAAGCCCGGGTAGGCCCTTGGCCTCCACAAAATACTGCCCCGCCCCAACCTCAAAGCACCATCTTTCTAACTGGAGAACACACTCGACCCAGCTTGAGATCCAGCGGTCAAGCCCTGGTGCCTTCCTCCCTGTAGGGAGCAGCCCCCCCAAGGGACTAATTATTTTGCCTTAATGCCACGGCAACACAAACACCTAGTTTTCAAGCCTCGTGGAGGATTTGTGCTTCTATTGGGCGGTGAGAACAAAGGAGAAAGCGCAATCCCATGCTTTCTACACACTGGAGATCTTGTTTCCTTATTCCAGGGGTTTCTCACCCTCACCACTGTTGACCTCTGGGACTGGATCATTCCCTGTGGAGGGAGGTGGGGGGCATCCTGTGCACTGGAGGGTGCCCACCAATGCCAGTAACATACCTGCCCCCATCGTGACAAAGCAAAAGACCCCAGATACTGCCACTGAAGCTGCCTCTTGGGCCTCGAAAGAACCTTCTTGCCAGCTGAAGGTTGGAAACGCCACAGAAGGGTATTCCCTCCCCATGGGGGGCTTCCCTGAGCTCCAGCACAGAGTCCCGAGCCATGACCCTGCCAGGCCAGCACCTCCCCACCACTGATTCAAAGGCCCCACACTTGACCCACAGACCTGGAGGGGAGCCAGGAGGTGACAAACACCAGTGCCTCCTTGGGGAAGAGAAGATGGTATTTTTTCCTCCTATTGAAAAAAAATAATGACGTAGTGGTTCTGAGTGGGGGCGAATCTGCCCCCCAGGGGACACTGGGCAGTGTCTGGGGACATGTGCAGTCGTCACAGCTGGGTGGAGGTGGTCCTGGCATCGGGGGGTGGGGTGGGCAGGGAGGCTGCCCGACACCCTACAATGCAGAGGACGGCCACCACCCCAGAGAATGATTCGGCCCAAAGCTAACAGTGCCGAGGTGGAGAAACCCCAAAATAAGGAAACAGAAATCTCCCTGGCGACGCTGCCAGTACTGGAATGTGCTGTCTGCTTTCTCCTGTGCTATGAAAACGCCAGTTCTCAGGAAAAAGCCCGCAGGGTCGCCTCCCTACCAGAGTGACGGAGCCTGACCACAGAAGCCACCGCTGCAGCTCGCTCATGGTCGGACGTGCTGGCAGGCAGCTCCCAAGGTCAACAGCAGGTGGGGGCGCCCCAGCCGGGTCGCCCAGCGGCGAGCGCGCCAGAAGTCGGGTGTACAGCGATGGCGTGTGGGGAGGTCGCCACCAACAGTCACGAGGCTACACTGCCGGCACCCTCCTTGCTTCCCAATCCCCCCACCCTTGTAAGGGAGAAGGGGGCTGCTCCTGCTTAAACTATTCAAGAGCGCCACACCTTGTTCAGTGCTCTGGTCACATACCTTCACTCTGTCCCTCAAGTTCTGTCCAAATACAAATGCTTGCTGTGCACCTTGTTCTTTTTTCTCACAGTTTTCCTCCTCAGAAGTATTGCTAGACTCATTTTTCTGAGGCTCTTTCTCCTATTGGAGCAGAATGAACAGAACCAGCAACGTATTTAGCCCTGATGGACAGGACGAGCAACCCCCACCATTGAGCTCACCTCACTCAACACTTCTCTGGGGGCAGGTCCCTGGACAGAGGGGGACCAGTGCTGCTGGCACCTGTGATGAACTACCCTGGGTGAGACTGTGGGGAGGGGCCCGGGACCACCAGCCTCAAACTGCTGGCTACCTCACAGGCCCCCAGATTTGCTTAAGCCAAATAGAAGTCGCACGAGAGAACAGACCTGGACATCACAAAGTCAAACAGTTGGGTCTGGTCCCCAGCTCTGCTGGCCACACTTGGCTCCCAGACCTCAGCTGGAGGCGAGTCAGGGTCGGGGATCAACGGGCTGCCACATGCCCCGGCTAATCGAGGGCTCTGACTCAAACCGGCCCTCGGTGCTCCGTGGGGCTGAGCTCACCAAAAAAAGCGCCAGGGCTTCAACGGCTGGTTGCAAGGCTGTTTTACTGGGGAACTCTCCACCAGCATCTCCTTTGAGTCTGGTCAGTTTCTGATTTTAAGAGCCACGGAGTGGCCTTCCTGTCCTGGTGTAGGTGACTGAAAAAGGCAACATTACTGCCCAATGCTCCCAAATGGCGCCTCTATGAATTCATTCTCTGAAACACTCGCATGAGGGTGCAGACACATGGGAAGAAGCTCCAGGGCAGCACTGCTGGGACCAGCAAAGAACTGGAACCACCTGTGCGCTCAGTGCCAGGGCAGGAGTTACGCGGGTTAGGAGGCAGCCTACCAAGGGCCGCACATGCAGCTGCTGTGCACAGGAACCGATGTCCACACCACACCCACCAGGGAAAAGGCCGGCCACTCCGTTACTGTTCAAAGCAAACCCCACGGCAGCGCTGTGCCTCCTGCATGACTTTCCTGTAAACCTACAACTGCTCTAATAGACAGAGTCTATTTTTAAAAAGCAAACCTCAACCTGTGTGTGCCTGTGTGTTTAGAAAGGCCCAGGAAAAAAACCAGGAAGACAGAAAGGAGAAAACGTTGATAAGTTACGTAGGGGCCTCTTACCAGAAAAGTGGTCTCACCATCTGCTGTACAGATTCCTCTATTGCTGAAATGTTTTTAACACGCAGGCATTACTTTTGTAACTAAACATTTCAAAAATTGAATTAATTTATCTCTGGATAGTGTGACACTGAGCTGCCAGTAGCTCATCTAAGCTTTGTTTTATACCAGACAATAGAAGCATCTGTGCAATTTGAAGAAAATACTAAGGCAAAAAGCATTTGGGCTGAAGGTCTAGGGATGCATACGAGGGGAAAACAGCACCTTTCTCTCTGAACGATGGCACAAGACCACCCGTGGCATTCCTGTACCTTGTTGCTCAGTTACAGTTACTCACTGATAGCAGTGAGCAAATTGAGAAGCCTTGAAATAGGCCAAACTGACATGCCTGAGGCATGTTACCAGCCTCCGAGCTCAGCCGAACCCCGGTTCAGGCGGGAGCTTGGTGCCTGGCGCTCTCCCTGCCCCAGGACAGACAGACCTCAGCTGCTTGTGCCTCATCAGCAGATTCTGAGGGGCTCCTCCAGGCAGGGTTGTCAGGTGACACAGATGTCGCTGCTCCCGTGCAGTCTGCTGGGATGCTGACTCCGTTCGTGCCACTGCTTGGGACTATGGGAGAGGACAGTGGGGAGTCGTGGGCACCAGGCTGCACCCTCCTCCCCCAAGGACACAGGCAACTTGCTCAAGTGTTGGGTCACTTCTAGAGCTCCCTCCTATCATGTGGGGCATGACAGGAGGGAGCCTTTAAGAAAAGGCTCTGTCACCACGTAAAAGTCACAAATCGTTGGATTAAAAATACCCTTGGGTCTGTCTCTTAAATGAGCCATAAAGCACCAGGCTGAGCTTCAGGTCTGTGAACATGTAGGTACAAACTTGAGATGTCCACAGGGACGTGCCAGCTATTATGAAGGTCGTATAGGGCCAGAGCAGGGACGGGCTGGGGGGCAAGATTTGGAGGCTTATTTGAATTACTCTCCCTGTGGTCTCTTCACCACGAAGTGACACTGCTGTCCAGGCCCCCAGGGATGTGTTTCTTACCTGTCTGTGAGAGTGCCTTTGGCTGGGGGGCTTGTAACACTGCTGGGCGGAGCACGCTGCGCTGCTGCTCCTTGGGCTTCTGGCTCGGCAGACCTAGGGAGAGAAGCCAACTTTCCCAGGGCCTTCAGACTCCAGGGGTGGCACTGGCAGGACTGCAACACCCTGCAGTGGTCTCAGGTGCGTCAGAGAAAATTCACACCCATTTTATGCCCCTCACATGTTAGACTTTGCAAGGAAGCACGTTTATTTTTAGTTTTAAATCCAAGATATTTTCTGCAGAGTCTGGTTATTGTCATTCTTTTACATGATGAAATAAAATTCCCATGTAACTGATCATGTCTGCAAGTTAACCCAGTTAGGAAAAGGATGCCACAGTGTGAACCAAGAGACAACTGCTGTCTTGTGCTGGCCTCCAGTCGGGCTGCAGCTGGGAGACGGAAGCAGTGGAGCCACAGGCGGTTTCCCCGAGATTTAGGGCCCTGCCTGAAGGCACAGAAAGGCACCTTCTGCACTTGATTCTCAAAATACCACATTGAGAAAACCTCTCTCCAAGCACCAATCAAGCAAGCCCCACGAGAGAACACTCCCTGCTCTGAGGGCTCCACCGCTGGCCCCAGGAACCGACAGCGAGTCCCTGGGGCGCAGCCACTGTTCGCCAGGGTCAGTACTGCGGCACGGAGGGGCCAGAGTGCCCAAGAGACCAGAGTCAGAATCAGTTGAGTGATCGTGGGGTACTAGGTCCAGACAGTCCCCGGCCGGGCTAGGCCAAGCCTGCCCTGATCTTCACCTTTCCCTCCTCTGCTAAATGGCAGGAGCTGGCTGGTTGGAGCCTTAACCTCCCTGCTCCCTGGCTCCTTTATTAAAGTGACTTTCCCAATGCTTGCCTATCAGGTAAGAGAGATGATTTAGGAAGCAATGTGCCACATTTAGGAATGCATGGTGGGGCTGCCAGACAGGGCTGTGCCAACAGACCCTGTACAAAGAGGCCTGGAAAGGTCTCAAGAAGCCACGCCCCCTTCTTCTCCAAGACGGCACCTACCTGCACTGGGTGCCTGGCCATGGATGAGTGTCGGTGGCTTCAACCGGAACCCACTGCTCTTTTCCTCTAAAAGCACAAGACAGAAAGTAAGCAGCAGGCAGGGCAGCTAAGCTGCGAGGGAGAAAGGGCAGGAGGTGACCAGTTCTTGGGCTCAGAGACCGTGGGCCTGGAGCCCCAGCGCAAACGTTTCCAAATTAAAACAAACAGACCAGGGAGGAGAACCAACAGGAGTCATCAATTATTTCGGAACTCTGGAGCCTACTGGAACACCGTGCGGCGTCCAGGGAGAACAGGAGGAAGTAAAGCCTGGTGAACTGCACCCTCTGTGCAGAGCCTTCCGTCCCCAGGGCCCCAAGTGCGTACATGCAGCAGTGGGACGGCAGCCCGGGCTTGGGCCTCCCACACCTGAGAGTGTGTGGTCTGACCGCTGACCACAGCTTTTGATCAGCTCCTTCACATCGCTGGGGGTTCAACCCCCCTCAGGGAAAAGCGGCCGAGGGAGCTCCAAGGGCAGGACCTATTTTTTTCCCTTCTCTTTCTACTTCCATTCCCCATTTGGGAACCAAGAGTTTGGAAAAGTCACAAATTGACAGCCCCGGCCCTCAGCAACAACAACAGAATCTAGCAATCCCAGACGACGGAGAACCAGCTTCCAGATCTAGAACAACACGACACTCAAGAGTGTCCACAAGGCAACGGGATGACGGGCCCACTCAAGAAAAAAAAAGAATTTGCTTAGAAATCATCCCTGAGCAAGCTCCAACAATGGAACTGTTAGTCTAAGACTTTAAATCAACTGTCTTAAATATGTTTAATGAGCTAAAGGAATCCATATACAAAGAACTAAAAGGAATTAGGAAAACAACTGAACAAATAAAGAGGAAATTATAAAAAGGAACCAAACAGATATTTTGGAGCTGCAAAGTACAGTAATTGAAATGAAAAGCTCATTGGACGGATTCAGCGGCAGAAAACCTTGAAACAGAAGAACAAAGTTGGAGGACCCACTCTTCCTGATTTTAAAACTTGCTACAAAGCTACAGTAATTAAAACAGTGTGGTCCTGGCATAAGGAGAGACACAGAGACCCATGGACTAGCACTGAGAGTGCAGAGGTAAAGCCACACGTCTGTGGCCAGCTGACTCCCTACAAGGGGACCAAGAAAGAACAGACTCGCCAGCAAATGGTGCGGGGACAACATGCAGAAGAATGAATGTGGACCCCGACCTCTCACCACATTAAAAAATTAATTCAAAATGGATCAATGACCTAAACAGAAGAGCTTAAGCTATAAACCTCTTAGAACAAAACACTGGGAAATATCTTCAGGACCTTGTAGGAAGTGATGGAATTTTTAGATTTTGTACCAAAAGCATGAGCAACAAAAGAAAAAATAGGTAAAATGGACTTCATCCAAATTAAAAACTTCTGTGTATCAAAGGACATTATCGAGAAAGTGAAAAAACAACCTAGAGAAAGTATTTGGAGACCATGTATGATAAGGGTTTAATATCCAGAATACATAAAAAACTCTGACACCTCAACAACAAAAAGACAACCCAATTAAAAATGGGTTAAGGATTTAAATAGACATTTCTCCAAAGAAGACATTCAGATAAACTCTAAGTATATAAAAAGATTCTCAACATCATTAGCCATTAGAGAAATACAAATTAAAACTACGATGAGATTTTGATTGGTATTGTATTGAATCTATAAATCAGTTTGGGTAGGACTGACATCTTCACGACAGTCTTCCAATCTGTGAATATGGCGTATCTTTCCATTTAGGTCTGGCAAGTTCTCAGAAAGTTAAACACAGAATTACAGTACCAGATGACCTGGTAATTCCACTCCTAGGTATAGACCCAAAAGATTGGAAAGCAGGAACTTGGACAGATGTTCGGTGCAGCATTAGTCACAACAGCCAAAAGGCAGAAGCCACCCACGTGTCCATCAACAGACGAATGGCTAAACAAAGCATGGTCTATCCACAAAACAGAATATTCAGCTGTGAAAAGTGAAGCACATGTGACAACATGGATGAACCCTGAAGCATCATGTTGCGTAAAAGAAGCTAAACACAAAAGGACAAATATTGTATCATTTCTCTTATATGAAATGGTTAGAGCAAGCAAAATCAGAGACAGAAAGCAGAAGAGTGGTTAACAGGAGTCTGGGGAGGGAGGAATGGGGAGTTATTGCTAAATGGGTGTGAGTTTTGGTTTGGGATGAAGAAAACAGCCTGGAGATAGCAGTGAAAGTTAAAAAATAAATAAATAAATAACAGAACACAAAAGACAAAACCACAGAAGCCCTGTCCTGTCACTGTGGCTGAGGGGCAGCCTGGGGGAGGAGGCAGTGGTTTGCAGAAGCATTGGCCGGCGGCGAACCGCTGACAACGGCAAGCTTGAGGGTGAAGGAGTGCAAGACCTTGGTGAGGAGGGTGCCTTCGGCAAGGATCCCAGTGGTCGCCAAGGAGCCGCTGCAGGTCAGGGTTAGTGCCAGGCTGGCTGACCCTTGACAACCTTGCCCAGATGCCTGCCATTTGTGGCCTGCCCAGGAGCTGAGAGGCTCAGAAACAATTACGACCGGACACTGGGCTGCGCGCATGAGCCCTGGAGAACGTCGGGGAGTCGCAGAACATTGTTTCCCTTTCCTAAAGGATTTACCCACCAGAGGATCCAGCTGTGGCCAGAAAGCGTACCTGTGCTAGGAAACATGTCTGGGAAATGAAACACGCCTTCTGTGGTGACAAGGACATAGCGGTGGACAAGGGGCTGGCTCTCTTTCCAGAGGTGACCGGAGAGCATGGCAGGCTCCTTTCCAGAAGCAGGGCTGCTTGTCCTGCCCACCTGCCAGGAGGCCAGCCCTCCCCGAGAACTCCAGCTTGGGCTGACAGATGCACCGAGGGAGAAGGCAGACAAGGAAAGCCCAGGGATCCTGGGGCAGCTCGGATGCCCGGCATCAGCGCAGCCCCTGTCCACATGGACCCCGTAATCTGTGACTCGGTGCCCTTGCCCCGCTTAGGAAGGGAGGTGGTCTAGTGCAAACCATGACGGGAAGACTCATCAGAAGAAGCCTGTGCCCCAAACAGGCCAGATCAATCCTGGGGACGGAGTACAGGGACAGCTGCCTACCATGGTGGCTTCTGAATGTGCAGGGGCAGGGTGCAGATGGGGGCCACAGGCAGCCTTGCTTGGCGCCAAGGTCCAACCCACTGAAAGGCCATGTCGAGCTACAAGACCAACTGCTGCAACTGACAAGCTCACTCTGAAATTCACATGGAAATTCAAGAACCCAGAATTGTCAAAACAGCTTTGAAAAAGAACAAAGTTGGAGGACTCACAAATGTACTCCAAAGTTACGGTAATTAAGACTGTGGTACTGGCAATAAGATATACACATAGGCCAATGGAACAGGATCGAGAATCCCGAAATCAATGCTCACATTTATGGTCAACTGATTTTTGACAAGAGTACCAAGACTATTCACTAGGAGAAAAGAATAGTCTCGGGAACAACTCGATATCCACGCGTCAAAGAATGACGTTGGATCCCTACCTCGACCATATACAAAACTTAACTCAAAATGGACCAGGGACATAAATGTAAGAGCTAAAACTATAGAAAAGATTTAGGAATAAATCTTCACAACCTTGGGTTAGGCAAAGTCTTCTTAGACATAATGTAATAAGCAGCAAAAGAAAACATAAATTGGACTTCATCAAAATTAAGCTTTGTGCTTCAAAGGATAACATCCTGTGAAAAGACAGTCTACAGAATAGGAGAACATATTTACAAATTATATACCTAGAATAAATAAAGAACACTTTTCACTCAACAATAAAAAGACAAATAATCCAATTAACAAATGGGCAAGGGATCAGAATAGACATTTCCCCAAGTAATATACACAGATGGCCAATAAGCACGTGAAAATATGCTCAACAACATGAGCCATCAGGGAACTGCACATCAAAACTGCAAGATTCCATTTTATACTCATTAGACAGCTATAATTAAAAAGACAGATTAATAACAAATGTTGATGGGATGTGGAGAAATTGGAATCCTCATAAACTGCTGGTGGGAAGGTAAAATGATGCATTTGCTTTGGATATCAGCCTGTCAGTTCTTCAAAAGGCTAAACACACAGTTATCATATGACCCAGCAATTTCACACCTAAGTACATACCCGAGAGAAAAGAAAACGGGTTTTTTAAAAAAACTGTACACAAATGTTCAAAGCAGCATTATTCTTAATGGCCAACAAGTGGAAACAACCCAAATGCCCATCAACTGATGAACAGATAAACAAAATTTGGTCCCTTTACACCATGGAATATTATACAGCCACAAAAAGAAATGAAGACTGATATATGCTACAACGTGGATGAACCCTGCAAACATCGGGCTAAGTGAAGGAAGCGCCATGTATTGTCTGTTTCTATTTATTTGAAAAGTCCAGAACAGGCAAATCCAGAGACAGAAAGTAGATTAGTGGCTGCCAAAGGATGGGTGGGGAGGTGGGGGCTGGGGAGTGCCTGCTAACAGGTACGGGACTTCTTTGGGGTTGATGAGAATATTCTGGCATTAGATAGTGGTGCTGGCTGCACAACTCTGAAGACATATTAAAAGCCATAGAATTGTACACATTAAAAAAAAGAAAGAAAGAAAAAAAAAAAGCCTTGTCAGACCAAAGTTTCAGCTGTGAAACAAAACCCAATCAGAGTTCAGAATGGAATAGGAAGGCAACTCTTCCTGTTACCTACATGTCCAACTACTCTCCTTGGACGAACCAGTATTACACAAACCCTCACTGTGTGCAGACACACAGGCAGATAGACTGATGGCTAGAAAGACGTGGATATAAATGTGTACATGCACGTGTACGTGTTCCTAGGTCCTAGCTGTCTGCTGGAGGGCAACGATACCTCAATAGCCGTGAGCACGCCAAGCACCCAGACCTTGGTGTCTAAATCCCATTCTCCATGAAAAAGAACCAGGGCTTCTTGGAGAGTTGTTAGATTCCAAGGCTGGGACAGAAGAACAAGATGAGCCCAGAACATCTTGCATGAGAGAAAGCAAAGGAGTGCTCAAAAGACGCCACAAGGACACAAGAACTTGTGAAGTTCACAAATCCCTAAGAACACAATAAGCCAATGGATACATAAATGGGGAGATGAGAAAACTCTTTCTTACAGTAGAATGCCAACTGACAAAGGTAAAAGGAATGGCGGAATTAAGAAATCACCATCTGACAACCACTGGAGTAATAACTCAGGTAGAAAACTTTAGTGGATGCTAAAATTAGCTGACACCAATGAGGTAAGAATGAGATTTTCTGGAGTCTCAAAGCATCTTCCAGAAAGTATTTACTATAAAGGAGAAAAAAAGGCATTTTATACTGGAGAAACCTGGCAGATTCAACCCTGACGAAGTGATCAAAGTGAACCCCACTAGTACCAGGACAGGTAAATACTGTGTGCCACCTGCTAGGATGCGCTGAGAAGACAACATCGCTTCTGTGGGATTCCACCCAAAAGCACATGACCCGGGTCTAATCATGGGGAAATGTTGGACAAACCCAAACTGAAGGATTTCTACAAAATAGCTGGCCTTCACATAAGATACTTCACAGATATTGAAGTCACAAAAGACAAGGAAAGACTGAGGAGCTGTTCCAGACAGAAGGAGAGAGATGTGATGTGTGACCTTGGAGCTGACCCTTCTGCTACCATGAACACATTTGGGACGACTGGTAAAAATCTTAGGGGGCTTCTAGGTAAATGGTATATGCAAGTTCCTTATAAATTTTCTGTAAGTTTTAAATATTTTCAAAATGGAAAGAGAAAAGAAAGGAAGGAAGGGAGGGAGGGAAGAACCTGAGAAGTTGTGCTTTGCAGTGCGGATGTGTCTGATAGGACGTCACACTGCTATCACGTCCTGGGCACTGGTGGCTCCAACCAGGGCCAGGGCCGTGGAACGGGGCCTTAGCTGCCCCCCTGCCCCTAGGTTACCCTGCTCTTGATGCTGGAGGATAATAGTTTGAGGGATAGTGAAGGAAGGGAGGCTGTGACTCACAGACCTCAAGAGGCCATCACGAGACAGGTGCTAGAGCTCGACGGCGCAGATGGTTAAGGACGTATGGCTCGGCGGTGACTGAACAGAGAACAGCACTTCAGACCAGCAAACCTCGCCACCCCTACAACAGTGCACCAGCCAGAAAGAGGGAGTGGCCACCCTGTCCCCACAGGCCAGAATCCCCCCCCACCAGGGACAACCAGCTGGGATGGAGCCCTAAGGGCCTTTATTTTATTTTTTAAAAAGATTTATTTTTATTTATTTATTTATGTCTCCCCCTTGCTGCTTGTGCTGTTTCCATTTGCTTTCTGTCTTTCTGTGTCTGCTTGCCCTCCTCTGTTGCGCCATCTTGCTGCTCTGGCTCAGTGCACGGTGTGGGCTGGCTCGCCTTCAACGGGAGGCCCTGAGAATCGAACCCAGGGCCTCCCATATGGTAAACGGGGGCCCAGCCAGTTGAGCCACAGCCGCTTCCCCCCAAGGGCCTTTAAAAACCAAGCTCCTCCCTCTTCAGGACGGGGTGAAGAGGTTGGCTCCAAAGAGTTTTTGCTTTCAGAGTTGAACTGAATTAAATGGGTTGTAACAGTGCCATCAAATCAATCTTCCAAGTTATAAAAACTTGCCTCTTCACTTGACACCATCCTCATGCCAGAGCATGACTTATCTTGCAATGTTTTTGAAGTCGACAATGAATTTATATAAGGTGGCTTGGGTTACAGAATTTGAGTTGTTAAACTCGCTCATTACATCTTTTATGAGGAATTTCAGCCATGTGGGAGAAACTTTCAGGAAATCTTGGAGTTGGTTCTCTGGCAAAAGACTAAAAAAGGAAGGCTCCATATTCTTCAGACGGGGTCAAGTCATTTTCCTTAGGATTTTAAAGCTTTGATTAAATATACTTATTGGAACAGATCTAAGCAATTTTCATTAATGTAAGAATTTAATAAACAGAAATGTAGTCTGGAAAATTACACAAGCTTAACAGGAGTTAACTTTGGAATGGCAGAGGGAGTGGGAAAGGGGAGGGGCAACTCCTATTACTCTACGTACCTCTGATATGCTTTTACTTTAAAAAATACAAATGTATCGCTTGTGTAAAAAATAATAATAATACATCCCTTTATATATATATATATACATATTTTAAATGGACTTAATACTCCTTGTAACTAGCTACCGCTTACAGTAACAGAATGTAAAGGGTTTTAAAGCCTTGTCCCACACTGGATTCCAAATCTACAAGTTGGATATTTGGGACAAAAACATTTAGGAAATGAAAAAGAATCCTAATTTCAAATGCATATTCCTGTTCAGATCTCACTGTACAATATCAACTGCTTTTCATCCCAGGAAAACTCCCCAATTATTGGCTATAAAAGGCAGAGAGGCTGGAGGCTCACCTGGTTCTGAGTCAGAATTGCCTGCAGATGATTCGCAGAAGGTTGATGGCATAAAAACATTGTTTTTTGATACTGTCGACAAGGTGGTGCAGGAGGGGAGGGAACAAGAGGGAGAAACAACGTGAGTGAAAGGGGTAGACAGGCAGGTCACCATTCCCACCAAGAGGGGTCGATTTGCAAGCCCCAGCATGGGACGGGGCAGCGTTATAAGCCAGGTCTCTGGACTCTTCCAGTAGAGGCACACCTCTGTGGACTTGCCTGGTGGCGGGATGGCCTTTGCCGTCAGATCCTGCTTCTGCTCCTCCTTACCGCTGGGTAAGGGGGTTGCCAGTTGGTGCAACCCCCTCACCCATTAAAATCTTACTTTACAATACCAGCTGCTTCTTAGGGTGCAGGCCAGCCAACAGGCTTCCACAAATAAAGTGGAACTCGGAGCTGAAACTTACTTCTGACAGCAGTGAGGACAGAAAGCCGCTAAGTGGAGTCAGAGTGCATTGCAAAAACAGTGTTTTTCAAATTTCCGGTACCAGTTCTCTCTCCATTTTCCCTGATGATCAAGAGCGGATAGTCTCCCTAAGTGCCTATGGACTGGGAGGGAGACAGATTTTAAGCAGTCCAGGAAAGGAGAAACACTTGGTGGTGTGTTGCTCCTTTAGCCTGTGGCCACAGTACAAAATGCCCTCTTCTCTTCTCTGTTGTACATTTTTGATGCTGAAATTCAATAACCAAGAAGTGAAAACTCCCTCCTTCCACAACAATGCCTGTCCAGGCTTTAAAAAAATGGATGTCAACTGTAGCCTGGATGGCAAACCTCCTGGGCAGTTTGACTTGTGGTGTATCCACACAAGGGAATATTACACAGTAGTGAAAAAGAATGTGCCAATGTTCAAAATCCATGGGAAGGGAAACAGGAATGAAATCAAGTGGGTTAAGAGGGATGATCTTGAAAGGGTCTATGCTATACATTCTTGAGTTTACTTTACTTTTGTAAGCAGAAAAACTTTCAAAAGTGTTTTTTCCCTAAAAGTGCTATCTTTATGGTTCACAATTGTAAAGGACTTTACATCAACTTGCCAAGAGTGGATTTCAATTTGGGTAACTGGAAAACACACGTGTCTCCAAATAGGTGCTTCAGACACCTGAGAGAGGCCCTCTGACACATTACCAGAAGGGACCAACTCAAGGTGGGAAGGGGGGAGCCAGTCCTGAGACAGTGCTAAGCCTCAAAGCTCAAGGGGCATCCACCCAGCTGCAGGCTGAGCTCCAGACTTCCAGAGCCTCCTACCATGTGGCCCCAATGTCTCTCTCCACCTGGGAAACTGCCCCTCTCCCACTCCAGCCTCTGTCCAAGGCCCCAGGCTGGCCTTGTAACCAAGGCCTCCATGTCCTCTGGGCTCAGTTCCTACCAGGTCCCCACCTCTGGGAGCTCCCGGCATTTTAACCCAGTCTCTCCTGGGCCCATGTGACTCACTATTTATGGCGTGTGTGTGTGTGTGTGTGTGTATCTGGGCTGCTCAACTGCACAAAGTTCCAGGTCTGCAGCTGACGGACAAAGGAGGACATGACATTCCCTATACCTTCAGTCTATGAAGAGATCTCCTTAACACTATGTCAGGGTCACCAAAAAGGGCTCTGAACAGACTAGCCTTTTCCTCAGAGGGACGATTTCTTCCAGTACCTCTCTTAGTCCATGAACCAGACCACACCACAAGCGTTCCTGACTGTGGATGGGGAGACCTGGTGCTATGCTGTGGGCTGGCTGCAACCTCCTTTCTGATGGAAGCTGAGTCTTAGGCTGGTCCTAACTGGCTGGTATTAGATCTGGGCAGGAGATGGATGATGGATGTTGAGACGCTGGAGGGGAATGGTGGATTCATTAGCATAAATGCTTTTACCATCCAGTAGAAGCCTACAACTTTTACCTGACTGTGAAGGTGGGAAGTGGGTTAAAGAGGATGTTCTTTCTCGCTTGACAGGAGGGCAGTAATTTCCATCTTCTCGGTCCGAATCTACAGGATATGAGAAGAGGGAGAAACCTCAGGTTGCTTCCATTTTTACACGCAAGATGGTCGAACGTTGTAAAGGTCTCCTTACCTTCTCCACCTTCTGGACTGGAGCCGCCACCTGACCTCTGAAACGAGAGCACACATTGGGGTGTTGAGGGGAGACAAGCTAACGAGGGCCGAGCCACCCAGCGCTCCGTAACGAATGGATTCTGAAAGGTAACGTGGAGCACTAACTCCCCATGTTCAGCCGTCCCAAACACAGGCAGAATTTCAACCTAAAGCTCCAAAATTGCCTCTAAAGAACCTTCTGCCAGGAAATCCTCCTGCACACTGAGAAAACATTCACAACCTAAGAGTTGGCTTCTCCCACAGGTTATAACTAATTGCTGTGCCACCCCTAAACCCAAACACTGTGAAATTTATCTGGCCAAAATTCACTTTGCCAAGAGCTGAGGCGCGACCTCCATCCTGAAGGGCAACAGGTCTGTGTCAAACGGTCCGGATTTCCCTTCTTTGCACTGACACGTTCTGTTTTAAGGTGGACTCTTTTTTTCCAGAACAATTGAGAACTTTGCTGCTTTGGACCAAAGTCCACTGTAAAGTGTTCAAAACAAGCATCAAGTACAACAGTTCAACAAACTAACGGGCCAAGTGAGCATTCACAAGCTAACAGAGGCGGTGGCCGGGTTTCAGGTTTAGGATGGGAACGCCTAGCAATTAAGAGGACTTAAAACGAGCCCCGCCCCCTCGCATACGTGGCCTCAGGGACTTGTGATTCTTTGGAACTAAGCAGTCAAATGTAAACCCTATTTATGAGCTAATAAAGACTCAGCTTTTTTCCAAGAAAGCCCTTTGAAAATAAAAATTAAAAAAAGGAAAAAAAAAAAAAAAGTACAAAAAAAAAGACAAAAACAAAACACTTCAAAATACAAACAACAACAAAAGCTCTTCAAAGACGAGTCCAGCTAGAGGAGGACTGTCTACCTCTGATCGACCATTAGGGGGTTAAAGGAAATGAGGTAAATGAAATGCTTTGCAAACTGCATGCAGAGTGGTATGTAAAAGCAGTAATTGCTATAAATAACAAGATCATGGATTGGGGGGCTAGGAGAAGCCCTAAAGCAGGGGGTGGCACACTTTTTTCTGTAAAGGGCCAGATGGCCAACCTTTTTGGCCTGGAAGGTCCCACAGTGAGTGCCTGTCGCATACTCCTGTTTTTTGAATAATGCTTTTTACAATTGCAAACACCACTCTTAGGTGGAGGGGTGTGTAAAAACAGGCTGCGATGGACCCTTACAGGCAGTGAGAGCCCAGAGCAGGCAGGAAGCTTGCTTGCTCCAAGTCCCACAGCCTACTCACGACAGTGAGAGAAAGGAGCCACCGTGTGTTTGTGTCAGGAGAGAGGGCCTGGGCTTCTCTGCCCGAGGCCAGGGTTCCAGCAGTGTCTGTGAAACTGGGAGAGGATGGGGAGGGCTCGGAGGAGATCACCACTTTCCAAGTGTCTAGGGAACTACAAAACCCTCAAGCAGAAGACAGGTTTTAGGAGTTGCTGGGGAACCCAAAAGTGGAATGCAAAGATGGCTCAAGGCTTGGAGAATTCAGTCCCTTTATCCCGGCTCAGCTGTTTCCTGAGTATAGAGCCTTGGGTGAATTATTGAACTTGCTCAGGCACAGGTTTCCTTCTTTGGAAAATGGGAACAGGAGCCTAGTGCCTCCCTCACAGGGAAGGTGAAAGATTCAATGAGATAATGTACAGAAAGTGCCTAGCCCAGGGCCTGGCATGCCGGGAAGCAGTGAAACTGTAATCATTCCAACTGCTTGAGGCTTATGTCTGGATGTGACCCAACTCGGTGAGTTCAGTTCTACTTCACGTGAACCGCTTTGGCAGGCCAGGTGCCGGGCAGCGTCGGGGGGAGGGACGGGAGATTCAGGAGTGCAGCGAGTCCTGGGCGCAGCCAGGAGGGACGGGCACAAAGACACACTCCGGAAGCGCTTTGATTCTTTAGAGCCAAAGCCCGGGGTCTCATCTGACAACACAGGGCCCCTCTGTGGGGATCCTCCCTTTCCCTGGGGGACAGTAGCCTCCCGTACTGCTCACCTTCACACTTAGCAGAAGTGACAGCATTGCACAGGCTGGCTGGGGGGACACCTCGGTCCCCACTGGCGATGGTCGCCCTGGCCCCTGCCTTCTACCGTCCCTGACACTAGTGGGGGGTGGGAAGCCACCTCTAGGCAGCTCTCAGAAACAACACACTCACCTTGCTTTCTTACCTGCACCCCACATTTATTCCCCTAGCACGTGCTGCTCTGTGCCAAGAGGGGCCAAGCTCCCCATCCTAGAGGGACGGGGAACTACGCCTCCCTTTACACCTGAACTTCTCCTCTTGCCCCTCTCCTGCCCCACACAACACGAGGTCTCTCAGGACTCCTGAGCAGTGCCGCCCACTCCCATGCTGCCTGGTGTTTCTTCCTAGGCCACCTCTCACCCCCACGCCCCCAAACCCTGCAGGCCTGAGTGAGCAGCCCCCTCAGGCTGGCCCTGGCTTTGCACCCTGCCCCGCCCTGCACAGTGCAGGCCCTTCTGAACCCTGCAGGCTCGTGTGGCCTCCGGGTGCTCCCGTGTGGTTTTTCCATGAGGCAGGTGCTCTCCCCTAACGCTGCAGGGCCCAGTGCACCCCCTTCCCTGCCACCCCCCTTGAGCCCAGCCCCGTGCTCTACAAGCTTTCCCTCTCCTTTTTTTATTTTATTTTTTTTAAAAGATTTTATTTATTTATTCATTTATCCCCCCCTTGCTGCTTGTGCTCGCTGGGTCAGCTAACCACGCCGTGCCGGCGGGCTTGCCTTCACCAGGAGGCCCCGGGAACCGAACCCGGGGCCTCCCATATGGTAAACGGGAGCCCTACTGATTGAGCCACAGCCGCTTCCCTTTCCCTCTCCTTTTAATTCAGCATGCCCTTCGACTGCCCTGAAACCCACGCCCGGTGATCTCCCAGGTGCTGAGATCTGCCCCTTCTGGAATGGCTCTGGGCTCCTGGGAAGGGTCCCGCCCTCCCTGCTCTGTGCCTCTGCACTGAGACTCTGCCCCCACTGTCCTGCCTCCAATGAAGTCCTCCTTTTCCTTCTCTGACTTCCGGGGCGAGAACCAACTCCTCAGGTGCATGGGCTCATCGCTCCCTGCGCTTGTCCTTCGTGGCTCCAATTCCAACTTGCGCGCACGGGTTTGTCCGATCATGTGACCTGGACCAGAGTCCCCGGTGAGACCCTGAGCTCCAGGGCGGAGCTGGTCCTTGGCACACATGAGCTCACCGAGCAGCTATTCTCCGAAGGGCCGCTACGTCCCAGGCAACGGGGAAGCAGAGGGCCTGTGCCTCAGTGTCACAGCGGGAGCTGTACATGGAGCAGCGACCCATGCCTGAGCCCGTGACTCCACTGCACAGGGCATGCCGTTGCTGCCTTCCTCCTGAGAGGCCTCGACACCCAACTTTCTTTGACCCGCTGGTGATCCAGGCGTTAATTTCCATGGTTGTGAATCCTCCAGATGTCCTTTTGTTGCTGGTTCCCAATTTCACTGCAGAGCGGCCGGAGAATGTTTGGTGCGACTGCGATCCTTTAAAACGCACTGAGACCGCCCTCTGGGCCCAGCACACGGTCTATCCCGGAGAAGGTCCCCGTGCACCGGGGCACGCGTGTCCCGCTGTTGCAAGGAGCGGTCTGTGTGTGTCTGTCCGGGTTGGCTGGTCTACTGGCCCTGTGCTAGCCTTCTGCCTGCTTGCTCGAGCCATTCTGGACTGCAGGGTATTGAAGGCGCCAACTCTGAGGGTCGAGCCCTCTCTTTCCCCTTCTGCTCTGTCCGTTTTTGCTTCGTGTGTTTGGGGCTCTGGCGAGCACCCCTAACGGCCCACCCTGCAGCCTGCTGCTGGGAGCTGCTGAGCGGGCGCCCCACACATGGCTCTGGCGGCCCTGCTCGCTGTTACGGCCCTGGGCCCCCCTACTCCCGCCTCCTCTGAAGTGAGCACACAGCCGTTCCCTATCACCTTGCCCAAGCAGAAGCAGCTCGTTCTACCGCACTCTCTGGTCTTTATTTTCTTCATTGTGGTTGGAAATGATCTGCTCCATCTGTGTGTGTGTCTGTCTCCCGGCCTTGCCTGTTTTGCTGACACTCATACCCAACACGTAGAATGCTGCCTGTGCAGCAAAGACGCCTGGTAACAGTCACCGCATGAACGGGAGCCGCGCCCTGCTCCAGCCCCTCGGCGACGCTGAGAAGCGGGTACTTGGCCAGAAGAGATTCAGATACTCTAGATCCTGGGACCTCAGGAGACCCTCAAAGTCACCCCCGAATCTCTTCTAAGAGCCATTCCATAGAAATGTGGCAGGCCTCTTGGTCCCAGAGGGAGACCAGGTCCTGGGAAAGATGATGCAAGGCAGGGACCACCTTTCAGATGCCTCAGAGATCTCCAACAGGGTCTGAAATGGGTGGTTTGAAATTGACACACTCAACTCTCGCCAACAGGGCAGAAGCAGGAACTAGTGGAAGGAAGCAGGCAAAAAGACAGCGAGACAAAGTAACTGCTGCTTGCCTAGGTGGCCATCCTTCTAGAAGCCCTCCACAGAACTTGGTCAGGTCCTACCAGGGAGTGAGAGCGTCTCCTCCCAGAAGTGGGTCTGAGCCTGCCACCCAGCTGGCACATGCCGTTTTCCCCCAAAGCAGAAAAAAGTCGGGGGTTCAGAAACTCCCCTTCAAGTAACCCCTAGCTCCACAAACATTTTCCTTAAACACAGTAGCCCATCAGCCTAGGCCTCCTCCACGTCAACGCCATCTGGGGGCCAGCCCTCACCCCAACAGGGCAGGAGGTACTCTGCGGGCAGTGTAGGATGGGGCCTGCACATGTGAGGATGGCTGGGAGGGCAGGCTGTCGGGACGTGTGCGTCTTGGGGAGGCGTGAGGGCAGAAGCAGGGTGCAGAAGCCCTGTCTCCTTCTCCACCTTTTCCTAAACTAGAATCTGCTCCCACAAGGAGGAGGACTTCAGGAAGACACCTAAAGAATGCTGGGGTTAGCACCCATTCAGGAGATCATGACGAAATCATTCCCAATCAACACTTAAATAAGGAGGCAGAAGAAAAAGAGGACCAAAAATACTCCCTTAGTTCTCTGGTGCCAGGACAGAAGGAACAAATGAAGCAGGCCCATAAAGGACGAGACAGTCCTGTGGCGTGGCCAGCCCCTCGACATGGTGAGCAGTGCCCTATCCCAGGAGCTGCCTGCTCACGTGCTTTAGGGAAGTACCACGGACGTCTGTCCGGGAGCTGACCGCAGCCGCCCAGCCCTGCCAGCTGAGTCAAGGCAGGCAGCGGCGGGGAGTCTTGAGCCCCCAGGAGCCAGTGGAACCTGGGGTAAAACATCTCAGTTCTGCGGGGTGTGGCAGTCCCCGTTGCCACGCACAAAATCAGGGGGTGACATCTAACCCAAAATCGAGCCGTGGACACGAGAAGCATCTGCTCTTTGTATAAAAAGAGGAAATGGTGAAATGATGGCTGTCACTCTTCCTAAGAATCCCCTCTGCCATCTCGTGAGGTGGTCTGGCAGGGCCTCGAGGAGGACGAAGACGCCAGGCTGGGAGAAGGCATGGGTGGATGTGAGCATCTATGCCCGCCCTCTGAGGTCTGGCAACTGTGTGCCTGCCAGTCCAGGTGCAGGGGACGGAGCCGGGGGCTGTGTCTCAGGCAAAGATACCCCGTCTTCCAACCAGGAACAGACTGGAGAATGCTGGGTACCATCTGGCCTGGCTGGGCCTCAGTGACCAGCGTCTGCATTAACCAGCTAGAAAGTGGGGCTGGTTACTGCTGCAAGAAAACTGATGCCCAGGGGTCAAGATTAGCTAAGGGAGGGGCCTGTTCACTTGTCTCTGCCCTCCTATGTACGAGGGGCCAACTTATTGCTGTTTATTTTGTGACTGAGGCAGCCAGCTCGGAAATTCTTACGCAAAAGGCAGACGTGGAAAAAAGAGGCGCAACCTCCGAAGGTTTGGATGCTGTGGGTGGCAGGGTCAAGTCCAGTGCGGGAGTCAGGAGACGAGGGAGGCTGTCCAGCAGAGGGGCTCATTCCAGGATCTTCCTAAGCTTCCTGGTGTGTCTAAGAAACCTATCTCAGGCTCAGTAGGGCCTTGGCGTGGAGCTTCAGCCCAGCACTGTCCAGCCAGGCTTGGGGTTAGCACTAAGAGCTGCCTGCTCTCTCCAGATCAAGCACAGAACTGAATCTGGATGTGGTTTGCTCTTCTTCAAGCTGTCTTCTGAGAGCCAGGAAGTCTGATATATAGAGATTTTTTTTCCTAACACTAAGTCTTCAATGGCCAGAGTTCTGATGAAACTGAAAGATGATAAGGGCCTTTTATAAGCACTAATTCAGTGAGGCACTATTTATTATGAGGAACTCTCAGCTCTACATTTCCCCCAGGGACCAGGGCATAAAGAACAGACTAAACGTGATGGATGAGACCTGCTAGGTAACAAGCCAGCGGTTTCCTGACTCCAGTGTGGTACAGAGTGAGATCCAAGTCTGTTCTGATGCAAAAGAAACTAGGAGGAGTTAACCAGGAAACAATCTTAACCCGGGAAGAAGCTGGGATCAGGTTCCATCTGATTTATGGCCTAACTGACCTAAAAAAAAGTTTACTTTGCCTGTAACAAGCCCAGTTAGAAGAGAAAGCCAATTAATGGGAACCGTCAGCAACTCATCAGGGTTTTCTCCGCTTAGAGCCCAAGGAGCGAGCCCTGGATGGCTCAGAGCTGTCACCAAGTGGCGTAAGGCTGGAGCTGCCTGGGGTTTCTGCAGTTACGAAAGTTAAAACTGAATACTGCAAGTATGTTTGTTAGACCTAAAACAAAAAGCACACCCAATACAACGACCCATGGCCTTCAGCACTGTGTTGGCATCTTCCTAAGCTGCTCTCCCCAAACCCCCATCCTGGCTCTCGCCCCTGGTGACTTCACAACCCATCCTGAGCTTCCCTGCAATAATGGGTGGCCATTCATTTGCCAGCCTGGGAACCACCTGGATTTCTTGGAACCAGTGTTTCTGCCCCCAGGTGCACAAGAATCGGGAAGCTGAGTTCCAGCAGGCAGGGCACCACTTGGGCTGCCCGGGCCTCGGCGACCAATGTCGGGGCGCCTCCTGGTGGGCGTTGAGAAGTGGGACCTGGTCGTCACAAGCCTCTGGGATCTACCTGGTAGCTACTCTCCTTTGCAAACCCTCAACTTCTTTGGCTGAAGTTTCCTACATCAGCTTCTCCTCTTTCAAGCTGGGACACAGATGGGTGGATCCCGACAAAGATCATCTGCTCTCTGTCGACAGAGAACCGAGAACATGATTTTCTGTCCTAGCAAAGGCCAAAGACACAGTAACTCCCAATGCCCTATTCAGAGGATTCTGGGGGTGGCTGTGCCAAAAGAAAGCTTCGCCGGCCCTCATGTGCTCCTGTGAGGGCCGAGCTCCCTAGGACACTCTGGCATGAGCGACTCCTAGCTCGGATCCTCACCATGGCTTCCGAACAGACATCACTGCCCCAGGCCCACTTCTGCCCCCCACAGACTCTGGCACATGGGAGAGACTGTCTCCTTTTTCCATCACGCACTGATTCCTCTGAAACGTGAGAGTATTACTCCAACCTCACCTTGGCTGAACACTGCTTCTTCCTGAGTATCCCTAGGGTTTGGTGGCTGTAGTGGAATTTTAATGGCTTCCTTACAAAATACAGGGCATTGCTGACGTGACCCCAATGAAGGAGGTAAGACCTGGACCGTGGCGCCCCGGGAGGCAGCCTGATGTGCGATGCCCTGTTGCAGGGCCCCCTGTTTTTCCCTATTGCAAACACGAGGTTCTTCTGACGGGAGATACCTAGAGGATGGAGTTTTCAATCCTGCATGTAGCACGAGGTTTACCTTTCCCAATTTATCAAGCTTCAAGAACCCAAACATTCCTTGTCCTCCAGAGTTCACTGCCTTCTCCAGCGAGCACCTTCACAAGCCTTCTTAGCACAAGGATACAGGGCTCAGGGGCCTCCCTCTGAATTCCCTCAAAGGAAGAGTCTTCTTCCTGCTTTGGTTGAAGATACGCAGTTCACTGCCTACCCACGGTCGAAACACAATCAGTCTTGCAGAGCAACCTGTGCCAGGCAACGCCTCTTGCTACATGATCAAAGGAGCCTTAGTCTCTTGAGTTTCTAAGCCAATGAACCTGAATGCCCAAATTCAGGGAAAGGAGAAAGAAAAATGCAAAGAGAGAAAAGGGGTCATGTTTGATTTGGAAGGTTCTACCCCCGTACCTAATTCCTCTTTGTACCCCTCGTGTCTCTTTCAGGAAGCAGGATGCGTCTCTTGCTCAGGGTCTTTATCCCCAACTAGCAAAGTCTGAATGTCAAAGGGAACCTCTCTCTCCTGACTTTCCAGCAGCATGAATTAAAGCGAGGTGAAGGGATTCTGGTCGACTTTAAAGTTATTATCATCTGCTTACTATTGAGGGTGTGAATCTGGGGAACCCAAAGGGAACGGGGAAAGGGCCAGTCTGGGCTGGGATCCCCCGGGCAGCAGGAATGCAGGGTAGATGTGGACTTACCCCTGCCAGTTCTCGTGGAAAAGGAGGAAGCTGGGCTTCAGGAGCGGGAAGCGAAGGAGCGCTGGCTGAAGCATTAGTGGGGGCAGGAGGCTCTAGGGCATGCTCACCAGCTGACTCAGGGTGACCCATGCCATGGTGGGGGGCCGCAGCCTCCCCCCGAGGCTCCTCTCCCGAATCCGACAAGCCTTTTTGCTCTGCAGAGGACTGGGAGCAAAAAAGACAATTTTCCTTCAATGTAAAGGCTGCAACATGGGACAGGGGAGAAAGGGGCAAGGATGGCAGGATGGCAGGGTAAGAGACCACTCGGCCTAGGTCAGCTCCTGCCCAGGAATGAGAGAGCTGCTCCTGGGAGGGGGAGCCAAAAGAGAAGGTGAGTGCCACTGCGTTTTGTTCCACAAAGCTGACCGGACTCACAGAAGGGAGAGTGAATGTGGACTTGCCGCTGCTTGACTTTTGCAGGAGCTCTGGTGTGCAGCAAGTCTGGATGGCAAGAAGGCCCGGCGTGGAGCTCTTCTCCACCTAGGGGCCGCCAGGGAGGAAAAACCATCCTGGTTTTTCCTTTTACCAGAAAGGGGGAGGCCGGAGCTGCCGCCATGGGGGGGGCGGGGGAGGCGATTCTATCAGAGCCTCTTCCAACCCCAGGGATGAGTAACACATTTCCTAAGAAATACGGATGAGGGGAGTGGGCCATCAGCCCTGTTTTAGTCCATCAGGAGAGGTGGGGGAGGCGGCCTGGGGTAACAGAGCTGGCTGTCAAAGTCACAGAGAGATGGTTTTGGGCCGGTGCACAGGTGGGTGGGAGTTCAGCTGGAAGAGGGAGCTGGATCACCTAAGCCCCTTGGCCTAGGATTCTCCCAGTCTCACCCCAAACACCTCGGGCAAGGGCTTATTTGGAAAACAGTCCAGATAAGAGAAAGCTGGTTCTGGAAGTCTTCGTCCCCGAAAGCATGGCACCCCCAGCATCCTCTGAGGTGGGTCTTTGGATTCCAGAGGGGCTTCTTTGGACTGAAGGTTCTGTGGCAAGTACTTTAAGAATCTTTTCTTGAAAACTGGGTTATGAACCTGGTGTCCTGAAAGAGATGGGCTCCAGTTCCCAAACCTACTTCTGGCATCTTCCAACAACACACAGCAAACTTCTCTCACTTGGTGACCTAACTGCCCACTGAAGGAACTATGTAGAGCACATCTGAGAGAACTTTCAAAGATTCTCGAGAAAGCAAAAGCAACACAGTGTTAACTCATCCATACATCGAAAGAGTCACAGAAGGAACATCCTATTCTGGGAGCCCCACTGGCACTAAGGCCGTCGCAGGCTGCTTTCCATCCCCTCACTGTGTGCCAATGCTCTACGGCTGGAGATTTACCACTACCCGTGGGAAAATCAAACCGCCTGTCTCTGATTAGAACCACTAGAATTTTGTTTTCTCTCCCTGCTTTTGGAACATAAATGTTCAAATGCCCTTGTGGCAGATTCCAAGTACAAGCCTAAATGGGAGGGCCTGAAAGAAATTTATCAAGATGAAAATTGACAAACCAGCACGAGACTGAATTCTCCATCTTTGGTTGTAATCACCGACTCTCGCAAGGGTTGAAAAACAGCATGTCACCCTTCTCTCTCTGATTTAGAAAATTTCTCAGGAGAATTGACAAATGCTATTCAAGCATTTTCCTACTTGGCTCCTGGGCAAGAAAAGTAAAGCTCTAAAGAACCGAGACAGAGGCTGGAGTTTCTCAACATGTTTGTTAAAAGCAGACATCAAGAGTTAGCCAGCCTTTTACATCATCCTAAAATATACATGGCTGACAAAAACACATGCACACAGCATCAGCTTGCTATCCCAATGGCGTGCTCCACGATCGGATATAAACACATCAATGACAGTGGTTTCACTGACACCGTACTTTCTGCTGACCAGCAGTTCTGTAACTATCTTCTGTCTTTTTTTACCAGAGGCATTATCTTGCCAGGGTAAAGCTCAAAACCTACCTCACCGCCCTTCAGTTAAAAAGTGCTCCAAAAATAACAGTGCTTATATACAACGAGACACCCTACATAAGCATGCTTAAAATCTCTTCGCGTTTTAAGAGAGAGAAAGGAAAAAAGGTTTTACGTTTGTCTCCCCCTCCCCACCGCCCCCAACACAAATGCATGTAAAGGCAGCACTGATGAAGAGACCATCCTGAGGAAGCACAGGAACACGGAAAAGAAAATTCCCTGTGCTGTCAATCTGGCCAGATTCGATGTGGGCGTTAGAATCGGACTTAAAACTGTTCACTGCTTTTTCCAACACGGGATGAAAGAAGGACTTGGCTTCGTCACCATTCTGCCATAAACGCTGAGCATTCCCCCGTGAGGGGCAGCTCAGCTCTCCAAGCCTAGTGATGCCACCAGCACTGCAGGCACAAGCTGCGACCACCAAGCCATGGTCTGAGGGAAATGCAATTTGGGCCCGTCAAAACACTGTGTGGTTTCGCCATTAAACAAAAACAAAACACTTCTGGCTGGCAGCTGAATTTTCCCTTTTCGATTTCAAATCCTTTCCCTCTGTCATGATTCAGTACTAAGAGACGAGCTGCTGTACAGTCCCCTAAAACTCCCATGGAGCCCTCTCCTTTGGAAGGGGGGAAAGGGGCTCTGTTAAGCACACCCCATCAGGTGGCTTGAAGCCATTTCCTGAAAGGTACGTTCATTGGTCCTACAACTGACGAAGCTTCTCTTTGTGGATCAAGAAGTTGCTCAAAATATCACATTTGGGGGCAGCGAGAAAAACTTAAATATGGACTGTTCGTCGCATGATATTATTGAATTAACGTTCGTTTTCTTCAGAGTGACAACGGTACTGGGGCCAGGGTGGAGAATGGCCCTGTTCCTGGGAGACACTGCTGAAGCTTGGAGGGATGAGAGGTCAGATGGCTGCAGGGTACAGCGAACGCCTCAGCATGTAGGCAGAATGGTGACGAGCAGTGAAGCTGGGCCAGGGGCACACAGGAGCGCACAGTACTGGCTGCCTCACTTTTCTGAGGATGTGAAAAATTTCCAAATAAAAAGCTAAAGGGAAACCGGGGCTGGTGGTGGTGGGGAATTTGCTCAGAGAAACAGCAGCAGCTGGACCCCGTCCACCACAGCTTCTATGGTGTGAAGAGGGTGGGCTCCTAGCTCAGGAGAGAAAACCGCAAGGTCCTAGGAGTCTTATTTTTGACAGAAATATTGTGGCTGCTCCGTGCAGACCTGCTTTCACGCCTCCCTTGCAGTGGGAGATCAAGGAAGAGCATGACTGGACAGACCCTTAAGCTGTCCTCAGCAGCAGAGAAAGGAAGCCGCGGCACCCACCTGCCAGTGGAGCTGGCCCCACCTGAGCTACAGAGGCTCCTGCGGCTTCGCGGCTTCAACAAGGAGCTGTTTCAGCTCGCCCTCGTGGTGATCCTGTGACAGAAGCGTGACAGAGTGGAGGGCCGGCCTCTGAAGAGCCAGCCATGAGCTATTTCTAGAATTCCACTGAGAAATGGCTCTGAGTCAATCTTTTGATAAGAAATACACTTGCGCCGTTTTCAAATGATGGTGAAAGCCTTCCTAGCCGGTCTTCCTGTTCAGTTTTGCCCGTTTAAGAAATCTGCACAGTCCTTCTGAAGGTGATACATGGTAATGAGCCTTCATCTCACAAAGCAACAGAACCACCTCAACTGTGAAAACAGCACTGAAATAGGAGTCGGTATTTTTAAAGGCATTTAAGATTCATCTGAATCAGTATCACGTCTTACTGTCGCATCTTGCTGGCTTTCCTGAAGTCTTCCAGTTTAAAGGATCACTAATTCCTGCTGGTCATTCTAAATCAGGGCTCAGCAAACGTGTCCTATAAAGGACCAGACAGCTAAGGTTTTCAATTTGGAGGCCACATGCTCTCTGTCGTAAGTGGCATGAAAAAGGCCAGAGACAACACTAGGGAGGTGGGCGTGGCCATGTTCCAAAATTCTTCCTTTACAGAAACAGGCAGTGGTTGGCCCTGGTTTGCTAACACTTGTTTTAAACAAAAAGTGGTTCAGAAGATGATCACAAAATCCAAAATTCTAAAAAAGGTTGGTTTTCCTAAAACCCTCAGAGAAGTGACCTTAACACCTAAAATAGAATCTAAGATCCAGTCCCTAGTTACTTTACTATTTCGTTCCTAAAAACTAGAGGAAACACATCAGCCCCTTCATATGGATTGAACCTCCAAAACTCAAATCCTAAAACACACGGAGGAGACAGCAGGAGTAAATGTGATCATGTTCATTCTGAAAGCAGGGTGTATCTTGAAAACGTCACCTGGCTAACCAAAGTGAAACTGGAAGAAAATTTTCATATGTCGAGTGGCTATTTCTTCAGGAAAAAAAATTTTACCAGTGGAAGCGTTTAACATTGGAAGGTGACTAAGCAGTTAGAGCCACAGGCCTGGGGAGAAGCCCAGGCTAACAGAGAAGGTACCCCACGTGGAGGAGCAGGGATTTGAGGGCCACCGCTGGCCCCCTTGCTATCCCCCTGCCCAATGCACACACACTCTTCCTGCCCAGGAAAACGGGGCCACACAGCCTTTGGCCTCTCTTCTCAGTCCGAGGGACAGGATGCAATAGCGGTAGCTGAGCTGCTTTCAGTTCTAGCCTTGGGGCTGGTCACCTTGCAAGAGGACTGGGAATCCACCGAGCGCGGAGCGTGTGGATCTTGAGCATGGGGCTGACGAGATTTTCAAGAGCTGTTCTTATCAACAGGATGCGCACATATTTAACAATATCCCAGTTTCAGTGCAGCACTTCTGTCACTGTGAAATTTTGCAAAGGGATTAAATTACAATCAGCGTTGTGGGGTGTTGGCAGTGGTGGGGATAATACATTTTTTTTCAATAAATAAAGGAAGTCCTCATACAAGCTTGGGCGTCACCATCACAGAACTTCAACTCGCAGGGCCCTGACCAAACCCCTTGACTTGTCAGGGATTGGTAGAAAAGCAGTGACTGACTACAAGGTAAGCATCCTTGTTGTCATCGTCGTCATCAGCATCACTCTCACCACCTCACAGAATCCTACGGCAACGCCGGCCAGGCCTCTGACAGGTCACTAGCTCATCGCTGTGAGTCGGGCAGTGGCTCTCCCACCACGGTGCTATCTAGACACACCTGAAGTCCCAGAGGGGGCAGCAACCTAACAAAGATGGATGACAGATACACAACGCGAGCAAACAGCAGTTACCCAAAATGAGTTCATGCTAAGTTGGTCTGGGCAAAAAAATCTCCCTAAAACCTCTAAAGGTCCTGTCTTCCCTCTTGATCACCACTGCTTTCTCTTGCCTGCCTGCCTTAATTTCGCCTTTTTTCTCCTCCTCTCTTTCCCTGCTGCTGGCTTTCCTCCTGCACAGTGGATCTCTGCAGTGAATTATTAGGAAGTTGACAGAAGCTTTCTTGCACTGTCTTTTAAAGGCCTCCCACCACAGACCTCTCTCCATTGTAACCTAAAGCCACTGGATCTTCCTCCTCCTAGCTCCATGTGAAGTCGTAAAGGCCCCAGCTTAGGTCGCCCAATCCGTGGGCAGATGCGTCCTTGGCAATACTGCCTGGAGAAAAGACTCTCTGGAAGAAAAAAAATTAGAGGAATGATGTGAAGAGAGAACATACCGACCCCTTACCTTTTGTCCTTTATCCTTCTGAAACACAAAGACAGGCGGAGCAATGGCAGGCTTTTCTGCAAAAAGAAAAATTGTTTGTTTTGCCCCCAACACTATATTCATACAGGAAGCAAAGCTACATTCTTTTTTTAACAAGTTAGAAAACAAATACCAAAGCCAGTAACTCCAAAGAATGTCAGATGACTTAGAACAGCTTCTTGCCCTGGGCATGCAGGTGTGGGTATGGTCAGCTTGTGAAAACTCCACACTGCATGATGTAAGTGCACTTTGCTGCATGTACACTACAGGTCAATAACGAGTCCTGGGGCTCCCTTAGCACAGGTGAGTGTGTGAGCGTGTCATCGGAGGGGGGCTCCTGGAGGGCCGCCGTGGTGACTGCTGCTCAGCGCCATCAACTGTGGGCTTGCAGGAACGCGGCTCCGGAACACCAGATCTTTATGTGGCATCGCCTGACTTTCAAACGTCGGGACTAACGTAAGATCTTTAACAACCTGCAGGCCGGGCGGGGCCAGCAGGCAGCCGCTTTGCACCACATGGCCCCCGCGCTCATGCTCTTTGTGGCGTGCTTACCCCGGTCAAGTAATTCCAACATTCAACCTGGATTCTAAGTGAGCACCCATTAAAAATATAGAACTCAGAGAGTTGGTAAAAGCCTGTGAGGCCATCTTGAGCAACTGCTGTTGAAGGAAAGAAACACTGTGAACTGTTCTGTCACATGACAGGACAAAGGCAATGCCAAGAGGCTGCTTCCGGGAGGGCAAGGGTAGCCAAACGCACAGGCCTTTGCCACTTGCCTGGGGCTGGGTGTCTGCTCAGGACGCCCCTCCAGGCTGTTCTGGGACTGCCTGTGGAGGGGCCTAAACCACAGAGGGGGCCCAGATTTCGCTGCTTGGGGCCTGGTGCACTGACGAACCCTTCGGCACGGGAGGTGACGGGGGCAGGAAGTGGTGGTGAGCCCAGTTCAGGCACAGTGCAGCTCTCATAGGCAGGGAGGAAGACGCTGAGCCAGGGGCCAGGCCCTCCCAGAGCACGGCCCCAAAACAGAGGCCAGGCAGGAGGAGGCCACGGCCCACAAAGCGGCCACCTGGGGGCTACTGCGGTCTGACTGGGAAGAGGCGTCCGCACTGAGGTGTCTAGGAGAAGGTACAGCTCTGAGGGACTGGAGAGCAGGGGGGCAGGAGCCAGAAGGGGTGGACGTGGCCAGGGGAGGCAGGAGGGCGAAGGCTGTGAAGGGAGTGGGGGGAGCACGGAGGTCAGTTTCGGTTTAGAGAGAGAACAGTTTGGGAAGAGGGCATGAGGGTGGACGTGGGGAGACCCATCAGAAGGCAACTGCAACTGCCCTTGATGGAGGTGCTGGGGCTGAGGCCAGGCCTGGGGAGAGAAAGGGGCGGCACTGGGAGGATCCCATGGACGCCATCCCACTCCCCAACTTCCAGCCCCTTCCTGGAGAGGACGGACAGACGCTAGTTCCGGTCTTGGGGCAAGAGCCCATTGGCACATGGCTACCAGAATGGCACCCCCACCCCTGCCGACACCTCAGCACACTGCAGTCAAACTGGCCTTGACAGTGTCACGGAGCACAGATCGCAGCAAACAAGGGGGACAAGGACACATGTGAGACACACGTGCTACCAGAGAGGGAGGGGGCAGGTGGCGTCTCAAATGAGGCTCCCACCCGCCGGAGCACTCACCTCCTCGGCACAGAGAGTGTGGAGTAGCTGCTCAGCAATCCTGAATGGATGCACGCATACGCCAGCAAGAAGTGATGCCAAAGCCGTCCTGGAGGGTTCTGGGGCAGAGCAGCAGCCCCTGCACCAGGTCTATCAGTAGGAAATCCAAGCTCCTGCTCTGACTGCCCCTTCACCCCTCAGGCCCAGCAACCAGGCCCCAGTCCCCGCTTCTGGGCGTGTGTCACCCAGGGCACGGCCAAGGAAGACCACAGGGTCAGGACAGATCCTGGGCTGGGAGAGGGAGGGTGAGGTCCCTCACCACAGCTCAGCCAGACCTGAGCGGCCCCCAGGTGCACGGCGCCGAGCCACAGTAAGGACTCAGGGTTCTGGCCAGCCCAGCACCCAGCCAAGCCCCATTTTCTTCAGGAAGCCCCCCAGCCCCCCACCCCACTCCACGTGGTTCAGACGGAGCCAGCCTGGGCCCAGGATGCAGGGCTAGGCACGAAAACAAGGCCAGGGCGCTGCGGTGAACCAGGCTGGGGCCCAGGCCCTTGGTTGGAAAGCCTGAGGCTGCGGCGCTGCTGGTGAGCCGTCCTGGAGCTGCCCGCGGCTGCTGGTCCCCGTCAGGGGCCTCAGACCAGCGTCCACCCTCAGGGAAGCAGAGCCAGAGATGGAGGAAGGCTGAAGCCTGGAGACACGGTGGGAGGCCCTGCATCTAGCCCTGCCCAAAGCGAACTCTGCCCCTCGACTTTTCAGTGAAGCCTGCGTGTTCTGGCTTCTGCTGGAGCCAGTCTGAGCTAATTTTCTACCTTTCTGCCGCCTGTCACTTACAGCCGCGGTGTTAAGGAAACACAGGCTGTCTCAGGCTCTCGGCGGGGGAAACCTTGGACCAGCGTCCCGGTGAAGTCCACGGCTTTGTGTTTCTTCACAGCCCCAGCACTGCCGGACACAGTACACGTGTATCCGTCTAGGCTCTGCTTCCCTCCTGAGGCCAGAGACTGCTTTGTTCCCCACCTGCACCCTGAGATCAGTCGCGGGCACGCTGGAGGAATTCCACGAGCGTGTGATGAGGGGATAAGTGGGGTGGTGGCGGGGAGAGGACGCGAGCTCAGGGCCCAGCCACACCGTGCGGGCCGCTAGGGGAGGAAGGGAACGGTGAGGAGGCTCTGGACGGCAGAGGCTGCAGGGAGGACTGCAGGGGTGCGGGCAGCCGCAGCAGGCCTGGCTGCCTCCCGTCCCAGGCACAGGAGAGGAAAGAGCCCATCCCAGGAGGCTGCGTGCAGATGACGGTCCTGCCCGGGGCCTCAGGACCGCACGGCAGGGCCAGGAGGGAGGGTCCACGTCACAACTGTGAACAACTCTGCCTCGCACCAGGCCCCTTTCTCAGCTGGGGACGGAGGGAGGCTGTGCAGGGTACGTGGGGGTCCAGCTCGGAAAGCACCACCCGAAGGACAGGAACGCCGGGTGCAATCTGATCCCACCATCCCTAAGGGACTCCTGCTGCCTCTACCTCATGTCCCTGCACCTGACTTTGCCCCCACTGCCACAGTTCAGACCGTCCCCCGCTCTGCCTCTACTCTCACCCTCTCACCTCTACTCTCTAGCCCCCCTCCCTGTCCCCAGCTCTGGCTGGGCGGGAGACGCACACCCAAAGCTCTGCACCGTCCTCCCACAGGGTGGGGCCAAGCTCCTCCAGGCAGGCCTCACCAGGCTCTTCTCCTTCCACCTCACCTGGCTATGGTGACACTGAAGAGCCAGCTGTGCCCCGCGTGCCCTTGCAGAACCCACGCGCCCGTTCTTTCCTGCGGCCCCTGCATATTCCTTCTGAAAGCTCCCAGTCTGAACTAAACACCTGCCCGGTCTATGCTCTCTGCGTCTCTAGCTCCCATCCTCCCTTGGTGGGACCACGGCGGCCCGCTGGGGAGTCTAAGGGACCAGACACAGCCTCTGAGACGGCTCTGTGTCCCCAGCCTACGCTACGGAAAAATCATCCCTTACCCGTCTGCACTGAAAAACGCCTCTGTGCTTCCTCGTGCACGTCGGCTGCCATCATAAACAGACAGATATTTCCTAGGCCCTTCTCCCTGCAAGGCCACGCTGCACTATCAGGCTCCACAAGGGCAGGGCCCTGGTGGTCTCTGTGCCTCTGCATCCTCAGAGCCCAGCACGGGGCCTCCTCACAGCAGGTGCTCACCAAGCTGCTGCAGAAGTACGAAAAGTCACAGGGCGCACAGACGCGGGCCTGCTGCGCTATCTGAAAGGCAGGCGTCAACCTCGGTCGCATCTCCACCCAAAACACCAGGGCGGCTGAGTCACATACCTGCCATTTCCGCCCAGCTCCAGGAGGCCAAGTCCCTGTGTGGCAAACCAGCAGTGACATTACAAAACACAACATACAGAAGACTCCGGTGCAAGCGGGGCTGCTCCCTGCTTCCCGGAGCAGGCACAGATGGCTCTTTCAACCGCCCCCCATCACCAGACCGTTTCTGATCAGGTCCCTGAATAAGCAGCACTAGCGCAGCTGACCGGCACCCAAAGCTGGGGAACGAGCGGGACCCGGGAGCAGGAAGCAAAGAGGCTTCCATACCTTTTTTACTCCCCAGCCCAGTTTTTCTCTCATGAGTGAACAGAAAATCACCAATGGAGGTTTCTGGAGACCCAGACCACTACAGAGACCTAAACTGGACTACCTAAAGGCACTGTCAGCCAGGTTCCGCCAGGCAGGTGTCTGGCTCTGAGGGCCTGTGACATGCTGCCCGACCACCTGAGCGTGTGAAAAGCTGCCCACCTGGAGCACTGGCTCCACCCGCTTTTGAGCTGTAAAAGCTTATAAAGCCCCCTGTCAAGAAACCTGTTAACCAAATGTTTCCCAGACTGGTCTGATCAGGAACCTACTTTCCAAGGAACCCCTGTGACTCAGCCCGAGGCCTCTATTGTGCAGAGATGGTGACAAGCACCAGCGTGAGAGGCAGTGTGGAATCCAGGGCCTCTCCCCTCGAATGCCACAAGCCACCTCAAATAAGGCACAGTACCTGGGGCCCAGCGCCTGGGGAGCACACGGGGCTCTGGCCGGCCTCGCTCTGCCCGGCGGGTCTCCCTGCGGCTTCCCGAGGCCACTGCATCCAAGATCCGACTGCGTAATTCAACACCCTCCCTGCCCAGCCCCGCTCCCAGGGCCCTCTGTGCAGCCCCAGTCAGCCCCCGGCCGGAGCCCAATTGTGACCCCATGTGACGATCACAGACCTGGGCCAGGGAAAGTCTCCTGCACCCCCAACCCCCCAGGAAATCAGCGGTGGGGGAGGGGCCCTGGCCAGACACTGAAAGCCAGGGGCCCCTGACAACTTCCCAGTCCACAGTGCCGGCATTCCCTCCTGCCCCCGCCACTCTTCAGCCAATCGTGGGGCTCAGATGCAAAATCGGACAGACGAGCTGTCACCCCAAACACAAGGCCTGCGTCCCGGGCCTGGTCTTTGTTCCTGTGACAAGCACAGACAGGCTGAGACTCAAGCAAGCCTGGGCATGGGAGGGTGGGAGATCTCTGCTCTCATTCCACACGCAGGCCAGACAGTGGGACCCCTCCCCACAGCCCCCTGCTGCCTGGCACTCTGCCCCCAGCTGAACCTCTGGTTATCTGCAGGCAGGATGCAATAGATTCAAACATAACATCACTCAGCCACGACGACTCAGCAACTCCACACATCTGAGCGCCTCTGTGTGTGCCAGGCAACAGGCTGGCCTCCCTGGACACGGAGTGAACAGGGAGAGACGCGTCCGCTGCCTGCCAGGCTGACAACTAAATATTTCAACCCGGGGGAAGCACAACAGGTCTTGGGAGCACAGACTGGAAGCACCCAACTGAGAGAGGGTGTGGAAGAGGAGAGCGTAGAGCAGGGAGGGCTTCTTGGAGGAAGCGTGGTCTAAGCTGAAGGAGGAGCAGCACCCAGTGGGTGCCTGGGAATAGGGCAGGGCTGAGGCACCAGAGAGCGGGGGGCCCTGGGGAACTCAGCAGTCAGGGCGGCACTGTGCGCCTGGTCCTTTGCAAACTCCAGGCCTTGGGGGACAGCCCAGGGCACCAGGGTCTGTCTCACAACTGCTGCACGCCTTGTGCACACGCTCCTGGAAGGCAGGCGCCAATTAGATTGAGGCAGTTCCTAAAATATTTCTTTTGAGGAGATGAGCCAAAGACTGCTCCAAGAAGCCCCCAGGGAACAGGGTCTCTAACTCTGTTGTCCCCTCTGCACTGCAGAGTCCCTCCTCACCCAGGAGGCCACGGGCTGTTCTCCCTGGAGGGAGCCAAAGGTCTCTGGGTGCAAAGGAGGTCTCTGAGGGGGTGTGCCCTTCCTCGAAAGCAGCAACGGCTTTACCTGGAAGCCGGGGCCATCATCTCTGGAGGGGTCCACAGGCAGCCTCAATAAGATCCCCCAAAGGGTCCAGGAACCACTGCCTCAGACAGAGGGTAAGGAACGCCCAGGAAGGACGATTTTAAAGAGCCCCCCACACCCCGGCATTACAACAGTGGCCATCTCTGCAGGGGGCCCGAGGTTTGGAGCCGTGTCTGTTCTGCCATAGTAAAAATGACTGACGTGTCTACTTCAGAGGCAGCAAGGAAGGGGGATGAGAAGCAAGGAGAAAATGTCCTGCCTCAGAGCCAGTCTAAGAAGGAAGAGGAGCTCCCATCCCAGGGGTGGGTGGAGTCCCTGCAGCTGGGCGAGAAAGGAGAGGAGGGACGAGGAGCTGCCTGCACCCTAGAGGCGGCCCGCCAGGGGCGGAGGAGGACAGTGGTTGACAACCCCCCAGGGTAACGGAGGTCTTGGAATCCTTTTTTCAACTTTCCCCAGCCTCTGCCATGCTACCCCCAGCCAAGACACCCTCAGGTGGGGTTTCCCCATCCCCCAGGATGCTTTCACGCAAGCGGCCAGCACTCACTGGGCATTTCCTGTGTGCACAGCACTTCATTCGCACCGTCTCACTAAATCGTCATGACCACCTTAGGAGGGGGTGAGACCAATATGCCCATTTTACAGAACAGGAAACGGCTACGTCCCTAGTCCTAGTGGGGAGGGGTCTCTGACCAAGGTCAGCCGGACCCTGCAGCCCAGGCCCCCGAGCGCCAGGCAGTGAGTGCCACAGGGAGCCTGCAGGCCATCGCCCTGATGCACTCCCCCCACCTCTTCCGCTCAGGTGGGCCTTCGCCCTAAGAGACAGATGCTTCTTTTGAGAAATAACACCAGACATAAAGTAAATGCCAGTTCCCATTCTAGGCAAACATTTACGGAAGAGCACAGACCGAACCACAGGGCTCGTGGTGAGTTCTGGGGGTGAAGTCACAGCTCTCAACTAACCACAGGACCACCTGCCTCAGAGCACACCCGTGTGCAGTTAAGCCAGGAAGAGAATATCATCGAGAGTGAGATCCTCACACACACCCCAAGGTCCACACTCAGTGTAGAAACAAGCTGCGGTCTTTCTTCACCTGTCACATGTTTAACCATATAACGCTTTCCATAACACTGAGAATCTAAGCTGAACACACTCCCTCTCTCTTTCACACTCCTCCCTTCACATAAAGTTTCTTTTTCACCGTGGAGGGAGAAAAGCCCACGAAATATCCAGGGCAGAGGTCTTGCTCGACCATAAGCTTTGGCATCCCTCTCTGGTTGCCTCCAGCCTTTGACTCTGAGGGTCTCCTGGCTAAAAGGAACAGAAGCAAATAGGCAGAGCCAGGAAAACGAAACAGCCAGGAAAGAACCTGGAGTATCTTTGCCGTTTCTGTTTATTCCTCTCATAACGGATGACTCAAATGCCCGCCGGGAAACTGCCCCCATCTGGAAGGCCACTGAGAATTCTTGACCAAATGTCATCAAGGTACTTGGGAAAATTAGCTCCAATCCTGGGCTGATGTGTCTGAACGTTCTTATCTGTGAAAAAAGAAACACGGAATGCATCTTTCCAACAGAAACTCCAGTCTGTTCCTAAGAGACATCTGCTTTAACCCTGCAACATTTACTACCTCAACTCTTCAAGGCATTTGCTTTGCCAGAAACTAAACAGCTCTAGGCTGCAACATCAAGGTGACATCATCACTGATGTGTCAGCTCTATTCTCAAACTAATGTTTATTTTTATTTTTATTTTTTTTACCGGGGGTCCCGGGGATCGAACCCGGGTCCCTCCATATGGGAGACGGACGCCCAACCAGTTGAGCCACATCCGACCACCCTCAAACTAATTTTTAGAGGAAGAATGAACCTGATCTCAAATATGCTGTTGCCAGGCTGATGGGGAGGAGGGGGGGGGGGGACACAACTGACCCTTTATTTGGCACTTGAATGTGTTGATCTTCAGGCAACTCTCAACCGGTCTTATGGCAATTACAGGGTTTCTGGAGATGATGATTTTTATGCACTTTCTTCTGAGAGGCTCTTCATTCTGCTGTTACCTCCACCTACTGAAATCCAAGCCAACTTCCAACGTCTGACTCTTACCAATTACCCCCTAAAATTCTATTAACAGCAGGAGCAACTCCTGAAGCAGTTTCACTAGACACTGAACATTCGTGGTCTCATAGCTTCACCACAACCCATGACCTGGGGACTGTTCATGATCCCTGACCGGCAACTGAGGAAACCAAGGCTCGGAGGCCTCTCCTGAAGTCACAAAGCAGCTGAGGGGCTGAGCTGGGACCACAGCCCTAAGCTGCCTGATTCTTGAGCTGGGCTCCCCATGTCCCCCCCTGGGCCCCCTGAAGTCAAGCCACACCCTGCCTTCTTTATTTCTACACGTACGGGTCCTGGGAGAAACCCTTCCACCTCCTCCCCTGCTACCCCACCCAGGCGCTAAGCCCCTGGAGGCAGAACCTGTGTTTTGGGCATTTTTGTGCCTTAAACCCAACGGCGATCTCACGAAGATATTAAACAAATTATACTAAGCCGGCAACTCTACCAAAAACTGTACTGAGAAATCCAGTTAGTGTTGGCAGCACTTTTAAATTCTGCCACTAGGTGGCGAGACACCAATACAAGCTGAGGTGAAGTAAAAGCGGCTGAAGATCTGGGGGAACCTGGGCCTAAGGACCCTGGAAGCCCCTACTTTACAAGAATGAAATCTAAGAGCCAGAGAATTTCTGCTGAGGCAGCAGACCAAAGCTGATGATGCTCAAGAACGCAGGCCCTGGTGTCAATGGGCTTTCGAATGTGCCTCGCCCACTCACGGCTGAGATGCTGGGCAAGCTAACCTATCTCCCCTGCCCGAAGGGATGGTACCCAGCCTCAGTAGGGGATTAAATGAGACAGTGCAAGAAACGCTCGGGAAAGCAGCTGGCACACAGTAGGGATTCTGCGCTGGTACTAGAATCGTCACGCGGATTATATTTACCTTACAGCAGGGTGCTGGCTTCCAGGCAGTTGCTGTCTCCCAGAGCCCTCCATAATAAAAGCCTCACGCTCTGGTCCTTTACAAGGGATGGGAATGTTTGGACCCAAGAACTGCCTCATGCTGGGACTGTCAAGGCAAAGGCCTGGTTTGCTCAGAAGCCCTTGAGCCCTTCTGAGCTGAAGGAAGCGCTGAGGCCAGAAGAGCTGAGGAAGGCCACCTAGCCAAGCTGGGTGTCCATCAGCGCAGTTTATTGAGCACATGTGTGCCAGGTGGGGGGACAGAGGCGATGAGGCAGACAAGGCTGCAGAATGAGAGGACAAGCACATTCCCACATGCTTGATGCAAACTGTTACGAGGAGCGTGGTTGGGGACAGTCCTTGCGTGGCCTGCCACCTCTCCCTGGGACCCACAAATGCATCCTGTGCTCAGGACCAGGTGTGCCGGTCAAAACAGACCCCCAGTAGACAAGGGGACTGAGGACAGTCCTAGTCCTTGCCCTATTGTGCTGTCCTGAGCAGATACAGATACTGGAGACATCCTGGCCCGGGTGGTGTATCTGTCCCTGGAGGAGGGGGGTGGGCTCCTCCACGACGGCACACAAGTGCAAGGGCGGGACGCTGTGTGCAGAACATCTCCCTGCGTCCACCATGGTTGGGACCCGCTGGCTACGGGGAACCGAAGCCCACGCGTGAAGCTGACCTTGCTGAACGTCTTCTCTCTGTGATTAACCTGTCTCTCCACCAGAGCCCATGTGAGCCGTGCTTTAGGCCAACACCTGTACTGGAGTGGGCTGACATCTTGGGTGTCTCTCCTTCTGATCGACAAGGAGAAGAGAGCAGGACAGTGGGGGAGTAACTGGGTGGGGAGATGGGGAAAGGCAGGGTGGGTGGCAAGGAAAGGCCTCTCTGAGGTGCCACTTGAAACTCATGTTGAAGACAGGAAGGAAGGAGCCAGTTGCAAGCAGAGCATACTGGGCCTGGAGGCCAGTGTGGCAGGAGCGTGTTCGGCAGGGAGGGTGGGAGGAGAGAGGCTGGAGGGGGGCAGGGGCCAGATGTCGCTCAGCCTCGAGCACGGGGCGAGGCATCTGGCTCCAGTACAGTGTGAAGGAGGCCATGGAGGGTTGTAGGCAGGGAGTGGCATGCTCTGATTGATGTTTTTAAAAGACCACCTGGGCAGGGATCCCTGTGCGATGCTTCCCATTTCTCTGGATGTTTGAAAATCTCCCTAATAAAATGTTGGGGGAAGACCACCCTGGGCTGTGGGGAGAAGAGCTCTAAGGAGGGCAGGAGTGGAAGTGAGAGGACCAGTGAGGCGTCTTGGGAGGCGATGGCAACAGTGGCTCAGGCTGTCCTGTGACCGAGGGGAGGGAACAAAGTGGATGGAGTCAGGATAGTTGGGAGCTACGGACAGAACCTGCTGGGGAATTAGCTGTGGGAAGACTGATGATCAGAACGATGCTGTGCAAGTGCTGTCACCTAAAACTCTCGCCACTCTGACAAGCACTGAGGCTGGCAATGGCTCTGACCCAGGCCCTGGACTCTCAGCTCCACGCGGTCACCACCATCAATGCTGCAAAACATCCGTCTTCCTCCGAGCAAAGGGGTGGCCTGTTCCTCTTGCTCTTACCACCCAAGGCGGCCAAACTTCCAAGAACTATTTTCCCCACTCACTCGCTGCTCTTATCAAAGCAGAAGTTAATTCTGGATAAATAAATACCCAGAATTTTGTATGGCCAATTGGGGGAGGGAGGTTAACTTAGCAAAGTCATTTTAAACTGACTGTAAAAGGCAAGGTCTGCCTTCTGAAAATGAGCACAGAGCAACTACTGGCTTCTCTGAGCCCCTAAACAGTAGCAGCGAGTGCAGACCCCGCATGGCCGGCTGTCTGGAGGAGAACCCACTGGAAAGGAAGAACACAGGCTCTGAGAGTCAAGGCTGAAGACAGTGGCTCTGGCCCCAGCCTGGCCTTCCCGTTTATACAGCCTTGGGCTTCAGCAACCGTGAAATGATGCCGTTCACACTCAGCAACCCTAAAGGCGCTTCCCAGCTCAGTCTGTCTGTCTTGAGACAGTGCTGAAGGGCTGTCTTAACAGGGATATGTGGTCCACGATACGGACTTAGTTGCTGAAGGGCCATAATGGAACAAGACTGGAAAGATGCGTCCAAAGCTTTAGCTGGCAAATAATTTATTCCTGGATAATTTGTTAAAAACCCTATAACCCAGTGGTTCTCACTCCAGGTGATTTTGGGTTGTCCTCCTGGGGTGGGGGGGGGCGGGGCGGGGGGAGCAGTATGCACCTAGTGGCTGGAGCCCAGGGATGCTGCTCAGCTCCCTCCAAAGCCCAGGGCGGCTCCCCACAGAGAACAATCCAGGCCCTAATGTCAACAGTGCCAAGGTGGAGAGACCCTGCAGCAATCACTTGGAAAGAAATGAGAGATCCCTAGCTCCTACCATGTGCCAGAATAAACTCCTGACGGGTCAGGGGGTATAAATCAGGACTCTCCCCCCAGCTCCTGGGATCCACCTGCCCACTCCCTCTGCCACACAGTTTGTGTAGTTAAATGTCTGCAGCGCAACAGACTTCAGACACTGTCAGATGATCATGGTAAACAGTCTCTTGGGGATCGATGGAATCCCCCCACCCAGTGGTTCTAGATCAGGGGCGTTTCTGCCCTCCCCACACCCTGGGGGACATGTGGCAATGTCTGGAAATGTTTTTCATTGCCATGACGGGGGGGGGTAGGGGGGTGCGGGTGTGGGGGTGTGTGCGCTACTGACATCAAGTGGGTAGAGGCCAGGGATGCTGCTCAATATCCTCTAATGCACAGGACAGCCCCACCACCAAGGACATCTGACTAATGCCAACAACGCTGAGGGGGAGAAACCCTACTATGATCCAGAAGGAGTTTTTCCCTACACTGGCATCCAATTAGAAGAATAACAGCTGGTGTTAACCCACACACCAGGAGGTCAAGGACCTGGTTTCTCTCACACAACCACCCTCAGACTTGATTATCATCGTCCCCATTTTACAGATACAGAAACGGAGGTCAAAAAGCTTGCCCAATTAAAATATATTTATATATATACATAAATAACATTTTTGTAAGCAAATGCACATATATGCATATATATTTATATATCATTTTGCAAATGTTGGTATGTATTGTGAAAATTTTGATTTTTACCCACAATAAAAAAAAAAAAAAAGCTTGCCCAGGGTTCTGGGGCAGGTAAATGGCAGAGGTGAGATACAAACCAAGGACAGTCAATCCAGGCACTTCCAACCAGGTCACAAGATGTCAACTGGAGCCTGCCCGTCAGCCCCGGTTTAAAATTCTCCCGAGGCTGGAGAGACAGGCGTAAAACCCACACAGATCTTACCCTTGGCTCATTTATATGAAGGCACCACTATCATGCCAGTGGTTCTCAAACACTTTGGTGGCAGGAACTCTTTCCATGCTTAAAAATTGCTGAGGTTCCCGAAGAGTTTTGTAAATGTGGGTTACAGCTACCGCTACTACAGTGTTGGAAATCAACACTAAAAAAAATTCAAAATAATTTATTTAAAATCATAAATTCAGTAACGGTTTACCTAAACAGTATATTTCTCATGAAAAATAACTTTCCAAAAACACAAAAACATAGTGAGAAGAGGGGCAGTGCTTTACATTTTGACAAATCTTTAAAGTCTGGCTTCACGGAGGACAGCTGGACTCTTATCTTTTTTTTTTTTTTACCGGGAGGTACCAGGGATCGAACCCCGGTCTCTCCATATGGTAGACGGACGACGAACCTTTTGAGCCACATCCGTTTCCCAAGCTGGACTCTTATCTGCTTCTGCAATCTCTTGCTATATCACACACATCCTAGAGCCTCTGGAAAAAACTGCACTGTACGTTCATGAGAGAATGAGAGTGAAAACGGCAAATACTTTGGGACTCTCAGGGTGGGGGTGGGGTAGGAGGCGTCCCTTGGCCCCGCTTTGAAAACAGCTGCCATGTGCTACTCTCTGATTATCTAGCACTCCAAGTACACTGAATCCTGAATTAATTACAGGCTTTACATATGCTAAGGAGCACTCTGGATATAGAGAAGGCGGAGTCTTAAGAGGCTTTATGTACAACAGGAGTTGAAACTCAAATGCCAAGCAAGGGTGCGCAGACCCCGGAAATGAAGGCGGTGGGCTAGGTCTCAGGTGACAGGGCATAAGGGCACTGGTGAAGAGAAGGGTACACCGTCCACCTGAGGGGTGGCAGCTGCCCCTCAACCCCAGCATATTGTTACTGTATGAGAACGCAGGTCAAGGGTAGCCAGGCCTTCCTATTTTTCAAGAGAAATCAGAAATCTGGATTGTTTCTTCCCCCTGAAATCTCAGAATTTTTAAGTGTTGGCTCCCAATTAAAAACAAACCCCATAGAGCCAGAAAGCAGGTTGGTGGGGGGAGGGCAGAAGAGGGAGTGCCTGTTTAATGGGTATGGGGTTTTCTTTCCGGGAGAGGAAAACCTTTGAGATCTAGACAGAGGGAAGGGGAAGGATGCACCATACTGGAATGTACTAACTGCCGCTGAACTGTACCCTTTAAGATGGTTACTTTTGTGCTATGGGAATTTTACCTCAATAAATAACAACAACAACAACAAAAAAAACCCTAAATGGACCAAATTAAATATTTCTCCATGTCCCTCAAACAAGGCTACAAGTTCTGCCTGTGGTTTCCAACTCTGGCTCTGTGGAGTTTTTGTTAAAACTAGACACCCCAGACCTCCTGCTACGATCTCCAACGGCGGGGTGCAGGCATCGGTTTTCATTGTCATCAACAACCTCCCCAAACAAGCGTGACACACAACCAGGATTGAGAGTCGCGGCGCTGTGTGGCAGCGTGAGCAACGAGGCTGCCACGCGGGCGGCATGCCGTGGCGCGCGGGGGCTCACTGAGGCCCAGGGCTCCGGAGCTTTCCACCGAGCAGGGCAGTTGCACAGGACATGATGACCCTGGTACCGCGGGAAGGGCGCCCTGCTGCAGGGGTGGCAAAAATGCACCCCTGAAAACCACGCCAACATAAAACCCTGCTGCAAGCACGGCCACCAGGTCGTGAACAGATGACGATGCAAACCCGACTGCCCCAGGGCTGCCTCCGAGTACCATGGAGAGTACCCAGCTGCTCTGCTCAGGCCGCACCTCTGCCTGCTTTGCCTTTCTCACGGACAGTGTCCGTCATGGCGCCCCCTCCTCGGAGCCCCCAAATGCATCCCACCTCTCCCCAAATAGGCCTACTCTCCGGGCTTGAACCCACTCACTGCTCACTAGGCCAGAATCCCTCCAGGACCTACAAAGCCCCCTCCCCCACCCCTATTCTCACATCCTCCAACCTCACCTGATTCCTGCAGCCTCTCCTTCCTCCAGCCATCTCCAGCTGAGGACACGCACACACAGATCCCCAAGGGCTCGGACACCCTAGGAAGGGCAGGGTAACGGGACCGCTGGAGCCACGCTGTTTCCCGTTAACTGAGAGGCAGTTTGAAGACTAGGTGGAAAGTTCTGCAGATAGATATGCTGTGCTGTCTCTACAATGGTCCTCCTCTACAGGGCATAAAGCTTTTGCAGCCTCAGCCGCCATCAGGCCCCATCTGCCTCAGACAGAGGACGCTGAGGAGGACAAAGCCTGGAACTAATTTTTAACAGAAATTCATGAACCTTTTTAACCAGGGGGAGGGCACAATCTACTAAATTAACGATTCCAACTATTTGAGTTCCAGCTCATCAATCAAATTTCAGCGGTGTCTCATGCTGCCCAAGGGTTAGGTTTTAAACCAGCAAATAAGGTGAAAATTGAGAAAAGCCAAAACTAGCCTTGAAACTTCCAAGCCTCATACCGGGACAGGTCAGATCAGTGTTTCTCAACCAGGGGCAATTCTGTTCCCCAGGGGACACCGGGCAGTGTTTGGAGACATTTTCGGTTGTCATGACTGAGGGTGGGGTGTGTGTGCAACTGGCATGGAGTGGGTGGAGACCAGGGATGCTGATACACAGCATACAGGCCACCTCAACGCCCCCACCACCCCAGGAAGAATCATCTGGTCCCAAATGCTTCTAGTGCTGAGGGTGGGAAACCCTGAGCCGGATGATCACACTATGAAAGGCAAGAAAGAACGATAGGGGACTGGGGTCCAGCACTTCCCAGTCTCCCATCAGGGGCTCACTCCAGGGCAACCTCACTGAGTGGGGTGGAGTCACCTGCCCGACTCAGACTCATTTCTCCCTTGCTCTCTCTTTGCTGAGCACTTAAAGCTAAATGTGTCTAAAACCTGAGTCCACTGTAATAAAAATAGCCACCATGTATTGAGTGTTTATCACTGTGTGCTGAGAGAGGTGCTAAATAATTTATGTGCATTAGCTCATCAAATGCTCACAGCAGCCGTGAGACAGGTACAATGATCACTTTTCCCATTTTACTGATAAGGAAACAGAGGCTGAAAGAAGTAAAGACATTTGCTCAAAGTCCCTCAGAATACCTGGCAGAGTCAAAACCCAAGTCCAGTTCTCTCTAGGACAAGGTTTGCATATCCCCATCATCACTTATACCATGGTTCTCAACCCAGGGGATGTCCGTGTCATCCCCCCCCAGGGTCAGTAGACAGAGACATTTTTGATTGTCATGACTCGGGGCAGGGGTGCTCCTGACAATAGGTGGAGTAAGTGGAGGCCAGGAATGCTGCTCAACACCTTGCAAGGCACTGGATGCCCTTCTAAAACAAGGAACTATCCAGGCCCAAATGTCAACATCACGAGGGAGAGGCACCCTTCTTTACACTGCCCCCCAGGTTCCCAGCATACGTGCCCACGAGGCCAGCAAGGAATCTGTTTATTACCTTTTGATGCCAGGACTGGAATCCAAGACTTGAGAAAAGCATTCCAACTGGGCTTTAGAAAGCACAGACTATGGGACTACCAAGGAAGAGTTGTGAGCTGCTGTCACTATCCCTGAAGGAACTGGCAAGGCAGTGAGGGCCAATCGTTGTGTTGGATACATAACTGAAAACATTTCCTTCGATTATTCAAACCAGTGGTTCTCAACCCTGGCTGCATATCACAATCACTTGTGCTGCTTTCTCACTAGACACTGCTCAGGGCTTGTCCCACACCTCACAGCATCAGGCTGTGTGGGCTGAGGGTACTGAGCCTCTCTGCATTCAAGAAAGCTCCCCAGTTGATTCTGATGCCCAGACAGGGGGGGACAACCACTGCCTCAGACCGACACAGACGTGGCAAAGGCCCAGAGAAGACAGGCAGAGAGGATGGACCAACTTAGGATCTCAGTCTGAAAAGGCAGAAACAATGAGGGTGTCTGGAGCTTAAAAAGCAAGAGGGAAAGCACAATTACAGGGCAGTCCCCTAAAGCCTCAAAATACCTAAGAAAGGAAGTCCTACTTTATGTAGTCAATATAAAATTAATCATTCTAGAAGGATGTACAAGCTAAATCCAGACATGGAGGTTCAAAAAACACATACTGACTAATTAAAAGGATGGCAACGGTACCTAAAACACCAAAACCCACTCAGATTTGATCCCTCCAGGAACTGGTCCCTGAGGCAAATTACCAGGTGAGTGTGGGCATTTGTTAGGTGGACTTGAAGTACAAAACATTTCATTTCTCTTTAGTTTACAATTTATACAGCATATGCTGGAAATGGTATCCCCTGGAAAAGAGCAATCTGTAATTTTCCCTTGGGCTCAGAGGTATCCCTCATGATGAAGGTCCTCGCTGATAAATTCATTCACTCATTCAACAACCACTTCCTGGATACCTACTCTGTGCCAGGCACTTTCCAGATGTAGGGGATCCATCAATGATCACAACAAATAAAAATCCCCACTTGTGTGGAGCTTATAGTCTCGAGGAGCAGCGGTCAAACAAGCAAATTACAGCATGTCAGGTGTGGTAAGTGCTGTGTAATGAAATGGAGCAGGGTAAGGAGAACAGGGAAAATGGATACAATTTAAAATAGGGGGCCTGAGAAGTTCTCAAAGGTGAAATAAAATTTGAGATGTTACAAAGGGAGATGAAAGAGCAGGCCAAGGGGTATCTGGGGGAAGAACCAGCAGATCCACAGGCCTAAATGAGGGAGTGTCTGGAGCCTCGGAGGGAGACTGAGAAAGCCAGGGTAGGTAAAGCACAGCAAGTTAGGGAGAGTGGTGGGAGAGAAGGCGAGGGAAGGTTCAGGGGTCCCTCCGGTTTCTGGGTTGAGAAGCTGATAGATGTGTCAGGGTGCAAAGGTAGGTCCAAGTCGTGGCAGCATGGCTGAGAAGTGGTTGTCTTCTGGAAATATTTAAGGTAAAACTCACAGGATGTACTATTTAACTGGCTGTGGCATATGAGAGAAGAGGGGAGCCAGAGGTAAATACAGGGGTTTTGGCCTCAGCAATGGAAAAAATGGATTTGCTATCACTGTGAGGGGGGAAAGACTGTAAGATGAGCAGTTTTGGGGGGACAGGGAAAGATGGTGATTTTGTTTTGAACATATTTGATGTGCCTATTAGACATCGAAATGGAGGTGTTGAACCAGCAGTTGGATAGACACATCTTGAGTTAGAGAAGTGGTACTGAAGATAAGATATAAAAAGTATGAAACACTGATTCCCATTTATCCACTCCCTCTTCTGCTTTTAACTGGATCTTATGAGTTGGAATACCTCAACCCTCCCCAGGCTCCTTTAACTTATAAAAGAGATGCAGTAGCATATGGTCAGGAGTGGGGGCTCTGAAGCCATCTCTACTCTTCACTAGCTGTGTGACCTGTGTAACCTCGTACAAGCAACTTAACCACTCTAACTCAGTTTCCTCATCAAGAAAACGGGGCTAATGGTACCCAAGTCATGGAGCTTTTGGGAGGAGTGAGGGTTACTGGAGATGACAAGACTTTGAACCATACCTGGGGCCATCTCAGGTGTTCCACAAGTGTGAGCACGTGTTGTTATCATTCCGTATTTGTGAAGTTCAGTATGGAAGCCTCAGGCCCCCCTCCAATAGCAGGGAGCATCACACCGGGAATCAGGGCCAGGCAGATAGACTGTCTGCCTGCGGTTGTGCACCAAGAAACGGAGGGAGCTAAAAATAGACCTCGGAAGTCCTGAAGCTATAGCGATCTCAACACCACTGCTGATTTAAGCAGACATCAGTTTCATGGAGTGCGCTCTCCAGGGGTTTCAGAAGGGTAGCCTTGTCAAAAACGCTCAGGTGAGATGTCAGAGCTCCACAGAGGAGAGAATCGTACGGTCTCTCTCTGGAAGTGCGGCAAAAATGCCAAAAGGCAGCCAGGGCTTGCAACGGCCCAGATCTTGTGGCCGGGCCTAAATAAGGGGAGACAAGGCGCGACTCTCGGGCTGCCACCAAGGATCCAGGGGAACTGGCGGGAATTGGGAGGGCAAGTTCGGGGCGGGAGTGTGTGAAAACAAACCGGACCTCTTCCGTTCTCGGCGTGGGGCCGGCCCGCGGGGGGTGAGAACCTCACAGGATCGGGGAACAGGCCGGCCAGGCCGGGGAAGGCCAGTTCCCTGAAAACGAGGGGGCGGGGAGGGAGCGTGGCGCGCTCGGGCCCACGACCAGGCCCGATGGTCTATTTACATCCAAACCCGAGGCATTCAGGTCGCCCCTCCCGCACCCCTCGGCCCCGGGCCTAGCCTACGAGGCGGAGGGGGCTCAGGGCCGCGGCCCCAGCGGCCTCCCGGCTCCTCTGGCCGGACAGCAGCAGGGGCCGGAGCTGCCGGGAGTGATGGGCCGGGCCGGTAAGCCCGGCCTGAGGGGACGCTATGGGGGGCGGCTGCGGAGACCGCCGGGCTGCTAGTCCGAAGCGGACGGGATCCCCGCACTCCGCGGTGCTCACCGCCTCGGGCCCATGGCCCCTGGGCCTCCCGCCCCCCGTTCCCTGGCCGACAGCTGGCCCCCGACGGCGCCTCCCCTACCTTCGTTCGCCAGGTCCGCCATTTTACTTCCTTAAGCCCTCCCACAAGGCTCCGCGCCGGCTCAGGCTCGCCTGCCTTCTGCCAGAAACTCCCGCGCGTGCGCACTTTCCAAGCCGACTCCGTGCGAGGCGAGCAGCTCGCGCCTGCGCGTTGAGCCCGGCGGGGAATCGCGCTCCTACTCGCGCTCCCCGCCTCGCTGCGCTCCAAACACGCGCCTGCGCAATAACCGCCCCCGCCTCCTTTTCCCGCCGACGGAGGGGGCGTGAGCAGGGCTGGGCGCATGCGCGGCGAATGTTGTGCGCGTCGCCGGCGAGCCAGACTCAGGAGAATGTTCTGTGAGGCTGCGGTTCCTGACGCTTCTGCTTTTCGCTCGTTTCCCGGGGGTTCCCCGCGGGGAGAGAGTGAGCCGTCGAGGAAGCCGCAGGCAAAGGCCCTCCACTAGGTAAACCGCTGGGCCTTGGGGCTTTCCACTCGCGCAGGCCCGAGGCCTGAGGGGGAGGCCTGTGGGGGTTACTTGGCGCCTTGTTACCTCAGGCCTCGGTTTCCCCCGCCTGAGGGGTTAGTATCTCGGCAGAAGTTTTCCTGAGGGGTAGGCAGCGGGAGGGGCATGGGGGGCGGGGACGTGTAGAACTCGGAGATGGAAGAGCCCCGGCCTCGGGGTTCAGCTTCCCTGGACGGGCAGCCCTCGAATACAAGTGCTGGCAGAGGGACCCAGCGCTAGGGACTTGACCTCTCCCAGCCACCACAACTGGACGACCCAGACCCAAGACGGCCAAATCTCCAAGGACCTAGCAGGCTGAGGCGCCTCGAGTTTGTTCATCTGTAAAACGCCAGCATCAACTTCCTAATGCATAAGTGAGAATCACTGACGCCCTGGACTTTAGTTCTCGACCATTCTTCACCTGCCACGAATCTCTCAGCAAATCCTGAGGACTCGGCCTCTAAAATACGTAGCCCAGATCCACCTAGCTGGAGTCACGTAAATGCCAGACCGCCTCCTCTCCTGGAAGACTGAGGCATCCTTCTCACTGACCTCCTTTCCTTCTTGTGGCGTTCCAAGTTATGTTGTTCCATACAGGAATCTTTTTTAAAAAGTAATCCGGATCAAGGGCACATCTCTCCACGAAGCTTCCAAAGGGCTTCCAGCTGAACTCGGAATAAAGTCTACACCTCTTACTCAGGCTTACAGAGCCCACTGTACTTTGCTTCCCGACTTCTGCTTGCTCTCTCATGCTTGTTGCAGTCATTCTGTCTTTGGACACCAAACTGGTTTGCAGCCTTAGAATCTTCGCACTTGCTGGTCTCTTGTCCTTGGGTCTTTGCCTTACCTAGGTTTGAGGCTCAGTTACCCTCTTCAATATGATCTGGAAGAGGGTTCTTACAGCCCATGGCCAGATCTGACCTGCCAACTATGTATGGCCTGCGGACTAAGAATGCTATATATATTTTTAAATGGTTGGGGGGAGGGGAATCAATATTTGTGGCACATGAAAATTGCATGAACTTCACATTTCAGTGTCTATAATAAAGTTTTATTTCAAAACAGCCACATTTAGCTCATTTACATATTATCTACAGGTGCTTTCCAGCTACAACATCAGAGTTGAGTCCTTTCAGCAGAGACATTCTGGCCAAGAAAGCTTAAATATTTACTATTTGGCTTTTTACAGAATAACTTTGCCAATCTTGTAATCTATAGTACATGTATTTACATGGTCATTCTATACATATCTGTACAAACTACTGGTTGTGGTAAATATTTAACAATTCTGGGGGAGAATATGCATATGGTTCAATATCCCGTGTGTGTGTGTGTGTGTGTATAGTTTATTCTAAATTTTACTGGCACTTCTGTATCATTTAAGTCTAGAAGACAGTCAATAAAACATTTAAGTCCTGATTTGTAGTGTTTGCTGATTTTCTTGGTGTAAATACTCCAGCCGTGGCTGATTTCAAGCTACTAATACGATGTCACTAAGTGCAGAGTTGGGAAGAGTTGCACAGTAGCCCTGAGTAGCAGAACATCAGATTTTTGCAGTAGAAAAAAATGTGGTCCCTTTTCTAGCAGCATCAGCGTTATTTGGAAGCTTTTTAGAATATAGAATCGGAGGCCTCAGCCCAGAACTGAATCAGAATCTGCATGTTAACGAGATAGCCAGGCATTTATGCCATTAAGAACTTATATGGAACTTTTATTTACTCGTGTGTGGTGTGTGGGGTGGTATTTATTTATTAATACCATTCTGCTGCCCTAGATTTTGCCAGTAATCTCCAGGCACAAGTCAGACCCTGGGTTAGAAATTCTCCAGGAATACCTAGAATATCAGTGCTACAAAGGACTTTGGGGGTCATCAAGTCCATCTGGTCACCCACGGTGTGTAGAACTCGGGTCTTCTAATTCTTAGCTTGTTTTCATTACATTCAGGTTTCCCCAAACTTCTTTTGTGTAGGTCTTAGCCTTTGCCATACTGCTGATCCCTCTGACCTTTAAAGAATTTAATACTTTTATTTATATGTCCAGTTTTGTTCTTTTAAATTTATATTAAGTAGATACTTTATATTACCATTTTAAATAGAAAGCTACTGAGGCCATGAACAAATGGTTGTAACAATAAATATGAATACAAAACAATGTTAAAATTCTGGGTAGATACTGTTGCTTGCCAAGGTATTGAGCTTGAAGCCTGCTTTTTCTTTGATGTAGAAAGAGATTAGAGGGCTGTTAAAGACATGATCACTCAAGTGAAATTTTCTCCTTGACAGAAGGAGTGAAAGAAGATTGACAATGGGATAACTAATCCGTGTGATTCAATGTCATTTAATGCCATGCCTCCATAACCTCTAAAATCATTTCACACACTGCATTCATTCTACACTTTGGGAAACTCCCAGCAACGTGCCATCACTTGGTAAATATAATCCAGTCATGGTTTTTAAAGGGACATTGGGAGACTCAAAACCTGTCAGCCTGATAAGCCAACTAAAATTTGCACTGATTTCACAATTCTTATCAGTGCTGATGGCTGTAAACATCGTGTACCCTAAACCTTCCTTTGCCTTCTTTATCTGCTTCTCTCTAACAAATTAACTTAGCATTCAATAAAGAAATATTTATTGGTTACCTATTGTGTTACATTTAAAAGATGGCTCAAGGGGAGCAGATGTAGCTCAAGCGATTGAGCACCTGCTTCCCATTCCCCGTACCTCCTAATCACAGAAATGAATGAAAAAAACTACCTTTCATTGGGGAGCAGATGTAACGCAGTGGTTAAGCACCTGCTTCCCATCTTTGAGGTCCTGGGTTCAATCCTCGGTACCTCCTGAAAAAAAAAGATGACCCTCCTGCCATCAGGAAGCTTCCCTTCCTTGAATGTGAGTGAGATTTTGACTGGTTCACTGAGTATAGTGGAAGTGACACTGTGGAACTTAGGCTAGTTAGCAACTGGGGCAGGGGGTGCACCTTCTGCCTCCTCTGGAACACTTGCTCTTTTTTTTTTTCTTTTCTTTTTTTTTTTTTTTTTTGTTGAAGATTTATTTTATTTTTCCCTACCCCTTCATTGTTTGCACTTGCTGTGTCTGTTCATTGTGTGCTCATCTTCCTTTTAGGAAGCACTGGGAACTGAACCTGGGACCTCCCATGTGGGAGGGAGGTGCCTAATCGCTTGAGCCACCTCTGCTCCCTGCTTTGTTGTGTCTCATTATGTTTGCCTCCTTGTGTCTCTTGTTGCGTAAGCTTGCTGCACCAGCTTGCTGTCTTGCTGGTCCTCTCCGGGAGGCACTGAAAACTGATCCTGGGACCTCCCATATGGTAGGCGGGAGCTCAATTGCTTGAGCCACATCTGCTTCCCAACACTTGCTCTTAAAACTTTCGGCAATCATGTAAGCAGTCCAGCTGCCCTGAGGCTGCCATGCTCTGAGGAAGTCCAAATGCAGAGAGGCCCTGAGCAAGCAGTTGCTCAGCCCTTAACCTAATTATTCCAGCTCCTGCCACTGACTGTAACTGCATGAGAAATGTTGGGCCCTGAGAGAGAACTGCCCAGCCTAGCTCTTTTCTCACCCACAGAAGCCTTGAAAAGTAAACTAAATGATGGCTGCTGTTTTAAGTTTTGGGGATATTTGTTACATAGTTAATACATATCCACCATACCTAGTATGCATCAGGCACTGTTCTAAATATGGGGGTTCCTGGGATGTACAAAACAGACTCTGCCTTATGGAGCTTTGCATTCTTTTGCAGGAAGACTGACTATAGACAAGTAAGCAAAAATAATTTGGGATTGTGACAAGTGGTGCAAAGAAAACAGCATATTGTGGCTGTGACGGAAGGAAGGGATACTTTAGATTGCTGGTCAGGAAAGTCCCCTCGGAGAAGGTGACATCTTAGGAGATCTGCAGGAGAAGCATTCTAGACAGAACAGCAAGTTCAAAGGTCCTAAGGCAGGAGGCAGCGTGGTGTGCTGGAGGATTAGTGAAGAAGAGGTTAGTGTGGTTAGAGCAAAGGGGAGAGGTAGAGATGAGGTTAGGGAGGGCATTGTAGGCCACAATGAGGAGTTTGGGCTTTTTCCTAAGTTCAAGGGTTGGAAGCAGGAAATGGAGGGATCCAAATGGCTTCCCCTAAACCTACTTCTCTCGTCCCTGCTTTCTCCTTGGCTCACCAGGGGACAAGTCTCAAAGGATCACTGAGCCCAGGCTGAGCCCTGACCATGAGCTTCCTTCCTCAGCATTTAAGGAAGAAAGTGGTTCCTATAATTGGGCTTCAGGGAATTGGGCCTTCACAGTTGTAATTCAGTTCTCACCTTTCCATCATGGGTGGGGAGCCAGCCTGTGAAGTGTCTACTCTGTGCCCAGCCCCACTTAGACAGTTTCCACCTTCCAGGAGCTCGGAGTTGGGTGGGGCTTGAGGGACGTCACTGTGGATTGTCTCCTCTGCTCGCCAACCTACCCTGTCTTCAGTCCACAGGATCAAGTTTCTGACAGCTGGATTTCCAGTGTGACCCAAATCAGCCCCTTGCCTGTGATGGTGGGGACCCCTGTCCCAAGCTGGATGCATCAGTGTGCCTCCCTAGGAGTTTAGGATTGGGTTGTCTCTCTGGAAGGCTGGGCCTGGATTCTGTTAACTTGGATGACCACATTCTCCATGACCTGATGTGCAGCCAGGGATGAGGAGTGATGGGAGCTGGAGGGTCCCAGGGTATCACAGTTCTAATTCCCAAGCCTTAACTTCATTCAGTGACACATTCCTGTCACCTTCTAACATTAACTCTGCTTTTCCTTTTCCTTCCTTTCTCTCTTTTTTTTTTTTTTTTTTTTTTTTTTTGGTGGGGGGGGGTGTGCTTAAGCCAACTAGTGGGTTTCTGTTATATTTAAAAATTCTGGGTAGATTCTGTTGTCTGCCAGAGTTATGAGCTTGAAGATGTAAAGGGAGAGTAGCAAAATGCCAGAGAGGTCTGAAAGGATAAAATAAAGGCATGATCAAATGCCCATCAACAGGAAAATGGACAAACTGCTCCATCCAAACAATGGAATACAGCAAATAGAAGGAATGAACTACTGCTCCATGCAGTAACATGGATGAACCCTAAATCATTGTGCTAGATGAAGCAGCCACACAAAAGAGTACACACTGTGATTCCATTTATAGTAAGTTCCAGAACAGGAAAAACTATAGAGATAAAACTGTAAGCAAGTCTGTGGGTGCTTGGGGCTGGGAGGGGCGGGGGGAATTGACCTAGTGAGACAGGGCACAAAGGAACTTTCTGGGTGATAGAAATGTTCTAAATCTTGATGGGGGTGCGGTAGTCAACAGACATACACACTTGTCAAAACTTATTGAACTGTGTGTGCATCTTATTATATGTGGTTTGTACCTCCATAAATTTATTTAAAAATACCTAGCATAGGGAAGCGGATGTGGCTCAATCAGTAGGTCTCCCGTTTACCATATGGGAGGCCCCAGGTTCGGTTCCTGGGGCCTCCTGGTGAAGGCAAGCCTGCCCACACGGCGCGGTTAGCTGACCCAGCGAGTACAAGCAGCAAGGGGGCGATAAATGAATAAAAATAAAAAAAAAAAAACCTAGCATGAGACAGGGTCTTGAGCTGCCCCAGCTTTTGCTCATTGCCCTCTTTGAGACCAGGCCTAGTGTGTATTCCCTAGAAACCAAAAATCCAACTCCAGAAACATTGGCAAATAATGTGGATTTTGCAAAAGATTTCAGGGAGAGATGGAGGAGAATGTTATATCATACCTAGGTCACCAAAACTTGCCCGAAATCCCCATAGATATTGATGGCACCTGGCATGTGTCACGACCTGGCATTGTGCTGCATATTTAGGACACGCAGGGGTGAGCAGATGTTCTTTCCCTGCTCTGAGAGCTGACAGGTGGGATATGAACTGTAGTCAGTTGCCTTGGAACGTGCATTCCTGGGTTAAGCTGGTGGGGGGACACAGAGGAAGTTGAGACATTCAGTGTCAAGAAGTAGCTTGGACAGAGGTGGTGACAGATTGCTAAAGGGACGGATGCCAGAAGGAGGGGTCAAGGATGACCTACCTTAAGGCTTCTGGAAGGCTTGGCTGAATGGTGGTGCCGGTCCTGGAGGAAGGGAACAGGAGCTGAGGAGTTTGAGGGAATGCTCAGCTTTTTTTCTGTGGTGTGTATCCTGTGTTGACAGACTCCTGGGCTGACCAGCCCAAAGTCCTGTCTAGACTCTGACCGTGTCATGGAGCCTGGGAAGGCAGCAGGCTTAGACTCTTTGAAAGTACCCAAAACGTTTGGAGTTTTTCTGTCCACAGGGTGCTGATAAAAGTCCTGACCTGAAGATGGGAAACCCTGGAATCTAGTCCTGCTTACTTGTGTCTTGGTTTCCCCCTTGTACAACTAAGCAGGTTTTATTAGGGGCCCTCAGCTTGAACTAACACGGGGGGATCCTCTTCTGGATTCCCTCACTCCCTCAATCCCATATTCTGTAGCAGCTCAGTATGGCCTGCAACTGGAAAGAAATACTTGTCTTACTTTGTTTTTCATCTTTTAATTTTATTAACTTTTCGTTTTGAAATAAATTCAGACTTACAAAAAAGTTGCAAAAACAGCACAAAGAATTCCACATACTCTTCACCCTGCTTCCCCAAATGTTAACATCTTATGTAGCCACACTACAGTGCTCAAAACCAAGAGATTAACATTGACACAGTTCTGCTCACTAATATCCAAACCTTAATGACATTTCATCTGTTTCCCATTAATGTCTTTTTTCTGTTCCAGAATCCAGTCCAGGCTCCAGCATTACATTTAGATGTTGTATCTGGTCTCCTTGAATTTGGAACAACTCCTTGGTCTTATTCTTTCTTTCTTTCTTTTTTTTAAATTTATTGAAGTATATCACTCATACATGAACATACATAAACAATAAGTGTATAGTAATAGTTGTGAACTTACAAAACAAACATAAATTCATATCAGGCTCTCATACCTCACCCTACCACCAATACTTTGCATTGTTGTGAAACATTTTTAACTAATGATTAAAGAGCATCCTCAAAATATTGCTACTAACCAAAATATTTTCCCCCAACCCACCCTATTATTACTATTATTTTTGTATCATTTATACATGAACATACATAAACAATAAGTGTACAGTAAAAGTTGTGAACTTACAAAGCAAACATAACATCATACAGGGGTCACATACATCAACCCTCCACCAACACCTTGCATTGTCGTGAGACATTTTTTAAAAATTATAAAAGAATATTGTCAAAATATTACTACTAATTATAGTCCTTATCTTACATTTGGTGTATTTTTCTCCCCACACACCCTATTATTACTTTTTAAATAAATTTTTATGATAGAAGTTGTAAACTTACAAAACAATCATGCACATGTGCAGAATTCCCAAACAACATCCCTCCACCAACACACCACAGCATGGTGGAACATCTGCTACAGATTATGAGACAATATCATCCGATTATTATCAGGTCCACAGCGTACATTTAGCATACATTTTCCATACTCCCCCATTATCAACAGAGTACATCTTTGGCATAGATGCAAGAATATTACATTATTATTGTTAACTGCAGTCCATAGGTTATTCCAGTTGTATTTTTCTCATGCCTCTCCACATTCCCACCACCCTGCAATAGTGATGTACATCTGCTATAGCTCACAAAGGACATTCTTGCATCTGTACCATCAACCACAATTCTCATCCTCCTCTGGGTTGACTGTGCTATTCAATCCCTAGATTATTCTCTAGCTGTCAATTGGCATTTACATCCCTAGACTACCATTTTCAGCCACATCCCCATTTATAAACCAGCTGTTACTCACTATAATGTGTTACCATCCACCCTGTACATTTCCACACTTTTACAGTAAAGCTAATTAAAACTTCTACATACATTAAACATCAGTAGTCCATCTCAGTCTTCCTCTTATCTCCTTTAAGAATCCACCACCTACCACCAGGTCTTTTTTTTTTTTTAAGATTTATTTATTTATTCATTTATCCCCCCCTTGCTGCCCGTGCCCACTGGGTCAGCCAACCACGCCACGCGGGTGGGCCTGCCCCCACCAGGAGGCCCCGGGAACCGAACCCCGGGCCTCCCACATGGTAAACGGGAGCCCCACCGATTAAGCCACAGCCGCTTCCCTACCACCAGGTCTTGAAGATATTTTCCTACATTTTCTCCTAGAAGCTTTATGGTTCTTGCTTTTATATTTAAGTTTTTGATTCATTTTGAGTTAATTTTTGTATAAGGTGTGAGATAGGGATCCTCTTTCCTTCTTTTGCTATGGATATCCAGTTTTCTCAGCACCATTTGTTGAATGAACTGTTCTGCCTGACCTGGGTGGGTTTGATAGGCTAGTCAAAAATCACTTGAACATAGTTGTGAGGGTCTGTTTTTAACCATCAATTCGGTTCCATTGGTCTATGTTTCTGTCTTTATGCCAGTACCATGCTGTTTTTACCACTGTAGCTAGGTAATAAGACTTAAAAGTCCAGAAATGAGAGTCCTCCAGCTTCGCTTTTCCTTTTTAAGATGTTTCTGGCTATTCAGGACCCCTTACCCTTCCAAATAAATTTGATAATCATGTTTTCCATTTATTTTATTTTATTTTATTTTATTTTTTATTTATTTTTTTTTTAAAGATTTTATTTATTTATTTATTCATTTATCCCCCCCTTGCTGCTTGTGCTCGCTGGGTCAGCTAACCACGCCGTGCGGGCGGGCTTGCCTTCACCAGGAGGCCCCGGGAACCGAACCCGGGGCCTCCCATATGGTAAACGGGAGCCCTACTGATTGAGCCACAGCCGCTTCCCATCCATTTATTTTAAAAATGCTGGTAGAATTTTTATTGGGATTGCATTGAATCTATATATCAATTTGAGTAGAATTGACATCTTAATGATATTTAGTCTTCCAATCCGTGAGCATGGAATGTTCTTCCAATTATTTAGGTCTTTTTTTGTTTGTTTGTTTTAATTTCTTTTAACAATGAGTTGTAGTTTTTTTTAAATACAAGTGCTTTACATCGTTGGTTAAGTTTATTCCTGAATATGTGGGTTTTATCTGTCATATTTTATTTTCACCACTCTTCTGACACTTTCAGTTACTTTTATTGATATAATCTTCATTTCTAGACTCTCTTCCAGATCTCTCTCTCCTGTCTTTTCTTTTCAGGCTGTAGCACACCCTTTAGTATTTCCTGCAAAGCAGGTCTCTTGGTTACAAACTCTCTGTTTCTGTTTATCTGTCAATATTCTAAACTCACCCTCATTTTTGAAAGACAATCTTGCCGGATATAAGATTCTTGGCTGGAAGTTTTTCTCTTGCCCTATCTTAAATATGTCATACCACCGTCTTCTTGCCTTCATGGTTTCTGGTGAGAAATCAACACTTAGTCTTGTTGAATATCTCTTATATGTTATGCATTGCTTTTCTCTTGCTGCTCTCAGAATTCTCTCTTTGTCTTTGGCATTTGACATTCTGATTAGTGTGTGTCTCGGAGTTGGTCTATTCAGATGTTTTGGGATGGGAGTACATTGTGCTTCTTGGACATGGATATCTATGTCCTTCAATGAGGTTGGGAAATTTTCTACCATTATTTCTTCAAATATTCCTTCTGCCCCTTTTCCCTTCTCTTCTCCTTCTGGGACACCCATGAAACGTATGTTTGCACATCTCTTGCTGTCATTTAGTTCCCTGAGACCGTGTTCAAATTTTTCCAATCTTCTACTGTTCTTTTGTATGTTCACTTTCAGAGGTCATTTCTTCAAGCTCACCAATCCTTTCTTCTGCCTTCTCAAATCTGCTATTATATGATTCCAGTGTATTTTTAATTTCATTTATTGCACCTTTCATTCCCATAAGATCTGCTATTTTTCTATGTGTGCTTTCAAAATCTTTGTGCTTATCCAGTCTCTTCTTAATATCCTTAATTTCTTCAGCCATCTCATTGAATTTATTAAGGAGGTTTGTTTGAACATCTGTGATTAGTTGTCTCAACTCCTTTATGTCATCTGGAGGCTTATCTTCTTCCTTTAACTGGGCCGTATCTTCTTGTTTCTTGGTGTGGGTTGTAATTTTTTGTTGGTGTCTTGGCATCTGGCTTACTAGAGTATTTATTCTGGGTGCAATTTCTCTCTTCAGCTCAGGGCTTTCTTGCTCTTTCTCTATTGCTGGTTGTGTAGTCGGAGCTAAGGATGTAGTTGGTGCTATAAGCTGTGGAGGCTCAAGCAGCCCTCATTGCCCCAAGGACCAATGGAGCTTCTACCAACTTTCTCCTTTGCCAGGGGTAGGGACAGAGCCCCAACTGTGTGGAATATCTAGACTGTAGTTGCCCAGAGAGACTGATGAAGCATCATGCCCCTTTCTCCCCTGCCTGGGGTGGGGATCTATGCAGTGCAGATCCAGGATGACTGCAGTTGCCCCGGTAGACTTCCGATTTTTCAGTCTGTGCCAGCTAAATGTACCTGCAGTTACCTGGATAGGCTGGTGCAGGGCCTGTCAGCTTCCTTCCTGCTAGAGGTGGGGCTGAAGCCTAGGCTAGGGCTGCAGGCCAATCTGGGTGAAAGAAACTGGTCTCTACCGTCACTGTGATTTTCAGTCAGCCGGCCTTCCCCTCATGCAAGGGGTGGAGCCAAAATGGTGGCTACCAGCCTCCTTCTGACTTGGACAGGCTCAAACTTTAGCTGTTCTTAGAGTTACACTTTAGCCAGCCGAATTTACTAATCAGTAGTTGAAATCAGTGGCCAACCGTCTCTTCCTCCCGTTTTTGGGAAATGGAGCTTCCAATTCCTGCCATAGAACAGCTCCTGGGGTGGCTTGCGCTGCCAAAGTAGGGTGATCACCGGCCTCTGTGGTGTGGCCTCTAGTTTCCCAGAGAGGCTGGTGCAGCTCCCCCCAGCTACCTCCCTGCCCCCAGCTGGGCCTGGGGCTTAGGCTAGAACTGCAATCTGATCTGGGTGGAAAGAAGCCGGTCCCTACCAGCACTGTGATTTTCAGTCAGCCCCGCTTCCCCTCATGTCAGGCGTGGAGATGGCGGCTACTGGCCTCTTTCTGACTTGGACAGGTTCAAACTTTAGCTGTTCTTAGGATTATACTTTAGCCAGCTGAATTTACTAATCAGTAGCTGAAGTTGGTTTCCAACTGTCTCTTCCTCCTCCGTTTTTGGGAAGTGGAGCTTCCAATTCCAGCCGCGGAACAGCTCCCGAGGCGGCTTGTGCCTCCGGTGGAGGATGGGCACCGGCCTCTGTGGCATGGAGGGCTCTACTTACGAATCTTCTCTGCAGATGGGCAGCCTCCTCCTTCCATTCTTTCAAGGATGCTGCAGGATGCACTTCTGGTCTCCTGGAGCCCCCAAACAAGTGCTCTTGATAGCTCTGGGTGATTACCAACTGCCCCTTAGCAGGAGCTGATTCTAGGAGTTCTTTACTCTGCTGTCATCTTGCTGGTTGTCCTCAGTCTTATTCTTTCTTTGATCTTAACACTTATATGGAGTACTGGCCAGTTATTTTGTAGAATGCCCTTTAGTTTTGAGTCTGTCTGAGGTTTCCTCATCATTAAATTCAGGTCACCTTATTTGGCAGGAATAACACAGAGGTCAGTTTGCATCATACTGAGCATAAATTAGATCACTTGGTTTATGTGTTGTCTGCCAGGTTACAATTTTCCCATTTGTAATTATTGAGTATCTCATTGGGAGATACTTTGATACTGTAGATAAATAGGGACTATTTGAAGAATTTGAAGAAGGAGGAATAAAGGAAGCTAGCTCTTTCACTCTGATGATTGCTCTCTTTCCTATCACTGTATTGTTGCAATTTAGTCAACAAAACGGCCTCCTTGTCTGAGAGTCTGAACTTCCTGACAAAATCTGTGCTTGCAGGTAAAAAGGAAGAGGCTGTGTCAGACGGTGAGCACTGGAGGGCGACAGAGGATTGGGAGGAACAGAAAATTTAGTTCCTGAAAAAGCAGTTCAGTTCCAACTAAGTAAACAAAACTTGGTAGGACTCAAAGGCTCTGCATCACTTGAGGTCTGGCATCTTCTAGGAAGCGGGTCAGGGAGGTGCTGGTGGTGGAGAGTTCCAGGTATAGGATGTCTTGGTTGCACCACGGCGCTGGCTTACTCTGAGGATTCTGCTTCCAGCCTGGTGTTGCAGTTGCCAAGCCTTTTAGATACTCCATCTCTAAAACAGGGACTCCCAATCTTGGCTGGGCTTCAGAGGGTCTGAGAATCCCTTCTGAACCATAATGCAAAATTCACGGGTGCTGAGGGTGTATCAGTTGGGAGACCAATTGGAAACCCCAGACCACCTCTGGCAAATGTAAGCAAAAAGGGAATGTGCTGGAACGTTATGGGGATGCTCTTAAGATCACAGAGAAAAGAGAAGAAACTGGGCATCTCCTGGGGGGTTTAGGAATGGGAACCTTCCCGTAGATGCAGCAGGGCACCACCTCAAGGATGCCCAAACTTGAAATGCTTTCTATCTTTTAGTCACACAGCTCACAAATCAGATTCCAAGGAGAGTGTGTCATATGGGACCAGCTTGGAAGGACACATTATGAAAGGTCCCCTGCCCCAGATGCTATCCAGTCCACTCATCCATTCCTCCTCCAGGTATTTATTGAGCAAATGCCGCTTATGTTCCTGCTGTTGTTCTAGGTGCCAGGGATAGCCCCGGCCCACATTCTGGAGGTGGTGGGGATGGGGGGACAGAATAGAAACATAAAAAACAAACAAGCAAGCAACAATGACAGGGCATTTCTAAACATAAAGACTGAAGGCAGTAAAACCGGGTGAAAGTAATGGGATAAGAGTAGTCAGGGAGGGCCTGTGGGAGGAGGCAGCATTTGAACTGAGACCAGAAGGGTGAGAGGAGCCCACGGTGCAGAGGCTTGAGCGAAATTGTTCCAGGAAGAGGGAATGCGTGGGCTGGTTTGGGGAAATGGCAAGGAGGCCATTGTGGCTAGAGCAGAATGAGTAAGGGACTGGAGGGAGGTGGGAAGTGGTGGGGGAGTCTAGGGGTCATCCTGGATCCTGGAGAGGGGTTGGGATTTCGTGTTGAATGTGATGGGAAACCCAGAGGGTTCTGAGCCAGGACATGGCTAAACTGCTTGAAGCTTTGAGGCTCCCTTTGGTTGCTGGGGGCTGAGGGGCAGTTATAGCTGCCCAGGTGTGATAGGACAAGGGAGAGACCACCAAGGTGAGGGAGTGGAAGGATGAAGGCACATATGGAGGCAGAATCAACAGGATGTGTTGTGGAGGAGAGAAAGAGGATTCCAGGTGTCCAGGGGACAGTTGAATATATGAAGGCAGATGGAGGGAACTTCTCAGTCCATTTTGAGGTCAAGGGCGATATTCTCAGAATGAAATTCCAGCTCCTTGTCAGGATCCCTCTGGCCTCATCCAACCTCCTACCCCCTTGCTCACTCTGCACCAGCCTCCTGGCCTCCTTGTAAGTCCTCCCCCCCATCAAGCTCACTCCTTCTGTTCCCTCTGGGTGAAACAGTCTTCCTCCATGGGTGACTACCATCCACAGAATGATGGCACCTAGACCCCTGGGAGGAAGGCAGTTCCTCAAGAGGGAATTGAAATGTTTTTCACAAAGAAGGTGGGAAGGGAGAACTTCTGGGCAGATGGTGGACTAGAAAGACACAGGATTCTCTCCTCTGCCAGAAAATAGCTAAAGGACAGGCAGAAATGGCCTGGAAATAAGTGTTCTAGGATTTAGGACACCATCCAGAGGAGAAAGAGGCAAAGGAAAAGAATATCAATGGCAAAACTGTGAGTTAAAACTACAGCTGCAGCTGAAGGGAGAAATACACATCTCTACAATAATAGTTGCAAACTTCAACACCCCATTCATATTATTAGTTAGAACAACTAGACAGAAGATCAAAAGAAACAGAGAACTTTAACAATATGATAAATGAGCTAGACCTAACAAACATATACAGAACGTTGTATCCCAGGTCAGTGGGCTATATATTCTTCTCAAGTGCTCATGGATCTTTCTCCAGGATAGACCATGTGTTAGGTCACAAGGCAGGTCTCAATAAATATAAAAAGATTGAAATTATACAAATCATCTTCTCAGACCATAATGGAATAAAACTGGAAATCAATAATAGATGGGAAAGGGGAAAACTCACAAATGTGTGGAGGCTGAACAACTTCACTCCTAAACAATGTGGGCCAAGGAAGAAGTTGTAAGTGAAATTAGTAAATATATTGAAACAAGTGAAAACGAGAACACAACTTATCAAAATTTATGGGATACAGCGAAGGCAGTACTGAGAGGGAAATTTATAGCCCTAAACTCCTATATTAAGAAAGAAGAAAAAAAAGAAAGAAAGAAGAAAGAGCTAAAATAAAATATCTAACTGAACAACTGGAAAAACTAGAAAAAGAACAGCAAACCATTCCCAAAGCAAGCAGAAGGAAAGAAATAATAAAGATTAGAGCAGAAATAAATGAAATTGAGAACCAAAAAAAAAAAGAAAGAAAAGAGAAAATCAATAAAACTGAAAGCTGGTTCTTTGGGAAGATCAATAAAATTGACAAACCCTTAGCTAGACTAACAAAAAAAAGAGAGAAGATGCAAATAAATAAAATCAGAGATGAAAGGAGGGAAGTTACAACTGACCCCACAGAAATAAAAAGGATCATAATGGCCTGCATAGCGCGGAGAGCTGGTGCAGAAAGATGACACAGCAAAGGGAGACAAGCAAACACAGAAAAATGTGCAGCGAATGGACACAGCAAGCACAAGCGGCTGGGAGGGAGGGAATAAATAAATCTTTTTTTTTTTTTTTTTAAAGGATCATAAGAGGATATATAAGAAACTATTATAACAAACTAGACAATCTAGATGAAATAAACAAATTCCTGGAAATGCACAACCTACACTGACTCTACAAGAAATATAAGAAATACAAGAACATAATAAACCAATCATATTTAAAGAGATTGAATCAGTTATTAAAAAATATCCCAACAGAGAAAAAGTCCAGGACCAGATGGCTTCACAGGTGAATTCTACCAAGAATTTCAAGAAGAATTTAACACCAATCCTGTTTAAACTCTTCCAAAAAATTGAAGAGGAAGGAAAATTGCCCAATACATTTTATGAAGCCAACATCATCATAATGGGAAAGCCAGATAAAGATACTACAAGAAAAGAAAATTAGACCAATCACTTTAATGAACAGGATTCATTCCTGGTATGCAAGCGTGGTTCAACATAAGAAAATCAATTAACATAATACACCACATGTGATGGTTAGGCTAATGGGTCAACTTGGCCAGGTAATTGTGCCCATTTATTTGGTCAAGCAAGCACTGGGATAATAATACAAGGACATTTATGGACTGTAATCATCAGTGAGTTGATTACCTAGATGGCTGAATATATCTACAATCAACCAAGGAGATTGCTATCAGCAATGAGTGACATTTTATCCAGTCAGTTGCAAGTCTTAAAAGGGGAAGTAATTTCAGCATTCAGAAAGAATTTTCCAGCTTGACTTAAGACAGCCAACATCTCCTGGGAACTCATCAAGGACCTTCATCGGAGCCCCTGGTTTGCAGCCTGCCTGTGGAATTTGGACTTGTACATCCCCATGGTCATGTGAGAGACTTTTATAAAATCTCATACTATTTACGGATATCTCCTGTCAATTCTGTTTCCCTAGAGAACCCTGTCTAATATAGCTTGGTACCAGGAGTGGCTGTTGAGAAACAGAATCTTAAACATGGGATTTCTGTAGTGGTTCTGGGAATTTTGCAATTGGCTCTCTACTCTAATTGGACTCAAGAGTACTAATGACTCCCTTTCCAATAATCAAGAGGCCACTGACAGTCCATGGCATGAGTTGGCAATGGAGATACACAAAATATCACCACTGGATTCCCCTACTTCCATGCTTATAAGAGGCAAGGATCTGGGTGAGAGTTTCAACACCTTAACAGAATTTTGTGAAATCTAAAGATGCAGTAATGTTGGCTGACTCCTCTTCGATACTTTGGATACAGTTACAAAAGAAAGGGATGAGCTAGAGGCTTCGAATTTGCAACTTAAATGTCACAAAAATGATGTGAAAGTTTCTGTGTGTGCTCTGAAAGGAAATCTTGTTTCATGTAGCCACAGACTTGAGATCTCTGAAAACCAGACTCAGGGTCTCATTGTACAAGTAGCAGTTACAAAGAAAACTAAAATCTCAACCTTGCAGGGTGTCTGCTTTTAAAGTGAAGGCATTGATTGGAAAGGAATGGAACCCTGATGATTGGGATGGAGAAATATGGGTTGTTGATGCTATCTGTGGGGACATTGGAACCCTAAATTCTGTGGAGACTTTGCCAGATAAACCTGTGATGACCTGTCCCAGGAAGTCCAGACCTCCTTCCAGCCCTGAGGGGGGGACCAGCCAAACTCCAGCATGCACTGCCCAACCTCCACCCTGCCCTGAGGAATCTGCCTTCCAACCCCTATCTGAAGAGATTAATCCTGTCTCAGCAGATGAAAATGCAAAGGAATGCCCTGAGGTCAGTAGCTTGCAAGGGATTTCTAATCATTCTCCTTTCCCACCCCTCTTCTCTTCCAGACTTATTACTAGACTGAAATCTTAACATGCTCCCAAAGGAGAAATACAAAGTGTGACTGGTAAGGAAGTACACTTTCCAACTTATATAGACAGAAATCAGGGGAATGTGTGGGAATGTATAATGAGGGTATGAGATAATGGTGGAAGGAATAGAAAGTTGGATCAGGCTGAATTTATTGATATGGGTCCACTAAGCAGAAATTCTGGATTTAACGCTGTAGCTGGAAGGGTTAGAAAAGGCTCTTTTGTTTGGGTGGCTGACTGAAACATGGACCAAAGAAGGCCGGAATGACTAAGGTTGAGGTGCCCAATTTACCCTGGTACACAGTAGAAGAGGGAATTCAAAGGCTTAGAGAGATTGGAATGCTAGAATGGATTTACCATTTAAGACCTGCCCACCCACCCCAGGAATGTTCAGAGGACATATTTTTAACCAGGACTGTGAGGAATAAATTTGTAAGAATTAAGTTCATCTTCCCTGAAGAGATCTGTGGTTGCTCTTCTCTGTAGTCCAGATACTACTGTAGGAACCGTAAACATTACGGGGATGATCGGCTCTTAGGCCCATTAAAGTCAACTATCAGCAGTTAATCACCAAAGACAAGATGAGCGTGGCTTTCACAATGAAAGGCAGACTCAAAGCAGTAATCAAAAGAGTCTGAGTCATGTAGAGCTTTGGCATTGGCTAATAGATCATGGGGCACCTAGAAGTGAAATACATGGGCAGTCTACTAAATTCCTACTTGATCTGTATAAATAGAAGAGTTCTAGGTCAAGTGAACAAAACCCTAACTTGAATTACAGACACAAAATCACGGCCCCTTAATCAATTCACAGACTTGAGACAGTTTACAGACCCAGAGCCCCTTGAATGGGAAGAAAGCCAGGTCCTTGGGGAAGGATCCTGTTATACTGTCAAAAATTTATACTGTTACTCTTCCTCCCAGCTTTCCCGAAGACCTATGGCCTTTTACCAGAGTAACTGTACAACTGGGGAAAAGGAAATGATCAGACATTTTGGGGATTATTAGATACTGGCTCAGAGGGGACATTAATTCCAGGAGACCCAAAATGTCACTGTGGTCCACCAGTCAGAGTAGGGGCTTATGGAGGTCAGGTGATTGATGGAGTTTTAGCTCAGGTCCAACTCGCAGTGCATCCAGTGGGTCCCTGGACCCATTCTGTGGTTATTTCCCCAGTTTCAGAATGCATAATTGGAAAAGACATACTCAGTAACTGGCAGAATCCCCACATTGGATCCCTGACTCATGGAGTGAGGGCTATTATGGTTGGAAAGGCCAAGTGGAAGCCACTAGAACTTCCCCTATATAGCAAAATAGTAAATCAAAGGTAATACTGGATTCCTGGAGGAATATGAAGGATGCAAGGGTGGTGATTCCCACCACATCCTCATTCAACTCTCCTATTTGGCCTGTACAGAAAACAGATGGCTCTTGTAGGATGACAGCAGATTATCATAAACGTAACCAGGTGGTGACTCCAATCGCAGCTGATGTCCTAGATGTGGTATCATTGCTTGAGCAAACCAACACTTCCCCTGGTTCCTGGTATGCAGATGCTGATCTGGCAAATGCTTTTTTCTCCATTGCCATTAGTAAGGACCACCAGAAACAGTTTGCTTTCAGCTGGCAAGGCCAGCAGTATACTTTCACTGTCCTGCCTCAGGGGTATATCAGCTCTCCAGCCCTCTGTCATAATATTGTCCACAGGGACCTTGATCATCTCTCCCTCCCACGAGACATCACACTGGTCCATTATATTGATGATATCATGTTAATAGGACCTACTGAGCAAGAAGTAGCAAAGACTCTAGACTTATTGGTAAGGCATTTGCATAAGAGAGAATGGGAGATATATCCAACAAAAATACAGGGTCCTTCCACCTCGGTGAAATTTCTAGGTGTCCAGTGGAGTGGGGCATGTTGAGATATCCCTTCTAAAGTGAAGGATAAGCTGTTGCATCTGGCCCCTCCTATGACTAAAAAAGAGGCACAACGCTTAGTTGGTCTCTTAGGATTTTGGAGAAAACACATCTCTCATTTGGGTGTACTACTCCGGCCCATTTACTGAGTGACCAGAAAAGCTGCTAGTTTTGATTGGGGACCAGAACAAGAGGAGACTCTGCGACAGATCCAGGCTGCTGTGCAAGCTGCACTACCACTTGGACCATATGATCCAGTAGATCCAATGGTGCTGGAAGTTTCAGTGGCAAATAGAGATGCTGTCTGGAGCCTTTGGCAGGCCCCTTTAGGAGAATCACAACGCAGACCCTTAGGATTTTGGAGCAAAGCCTTGCCATCCTCTGCAGGTAACTATTCTCCTTTTGAGAAACAGCTTTTGGCCTGCTATGGGCCTTAGTAGAGCCTGAACACTTAACCATGGGCCATCAAGTTACCATGAGACCTGAGTTGCCAATCATGAGCTGGGTATTGTCTGACCTACCAAACCATAAAGTTGGGTGTGCACAGCAGCACTCCATAATAAAGTGGAAGTGGTATATACAAGATAGGGGTTGAGCGGGTCCTGAAGACACAAGTAAGTTACATGAGAAAGTAGCCCAAACGCCCATGGTCACAACCCCTGCCATGTTACCTTCTCTTTCCCAGCCCACATCTTTGGCCTCTTGGGGAGGCCAAAATCAGTTGACCAAGGAAGAGATAATTTGGGCCTGGTTTACAGATGGTTCTGCATAATATGCAGGTACTACCTGAAAGTGGACAGCTGCAGCACTGCAGCGCTGCAGCCCCTTTCTGGGACATCCCTGAAGGATGGTGGTGAGGGCAAATCCTCCCAGTGGGCAGAACTTTGAGCAGTGCATCTGGTTGTATGTTTTGCTTGGAAGAAGAAGTGGCTGGAGGGAAGCAGATGTGGCTCTATTGATTGGGCACCCAGCTACCATATGGGAGGCTCCAGGTTCAATTCCCAAGGCCTCCCGGTGAAGGCAAGCTGGCCCGTGCCTGCAGATGGCACAGCAAGACGACACAACAAACGGAGGCAAGCATATACAGAAGAATGCACAACAAATGGACACAGAGACAGACAGTGAGCACAAGCAGCGGGGGGGGGGGAGTTTAAAAAATAAATAAAAAATAAAAAAAGAAGAAATGGGCAGAGGTGCATTTGTACACTGATTCATGGGCTGTTGCCAATGGTTTGGCTGGATGATCAGGAACTTAGAAGGAACATGATTGGAAAATTGGTGACAAAGAGGTCTGGGGAAGAGGTATGTGGATAGACCTTTCTGAGTGGGCAAAAAACATGAAAATATTTGTGTCCCATGTGCATGCTTACCAGAGGGTGACTTTAGCAGAGGAAGGTTTTAATAACAAGTGGATAGGATGACCCAGTCTGTGGCTAATGCTCAGCCTCTTTCCCTAGCCACTCCTGTCTTTCCCCAATGGGCTCATGAACAAAGTGGCCATGGAGGTAGGGATGGAGGTTGTGCATGGGCTCAGCAACATGGACTTCCCCTCACCAAGGCTGACTTGGCTATAGCCACTGCTGAGTGTTCAATCTGCCAGCAGCAGAGATCCACACTCAGCCCCTGATATGGCACCATTCCCTGAGGTGATGAGCCTGCTACCTGATGGCACATTGAATACATTGGACCACTTCCATTGTGGAAGAGGCAGCGATTTGTTTTAACTGGAATAGACACATACTCCAGACATGGGTTTACATTCCCTGCATGCAATGCTTCTTCCAAAAGTACCTTCCGTGGACTTACCAATGTCTTATCCACCATCATGGCAATCCACACAGCATTGCTTCTGATCAAGGAACCAATTTCACAGCATATGATGTGTGGGAATGGGTACATGCCCATGGAATTCACTGGTCTTACCATGTTCCCCATTATCCTGAAGCAGCTGGATTGATAGAATGGTGGGATGACCTTTTGAAGACTCAATTATGATGCCAACTAGGTAGTAATACCTTTTAGGGCTAGGGCATTGTTCTCCAGGAGGCTGTATATGGTCTAAATCAGCATCCATTCTACGGTGCTATTTCTCCCATAACCAGCATTCATGGGTCCAGGAATCAGGGATGGAAATGGAAGTGGCACCACTCACTATTACCCCTAGTGATCCACTAGGAAAATTTTTGCTTCCTGTCTCTGCAACCTTAAGCTCTGCTGGTCTACAGGTCTTAGTTTCAAAAGGAGGAGTGCTTTCACCAGGGAACACAACAATTATTCCATTTAACTGGAAGTTAAGACTGCCACTTGGCCATTTTGGGCTCCTTGTGCCTCTGAATCAACAGGCAAAGAAGGGAATTACTGTACTGGCTGGGGTGATTGATCCTGACTATCAAGGGGAAAGAGGACTGCACCTACCTAATGGGGATAAAGAAGAGTTTGCCTGGAATACAGGAGATCCTTTAGGGCATCTCTTAGTACTGCCATGCCCTGTGATTAAAGTCAGTGGAAAATTGCAACAACCCAATCCAAACAGGACTAACAATGGCCCAGAATCTTCAGGAATGAAAGTTTGGGTCACCTCACCAGGCAAAGAACCATGGCCAGCTGAGGTGCTTGCTGAGGGTAACGGGAACATGGAAGAAGGTAGTGATAAATATGAACTTCTCCCATGTGACCAGTTACAGAAACAAGGACTGTAACGGTCATGAATCTTTCTTCCTTGCTTTAAGTGTGATTGTATATGTACATAAAATTAATATCTTTGTTTTCTTCCCCTTTTCCCTTATCATATGACATAAATTAGTTTCATGTTGTAATGTTTAAGGATGTCAAGTTTAAGAGTGAATATTACCCAAGGACTGTAGGGAATTAGTGCATTTCCGGTTGTATGCAGGACAGTTGAATATTGTTAGATGGAAATATGTATATGCATGTCTGTTATTGTTTATATTTAGAGACTAAGTATGTTTTTTTTTTTTTTTTTTTTTTTTTACCGGGAGGTCCCAGGGATCGAACCCAGGTCCCTCCATATGGGAGAGAAACACCCAACCATTTGAGCCACATCTGCCCCCCAGACTAAGTATGTTTTAAGGTGATGTGTGTGGCTGCATATAAAAAACACATAATGTGTGTGACAAAGGGTGGACTGTGATGGTTAGACTAATGTGTCAACTTGGCCAGGTAATTGTGCCCATTTATTTGGTCAAGCAAGCACTAGGATAATAATACAAGGACATTTATGGACTTTAATCATCAATGAGTTGATTGCATAGATGGCTGATTATATCTACAATCAACCAAGGAGATTGCCATCAGCAGTGAGTGACATTTTATACAGTCATTTGAATGCCTTAAAGGGGATGTGATTTTAGCATTCGGAGAGAATTTTCCAACTCGACTTCGGACACCCAACATCTGCTGGGAACTCATCAAGGACCTTCATCGGAGCCCCTGGTTTGCCGCCTGCCTGCAGAATTTGGACTTGTTTATCCCCACGGTCATGTGAGAGACTTTTATAAAATCTCATACTATTTACAGATATCTCCTGTCAATTCTGTTTCCCTAGAAATCCCTGACTAATACATCACATTAACAATAAAAAAGAATAAAAAACACATAATTGGGAGCAGATGTGGTTCAAGCAGTTGAGTGCCGACCTCCCACAGGGGAAGTTACAGGTTTGGTCCTGGTGCCTCCTAAAGAAGACAAACAGACAACGAGTAGACATCAAGCAAAAACAACAAGCAGACAATGAGCAAAAACAATGAGCAGACAATGAGAAAAAACAATGAGCAGACAATGGTGAACAATGAGCAGTCAGTGAGCAAAAACAAAACGAGCAGGGAGCGGATGTGGCTCAAGCAGTTGGGTGCCCACCTTCCACATGGGAGGTCCCGGGTTCAGTTTCTGGTACCTCCTAAAGAAGAAATGAGCAGACAATAAGAAAAAAAACGAGCAGACAGATGAGGGAGCCATCCCGGGGAGGGTGGGGGGGGGCAGGGGGACAAAAATCACATGATTATCTTGATCAACAAAGAAAAGACATTCACAAAATTTAGCATCCTTTCTTGATAAAACATTTTGAAAGATAGGAATAGAAGGAAAATTCCTCAAATTTGATAAAGTTCATATATGAAAAACCCACAGCCAACACTGTACTCAATGCAGAAAGATTGAAAGCTTTGCCTCTAAGATTGGTGCCCACTGTCACCACTGTTATTCCACATTGTGCTAGAAGTTCTAGCTAGAACAGTTATACAAGAAAAAAAAGTAATAAAAGGAATCCCAGTAGGAAAAGAGGAAGTAAAACTCTCACTATTCACAGACAACATGATCCTATACTTAGAAAATTCTGAAATGTCTATGACAAAGCTACTTGAGCTAATGAGTTCAGCAAAGTGGCAGGATACAAGATCAACATGCAAAAATCAGTAATGTTTCTGTCACTAGTATTAAACAATCTCAGGAGGAAATTGGGGAAAAAAATTCCATTTATAATAGCAACAAAAGGACTCAAATATCTAGGGATCAATTTAACCAAAGAAGTACAGGACCTGTGTGCAGAAGTCTATAAAACAATGCTAAAAGAAATCAAAGAAGACCTAAACAAATGGAAAGACATTCCATGTTCATGGATTGGAAGACTAAATATCGTTAAGATGTCAATCTTACTCAAACTGATTTATAGATTCAACGCAATACCAATCAAAATTCCAGTAGCCTATTTTACAGAATAGAAAAGGCAATTTACCAAATTTATTTGGATGGGAAAGTGCACCTGAATAGCCAAAAGTATTCTAAAAACCTTGAAACATATTACTGTGCTACAGTGGTCAAAACAACATGGGGCTGGCATAAAGATAGACATATTTATCAGTGGAATAGAATTGAGAGTCCAGAAATAAATCCTCACCTCTACAGCCAACTGGTTTTCGACAAACCTACCAAGTCCATGTTACTGGGACAAAACAGCCTCTTCAACAAATGGTGCTGGGAGTGACCCCTATGTTATTCTCTATATAAGTATCAACTCAAAATGGATCAAAGACCTAAACAAAAGCTAGGGCCATAAAACTCCTAGAAGATAACATCTTCAAGAACTCATGGTAGGTGGTGGTTTCTTGGACCTTACACCCAAAGCACAAGCAACAAAAAAGATAAATGGGACCTCCTCGAAATTAAACATTTTTGTACCTCAACAGACTTTGTCAAAGGGGTGAAAAGATGGGGAGTGTATGTGGCTCAAGCAGTTGGAGGTCCTAGGTTCAGTTCCTGGTGCCTTCTGAAAAAACAAAAACAAACAAAAAACCAACTTAGGGAAACTGATGTGGCTCAGTGGTTGAGTGCCATCTTCCCATATACGAGGTCCCAGGTTCAATCCCTGGTCCCCCGATATCTTAAAAAAAAAAAAAAAGGGTGAAAAGACAGCTGACTCAATAAGAGAAAATATTTGGAAATCACATATCTAATAAGGGTTTAATATCCATGATATATAAAGAAATGCTACAACTCAACAATAAAAAGACAACCTGATTAAGAAAATGGTCTAAAGACTTGAATAGTCCTTTGTCCAAAAGAAGATGAACATCCTACCCAAACTGATTTATAGATTCAATGCAATACCAATCAAAATCCCAACAGCTTAGTTTACAGAATTAGAGAAGGCAATTACCAAATTCATCTGGAAGGGTAAGTGCACCCGAATAGCCAAAAGTATTCTAAAGAAGAAGAGTGACCTGGGAGGAATTTCACTGCCTGACCTTGAAACATATTACAAAGCTACAGTGGTCAAAACAGCATGGTACTGGCATAAAGATAGACCCATCGATCAGTGGAATAGAATTGAGAACCCAGAAATATACCCTCACCTACACAGTCAACTGGTTTTTGACAAACTTACCAAGCCCACGCTAATGGGAAAAAACAGTCTCTTCAACAAATGGTGTTGGGAGAACTGGATATCTATAACCAAAAGAATGAAAGAGGACCCCTATCTCACCCCCGTACAAGAATCAACTCAAATTGGATCAAAGATCTAAATATAAAAGCCAGGACCATAAAACCACTAGAAGAAAATGTAGGGAAACATCTTCAAGACCTTGTAGTAGGTGGTGGTTTCTTGGACCTTACACCCAAAGCACGTGCAACAAAAGAAAAAGTAGATAAATGGGACCTCCTCAAAATTAAACACGTTTGCACCTCACAGGACTTTGTCAAAAGGGTGAAAAGGAAGCTGACTCAACGGGAGAAAATATTTGGAAATCACATATCTGATAAGGGTTTAATATCCAGGATATATAAAGAGATGTTATAACTCAGCAATAAAAAGACAAATGGCCCGGGAAGCGGCTGTGGCTCAATCAGTGGGGCTCCCGTTTACCATGTGGGAGGCCCCGGGTTCGGTTCCCGGGGCCTCCTGGTGAGGGCGGGCCCGCCCGCACGGCGTGGTTGGCTGACCCAGCGAGCGCAGGCAGCAGGGGGGGGATAAATGAATAAATAAATAAAATCTTTAAAAAAAAAAAAAAAAAATTTAAAATTCGCCCAATTTAAAAATGGGCGAAAGACTTGAATAGACATTTCTCCAAAGAAGAAATACAAATGGCAAAAAAACACATGAAGAAATGCTCAACATCACTCATGATGAGGGAAATACAAATCAAAACTACAATGAGATATCATTTCACACCTATCAGAGAGGCCACTATTAAAAAGACAGAGACCTACAAGTGTTGGAGAGGATGTGGAGAGATAGGAACACTTCTTCACTGTTGGTGGGAATTCAGGATGGTACAACCACTATGGAGGACTGTTTGGCAGTTCCTAAAGAAGTTGAATATAGATTTGCCACGTAACCCTGCAATACCACTACTGGGTATATACCCAGAAGAACTGAGAGCAGTGACACGAACAGACATCTGCACACTAATGTTCATAGCCACTTTATTCACCATTGCCAAAAGCTGGAAACAGCCCAGGTGTCCATCAACAGACGAAGGGATAAACAAACTGTGGTCTATTCACATGATGGAATATTATGCAGCTGTAAGAAGAAATGAAGTCGTAAAGCATATGGCAACATGGATGAATCTGGAGGACATTATGTTGAGTGAAGCAAGCCAGACACAAAAGGACAAATATGGTATGACTGTGCTATTATGAACTGAATATGCTGTGTAATCTCATGGAGTTAATAACTTGAATATGGGTCACTAGAAAATAGAATGAGGCTAGAGAATGGAAAGCTGAGGGTTAACTTGTGCAGAATTGGTAAAAAGGATGTGTGTTAGTCTTTGGAAATGAATAGAAAAGAAAAGGTCAAAGCACAGCATAATGTTTGTAACTAGCAGTACTATTATGTGGATATGACAGTGGTTGAAGGGGAAAGTGTAAGGTCATGTATTTTATTTACTAAAAGGAAAACTGAAAAATGTAACATGGGACTGTATAGTATAGGGAAAACCACATGTGAAATATGAATATGGGTAAAATTGCATATGTAAGACTTTTTCTTTGAAACTATGTTAAAACTATAGGATGTTAATATCAAATAAAAAAAAAACCCATTATGCTAAGTGAAAGAAACCAGACACAAAGTACTACATAGTGCATGATTCCATTTATACGAAATGTAAATATAAACCAATTTATAAAGATGGAGTTAAATTAGTGGTTATGTAGGGAAGGACTGCTAATGGGTGTGTGGGTGTGGAGTTTTTCTTTTTGGAGTTATGAAATTGTTTGTGGTGATGAATGCACGACATTGCGATTATAGTAAAAGCCATCGATTGTACACTTTGGATAGATTGAATGGTATGTGACTATATCTCATTAAAACTGCTTTAAAACCACCAAAGGTGGAATGGATGCCCGACAGGCAAAACCTCACAAGCGTCCATCACAGGTCAGCAGCTTGTATCAGCTTCTGGAAGGGGCCCCTGACCTCAAAATAGGTTGAGAATTACTCTCTAGTTTCGTGGCTTTCCATTCACATTTAGTACATTTTACATTGCAGCCCAGTGCTGCATAAAACATACATCGATATAAAAGCTTTGCAAAATAATAATTTGGTTTTTTTTTTCCTGAGGTACCAGGGCCAGGGATTAAGCCCAAAACCTTGTGTGTGGGAAGCCAAAGCTCAACCACTGAGCCACATCGGCTCCCGAGTTGGGTTTTTCGTTTGCTTGTTGTTTTTGTTTTCAGCAGCCACCGGGAACCGAATCCAGGGCCTGCCATGTGGAAAGCAGGCGCTCAGTCGCCTGAGCCACAGCCGCCCCTGTTACATTTGATACACCTCATGTTTTCTCTCTTTCCTGGGCCTTTAAAAAAAAATAAACCGGCCACAACGCAGCAACACGAGTTCATACCCCACTGGACAGCCCCGGTGCCTCTCACTGCATCGGCCCTTTTCCACGCCCACCGCCAGAGCTCCAGTGTGGAGCCTGCCTCGCCCTATTTTCATAAGTAATTCTATTACTGTGGGAGAGGAGGAGAATGGATATTAATAGGACTCCTTCCGTTGCCCAGCTCCCTCCCCAGTCTGGAAGATTCCAGGCTCCACCCACATCTGGGAGGGTCCCTATCACAGGCTTTCCCACCCCCGGGCTGGGGGTGGGGGAGGGAAGCAAGGGCGCCTGCGCAGCTTCCCGGACTCCTCAGGAGGCCTCTAGCCTGCAGCAGGAGCTGCTCGTCCTGCGTCCCTGCCGGACAGTGGGGGGTCTCAGCCCCCAGGCTCCTTACTCCCTCCTTAGGTACGAGGGAAAGGCGCGCTCTCAGTCAAGCTGCTGTTTCTTGGGTCCTGGTCATTTCCAAAAGGACAGCCCGGTAGGAAGCCGAGCTGGGAAGTATTCTCTGCTCACTACTAAAATCGCCACCAAACGGAGCTCAGACCCCAGCTTACCTGACCAGGCCGGTAGCCCGGGACTGCCTGTGGCCAAAGCCACCTGTCTTCCCATATTCCGCATGTCCGTGGGCTGGTGTCGGCCCCTCGCCCCCCTGCAGGCACTTTTGCCTGTTGGCTACACCTACAGCCGCGCAGGGCAGGCACTCTGCCGGGACTCCCCGAGTCCGTTTACTTCCCTGCGCGTCCTTGCCGGCCGGCTGCCATTTCTTGGGGGCCCTCCTAAGCGCCCGCCGCGGACCCACATGCTTGACACCCATTATCTAGTAAATGAGTTAGTGTGTACAAAACGCTTTCAGTGCGGCACTCAGCAGTTATTCTGGGTAGAGAGAATCCTCGTGTGCCCCTCTGGGTGATGTGCAGCTTCGCCTGTCCATTAGGAAGCTGCAGCCCAGGTCTGCCTGAATCCAAATTCTGTCCACATGCCGCTGCTGTGGCCACTCAACTAAGCTCCCAAGGCGGCCCCTTCAGTCCAGGACACTTCATGCGGGGGCTCAGGTCTCACCCAAGTCCCCGCTGGGTCCACTTCTAGCTCCTGCCAATGCCCGCCCCGCTCCATCTCTTATTCGTGACCCGGCTGAGCTCATGTCCTTCGCCCTTGACCCTTCACCCTGCAGCCCTCAAGTGAATCACACAGGCAGAGATTGGGGTGCAGTGGGGCGAGGGTGGGGTGTGGGCTGTGGAAACGGGCAGCCCTGGGGTCAACCCAGATGGTGACTCTCGCAAGCTGAGAGGGCCCCAGGCAAGTCCACTGTCCTGGGCCTCAGTTTTCCCATTATGTCCAATGGGGATAAGACCTACCTCAGCAGATTGCCAAAAAAGATGCGGACATGGGCTTGGAGAGGGGTGGGTCATGCTGTGAGGACCTGACTTCCTCCTCGGGGCCCTCCAGGGGGCCCGATGGCCTGCGGCTCTTTAGCAGGCCCCTCTCAGGCAGGAAGTCATCTGGGACCCTCCTCAGCTCGTTCCTGGGAGTCTGGGCCGAGCAAGCCCTGGGCACAGGGGTCAGAAGCAGAGAAGTGGTGAGGGTGGGGACAAGTCGGCGCGCCCCGCGCCCCTGGGGTTCCTGGCGCCTGGTGGGGAGTTGGCGGGGGCAGGCTCTGGCCGCCCTCTCGAGAGGCTGTGAGAGTTGACTCGAGTTCCCCGGGTCTGCCATACATTGCGGGACTGAATCCAGGCCCTGCCCTGTGTGAAATGCACGCGTGGGGCCCCTTGTTCAGGAGGCGGTGGCAGTAGAGCAGTAAACCAAGCGCAGCCCAGGGAAGTGACGGACGCTTTTAGGGTCACCTGGGGACCTCCAGCTTGGGCCGGGGCCAAGGCAGGTATCCCTGGGGGTGCTGTGGGATGCTTTGGGGTGTTTGCCTGGCAGCTGAGAAATAGCCTTTAGCTGCCCCCCTCTTGCCAGAACATTCTCCCGCCTGTGGGCCCTTCCTGGTTCCCGAGCCTGTGACCCTCCTCTGAGGGTTTCTTCAAGGTCCTACAACTCCCTCGTCAGAGCCCCTGGACAGGGTCCGGTCACAGTGATATGGATTCCTGGTCCCACCGAGTCAGGTTCTCTGCAGAGGGGACCCAGGGACTGGCAACATCAGAACAAGCTCTGCACGGGTCCTCACGGGATTCTGAAGCTTGGCCCCAACCACTCTACCCAGCGAGCCCGGCAACCCGCTGGGTGTCCCCAGCAACCGCAGCAGCGCTTCGTCTGTCTCCGCGGGGGCCTCGCCGTCACTGCCCCGGGGCTGGCCGTGTTGGAGGGAGCTGGGGCACCGCTCCCTCCGGAAGGCACAAGGCGGCAGGGGAGGGTGAGTGGCCCTGGAGCTCGGTCAGTCCGAGATGGGGGGTGAGGGCGCTGGCCAGGATGGAGGGCTGCGTCCTCCAGGGGCATAGTGGGGGGCAGGGGCTGGGGTGTGGGCTGTCACCCCCCAAACGGGCACACTCGATGCGTTTACTGCTACGAGAATGGAGAACGGGACTGGACGCCGTGCACGTTACTGTCACCCACGTTCCTTCTCGTGGGAGCCCCACGGAGGGGCACTGGGCGGAAACCCATCTGCGGTCCCCGCGGATGGGAAGAAAGGGCCTCACGGTCCTTTACCCGGGAACTTGGACGTCTTCCCGCAGAGGGGACGTACACTGTGACGTCCTGTTCTCTGACTTTACCTTGGTCCTGAGAGTCTCAGAGCAGACAAACCCGGTGATTCTGATGGGTTTTCTCCTAGAGTAAGTGCGCGTCTCCCTCTTCCTCCCTCAGCCTCCCGGTGCCCTGGCCCAGGCCCAGGAAGCCACAGCACTGCATTCTCTGAGTCAGGTTTTTAAAGGCCACGTGACTTTACATTAGTACCTTCTGCGTGTAAGAGAAACAATACCGACCCAATGTGCGGCACTTCACACATCCATGAGAAACGTTCCACTAACAATGCGAGCACAAACTATCATATCAACATATTTCCAAAAAGAAAAAACGGTTACATTCCATAAGACGGCGCCCACTAGACCAGAGGCTTGTCTTCTTCTTCGCGGGAGGTGTCGGGACAGAACTATTGCACAGAGCTAACCGAGGGCCAGGGCCACGCCGAGCTGGCCCGGAAGCCGACGTCCGAGGGTCAGGGCATCCCCAGAGGCGGCTTTGCACTTTGAACGGCTCGAGCTGGGCCTTGGCCGGGGTCCCGCGGCTCCAGGGTCGCTAGCTCCGAGGGAGGGGGACCGGAAGGCAGGGCCGGTGCAGACGCGGGGGGCGGCCCTCCGGAGGCCCGGTGTCCACTGTGAGCTCTGCGAGCCCACACATCCTTCCGTTTGCTGGCCGAGTGTCTGGCTTTGAGTTTTTGAAGGCACGGCTGTGTCTCGGCAGGGGTGGGCTCGTTTCTGTGGCTCGTCCTTTGAGCCGCGCGGGACCGTGGGCTGCAGGTGCCCGGGGGCGTGGAAGTTGCCAGCCGCTTCTGGAGTGTCCTCTGGCATTTCTCCCGTGCCCTGAGGTGGGCCCTGGCAGGGATGAGGATGGCTCCCGGCCTCAGCAGCCCCGGGGTGGGGTGGGGTGGGGTGGGCAGGAAGCCACAGACGGTGCGTCCACCCAAGGCCACGGAGGTGGAGCGTGGAGCGCTGAGACGGTCCTCCACACCCAGGGGCACATGGGCAGGTGTGCTGGACTCTCCGTTCCTGAGTGGGAGCGGCAGCAGGACAATAGGGGAAAGGCTGGCCCTTCCTTCCCTGGCTCTGCCTCTTCATTTTTATTTTCTTTTTAAAATCGTGCTGAAAGGTGGTACCAGCTGCACAGAGGAGAAGGAAAACGCTGGAAGGCACCAACTCTCCTTTCAGCCCTTTTGACTCTTACCAAGAGGCTTGGGACTCGGCCCCAAAGTTCCCAATTTCAGCAGAGGAGAGTGTCCAAAAGGGGTGGCCGGGGCCGGCGGTCCCCTGCTCCACCTGCCAGCTCCCGCCGGGTCCCTGCTGACCCCGAAGCCCTCCCCTGGTCAGAGTAAACATGGCATCATCTAAGAGGCACTATTGCGGGGGGACTAGGAGGCCGCACCCTGGGGACCCCCGACCCCTCTCGGGCAGTTGCCCGCGGCTAGAAGCCCTGCAGGGAGGGGTTCCCGTCGCTGCGCTCCCGCTTCACCAGGGGCTCGCCCAGGCTGCGGGCGTCCGCGTCGGCCTCGCTCCCGCGGTCGTCGCCGATGTCATCTGCAGGGTCAGCGTGGAAGGGGCAGGGAGGGAAAGAGCAGCACGCGTTCAGTCTGTGTGCAGCCACCGGGCAGCTGGAGGCTCGGCGGCCTGCTGGGACTGGCCGGGGCCCCTGGGCCCACTTACCTGGGCCTCGTCCGCCCGCCCTTTCACCCGTGATGCCCCTGGCCGGGCAGTGCCCACGGAGCGCCCCCTTGGGAGAAGCAGACCCCAGCAGCAGTTCCCATTTGCCTGGGTCACATGTCCCCTCGGGGGCTGGGCCTCCCCTCCCCGTGGGGCCCAGGCTGCTTCCCTGGACAGGGACATGGATGCAGCAGGGCCTCTGGCCGCCACAGTCTGCCCCTGGCTCCTCTCCTCCGGAGCCGGTGTCGAGGGGCCGGGGGCCCATCTGCCAGTGACGCCACTGGGCTGCGCCCACCCACCCATCCAGCTGCAGCTCCCAAGGCCCTCTGCCCGCCCCGGGGACTGCCCTGACTACACCTGCTTCTTGGGAGACGGGAAAGCCAGGCCAGGATGGGAGAGTGTCCCTGGCAGGGCCAGGCCGGAAGGGCCCGGGCACACCCACCTTTGTCAAGCAGCGTCAGTGACAGGGAGGCGAGGTCGTTGAACTGAAAGAGAGAAGCCAGGCTCAGGGGGCAACCAACAGGGGGTGACGGCCACCTCTCGGGCCTTTCTGAGGATGATGCCGGCAACGCCCCCAGCTCAGGTGAGCAGGTTTTAGTGTTTCCTGAGGGACCTGGGCTCCGCCCTGAGAAGTGAGCGTGAGGCTGCCAGGGGCCTGGGGGTGTCCGCTCTGAGTGAGGAGGGGTCTGACGGGAGGGCAAGCAGGGGACGGGGAGCTGGACACGAAACTGCCCAGGTGGTGCGGGATCCGGCTCAGCCACCCCCGGGTCTGCGCCCAGGCCTGTGTGCCGAGCAGGGCCAGCTGTGGGCTTACGAGGCGGCCGTGCACAGTGTGCGGGACCCCCGCGCATCGCCCTCCACCCGCACCGCGCGCTGCTGGGGAACGTTCGCTCCAGATTAGGGCCGTGGCAGTCGTCGGGCTGTGACCGCTCACTGTGGTCCCCAGCGTCCTCTCGGCACGCTTTCTCCACACCCCGTCGTCACCTCCCTGCCTTAGCGCTGCGCACCCGTCACAGTTCAGGGGAGGACACTCTCGTTCTGTCCTGTTACCACGGTCCGCCTTCCGCCACGGGGTTCACTGTCACCAGCCCCATGCCCTGTATAATCCACCCAAAGTGCACGCTCCGTGGCCCTCAGCTTCCTCCCAGAGCTGTGCGGTCCTGGCCTCAGCAAACCTTTGAACAGCTTCCTTAGTCCTAAAGAAAAAACCCCGGACGCCCCTGTCCTGGCCCCTCAGTGCTGACAGAGTAAAGGCCTCCTAGAAGCAGGGCCGCCAGGGGGTGGCCGAGGCGCCAGGCTGTGAGCCGTGCCCTGGCGCTGCCGGCGCCAACGTGGAAGGCTTTTCTTGGGGTCGCGCTTTGCTCCTGCTCCCGGCGTGGCTGCCTGGTGCTCCTCGAGGCAGCCCCCCCAGCCCCCACCTCCCCACCAGGCCCACCCCAGAGGTTCCAGCTCCCGCCCTTGGGTAGGCCCCGTCCACCTGCACCCCCTCGCCCTCGGCCCCCAGCCCGCCAGCAGCCCCCTCACCTCTCCCATGACGGCGATGGGCGTCTCCCCGGTGGCCTCGGCGACGCGGTGCTCCACGAGGTAGAACATGTACTCGTCGTAGAGCAGGCGGATGAGGTGGAAGGAGCCAAAGCTGGCGGCGCTGCGCAGCGTCAGGTCGCGGATCACCATGGAGCTGGGGGCGGAGATGGGGCCCAGGCGCCTTCAGGGGGGCCCACCAGGGCCCTGCCCGCCGCCAGGCCCTCGGGGGACCCCACAGACTGGAGCAGTCAGGCCCGAGGCCAGAGGCCGCTGGGAAACAGGCTGCCCCTAAGGCGGTTCAGGGTCTCGCAGGAGATTGCAGGGGCGGCCTCGCCCCCCACTCCGGAGCCGCCCGCCCGCCCCCTCTGTCATGCCCAGGGCCCGGGGCTGCAGGCAGGAAGAGCAGGGCAGGACCCAGGGTGCTGCCCCCTCTCTCTCCTCGATCAGGGCCGGCAAACGGCCCCCAGCCGCCTGGTTTGTGCCCCCGGTGACCTAAGAAAGCCTTGTACGTTTCTCAGTGGTTGAAATAATAGGAGGAAGAGTGATTTGTGACACCAGAAAGTGGTGACACGCAGCTCAGCGGCCCCAAGTCAAGTCTCACTGGAACACGACCACGGCCGTTCCTTCCGGCAGCGCCGCTCTGATGGCACAGCTGAAAACACTCTCCATCCGGTTCTTTCCAGAAAAAGCGACCTCCTGGGGTGACAGCTTGTCGTGGGTTCTGCCCAGGGGCTTTGAGCTTCCGGAGGCTGGGAGCACTGGCGGGACGCCGAGGGGCTCAGCAGGAGCTTGGTGGTCAGCTGCCGAAGCCACCTTTTTAAAAATCAAAGCCATGTGCACGCCTGCAAATGAAGTCTGACAGTGTTTCCAGCCTTACGGGGGGACGCCTGTCCCACCTCACCAGGGGCGACCCCGCTCCACACTTAGCTTTCGGCCTCCTTTTCATTTCCGAGTCTCTAAGTCGCTGCTATTCTTGATTCTTTCAATTACGATGTTCTCTGTTGTTTTCTCCCACGGAGATGGGGCTCCAGCACCTGTAGGTTGTCTCTGCACCCAGAGGCTTGGGGGCGCACCCCACTTTTCCTCCCCTATGTCAGTTTTTGGCTAAGCTGGCATTTCCATTCTGAGGTGATTGTGGACGAACCCCACAGCTGTTTTGGGCATACATTTCCTTTCTTCTTTGTTTACTCGACCGGCCTTTCGGTGCTGGGAAGCAGCGGGGAACAAAGGCACTGGCTCTTGGGGAGTGTGCTTGGTGGTAGAGGGGGCAGACAAGGGACAGGAAAGGATAAGTATTCTGGAAAAAAATGGGGCATGGGGGAGAGAGGATGGCAAGGGCTGTGCTGTTTAATTAGGGTGGTGTGAGGTGATGAGAGTCACAGGACTCCCTGGGGGAAGGATGTTCCAGGCAGAGGGAGGGCAAGTGCAAAGGCCCCGAGGCAGCGAGGCCAGGGTAGAGGGTGAGGAGGGAGGTGAGCGCAGGGCGTACTGGGTGGCTAGATGAGGGGCTGGTAAACTTTTTTACTTGAAAAGAGGCAGTGGTGAATAGTTTAGCTTTGTGGGCCACAAGTCCTCAGCTCTGCCGGGGATCTGTAAAGGAGTGGGCGTGGCTGTGTTCCAATACAAGTTCATTTGCAGGATCAGGCGGAGGGCCATCTGGGCACAGGCCATGTCAGTAGGTGGCCCAGAACATGCCGGGCTTGCGTGCCGGGGAACAGCTTCCTGTTTTTCCTGGAGTTACGGCCTGCCTGCTTGTGCAGCACGGCTCCGTTCTGTATGGCTTCATCATCGACTGAGCCCAGGACTTTCCCAGGGCAGGGCAGGCCGCCCCTCCCCTCGGCAGGCACAGTCCGTGTTTTCGGGGCGCTGCCCCTTCCGAAGCCCTCGGTCCTCCTGGCCCGGTCTGCACAGCTTAGACCTGGGTTGAAATGCGCCTCCTCCAGCCTCTGCCGGCAGTGCGGTACCGCGCTCTGCTTCCCGCCTTGCTGGCGGGACGCCTGACGCTGGTCTGGTTCCTGGCCCCTTGCCTGGGGCCTGTCCTTCTCTCTCTGGAAGCTCCAGCAATCCCCCTTACCCTTGGTGTTCTGAAATTTCACAGCACGGTTTCTTGAGGAGGGGCTTCCTCCTTGTGCTGGGAACTCGGCAGCTTTTTCAGGGTGGAGATCTGTGCCCTTCAGTCCTGGCACGTTCACCTGCTGGGTCTGTGTTACCTTCCTTCTCTCCACTCTTCTCTTTCTTTAATTCCCATTGGCTGGATAGCAAACCTCCCATAGTGATCCTTTAATTTGCTTTTCTTTCTCTCACGGTTTCTTTCTTTTGTTATTTCTCTCATGGTTTTTCTTTCATTTTTGCCATATGCTTCTCTCTCTTGGTTACTTCCTGTGCTGGTCGGCTCTAGATGTCAACTTGGCCTGCTCCTGTACTCACTTATTCAATCAAACACTAATCTAGGTGCTGCTGGGAAGGCATTTTGTCCAGGTGGCTATCGTCTGCAATCAGTTGATGGTTTGGAGCTGTATGTACCCAGGAAAACGTGACCTTAAACGTAATACATTCCTGTGGGTGGCAGCTTCAGGTAAGGTGTGGCCCAGCTCAGTCAGGATGGGTCTTAATTCTGTTACTGGAGTCCTTTCTAAGCAGAATGAAACTCAGACACAGAAAGCAAGCCATGGGAAGCAAGAAGCTGAAGGTCTACAGAACCCGGAAGAGAAGGGAGAGGCCAGGAGAGGCCGCCATGTGCACTGCCACGTGATGGAGGCACTTGGGACCAAGGATCGCCGGCAGCCAGCCCAGAATGCCGGTCTTCGGGGAGAGAGCGTCGCCTTGATGACACCTAGATTTGGGCTTTCTCCTAGCCTCAAAACCCCGAGCGAATAAAGTCCCATTGTTTAAGCCGACTCATTGCATGCTATTTGCTTGAGGAGCCCAGGAAGCTAAAACAGTCGACTTGAAGTCAAGGAGCGTATTCTTGGTGTCGCAGGTGGGCCTCATCCAATCACCTGAAGGTCCTTCAGAGCAAAACTGGGGTTTCCTTGAGGAGGAGCAAAGTCCACGTGGGGACAGCACTGTCAGGGCCTTCAGGCCTGGCCCCAGGCCACCGCATCGGCTGTCCCTGGCCGGCCTCCCAGGGGAGGCTCCATGCACCCCACATGTGATGCACGGCCAGTGCAGGGCAGCCTCTGCAGGGAGGAGCAGAAGAGGCCTCGGGTTCCAGGCAGGCCTTGCTCTCAGGCACACGTGCATTCCTGGCCCAGAGGCCTGGCTGAGACCCCGTTCAGGCACCTCTGCCGAGACCGCCTCGTCGGGGGCCTTGAAGACGTTTTTCTCCACTCCCCACCCTCCCCCCTCCGCCTCCCGCTACCACGAGTCCGTGAAATGGCAGGAGCCTTTTCTTTGGGGCCTCTTGGCAGTGAGATGACCTCTCTGCCTGCAATGATTCCGATTCACCTGACCCCTGTCCAGTGCCGAGTGGGGCAAATGGGGTGCTGGGGAGCTGGCACCCGCCTCTGCCTCTTGCTTGCACTGCTGGAGGACGCCAACACAGGCTCGACGGCTCCATCTGGTTTGGCTCGTTTGTCCTAATCGACCACCTGGACACCTGATTGTGTGACACCATTTTCAAATGTTCCAGACTGCTGTCACCTGCTCTTCTGTTCTCTATGTCCTTGCTGGGAGCTTATGTCTTTGAGAAACTTCCTGTATTGTCGTTTTCATGTGTTTTTGCTGGGATGCAGAAATAAACTCATGTGCTCAAGCTCCAAGTCCTCGACAAAGACTTGTCTGCCAAGAGCTTGCGACCTCATTTCTGGCCACTGGTGGCCTCCTGTGCCGGGGGTGAGCCACTGCCCAGCCCTGCTGAGCCTGGGAATGACCTCTGGAGCCCCTGCCTGCCGCCCTCCCGGAACTCTCTCTTGGAGATCAAGCGGGGATTTACCTGTAAAAGGACCACTTCAGCAGGAACTGCCGGGCGGCCTTGGGGAAGCTGGGGCTGCCTGCGTGCTGCTTCAGGACCTGGGTGACGACGTTGTCCAGCCAGCTGGCCCACTGGTCCAGGGAGCTCTGCTGCTGCAGGGTCAGCTTGAAGTCCTGCTCCAGCCGCTGCACCACACTCTCCTCGCACTGGCACACCCACGAGGCCTGCTCCTGTGTGGCGGGCGGCCCATGAGGACAGCGGGCACGGCAGCTCCGCGGGCGACGCTGCCATGGGCGGGAGGTGGGGATGCCTGGCTGCCCCGAGCCCAGCCAGCGGCGGCCCTGGCACGTGGTCTCTATAATGGCGAGTGGGCACCAGCGCGACCCGCCTCAAACAGGCTGACACTGACGCAGGGGGACCTGCCGGGCTTCTAGGGGCTTCCAGGCCTTTTGGATCCAGAGCTCAAAATATGCCACATGTGTTCTTCTTAAGTATATATTTGTTTAGAGATAAATTCATATATATTTATTTAGATGAGGGGTTCTTAACCAGGGGGTCCATGGACCTCCAGGGGGTCCATGAGCTTGAACTGAAAATTCAAAAAGACATTATTCTTGTGGGGACGTGTTGGTGCGGGTGTGATATATTTATTAAGTAATACACAGTGCAGTGTAGACTTAGTATGATTTTTATTTCGATGTAGCATGCTCTGAGTGCAGTGGATAACTGCCTGCAAAAAGACACCGTGGGAAAACTCAAATTACTAAATGTTTGCCAAAAATGACCGTTTGAACAGATAGTTGAACTCTGTTAGGTTATCAGGTATTGAAATTATGGGAAAGTTGTAAAACATAATTTTGAATAATCCTAAAATTGAATTTAAAGACATGTTGATGTTGAGTGTCGTGAAACTGTCTGCTGCTACATTCTGAGAAGGGGCCCGTGGTTTTCACCTGACTGGCAAAGGGGTCCGTGGAACAAGAAAGGTTAAGAAGCCCTGATCTAGACTATTCTAAATGCCTATTTGGAAGTATATATACATCATTTCCAAATATAAATTTGGAGATTATATACATATGCACATACGTATATAACATATGCATGAACTCAGGGCTGCCATGAGGTGAAACCGCAGCGTCAGGATCCCCTGCCGAGGGCCTGCTCGCTGCGTGAGCTCCTCTAGTCCCTGGGGACGGAGCCATACAACGGCACAGGGCGGTGTGTGAATGTCGCTCGCGTCCAGGGAGCCAGGAACATTTTAAAAGAAAATGAACAAAGCTGTAGCCGCGGCCCCTGGAAGCCAGAGGGCTGCGGGGCCACGAGCTCGGGGGCTGTGGACGGGCTGCAGGGGCCTGGCCCCGACCCTGTGTTCACTCAACAAGGACGCGGCCAGGCACTGGGCTGGGCTTCGCTGTGGCTGAATTTTGTGGGTTTCCAGGTGGAAGGTGAGGCTGGAAAGGGGGGGGGTGCCGCGAGCCTGGAGTGCGCACACGCACTCACGCACACTTGCACAGCCACACCATTTGCACCTGCTCTCCCGCATTCACATGCGCGTTCACACTCATGCTCACGCACACACACACGTACATCCTCGCACACTCGCTCACACATTCTCGCACACTCGCTTACACGCACACGGTGGGCCTGCTCGGCAGCGAGGGGCGCGTGGGATCAGAGAGCGTCACCTGCACGTTGGCGAAGTCCACGCGGTTGAGGTCGCTGAGCATCTGGCTGATCTGGGAGGAGTTCTGCAGCACGGCGCGGGCCGCCTGCGCCAGGTGGTTCAGCGACGTGTATCTCCGCAGGGTCTGGGCGAAGGCGCTGACGACGCCCACCTGTGGCGGGACACACGCGCGGGTGCGGGTGAGCCGGGCCCAGGCTGGCGCGTGAGCCGCCTGGCTGCGGGGAGCGGCCTGCTCTTCTCCCTGGGGGGCTGCGGGGAGACCCCTCTGCCGTTCTTGGGGAGGTGGGGGTGTTCTTGGCCCAGCGAGGCAGCAGGCGGCCGCTGTGACAGCCACGCGCAGCCTTGGCGAGGGCTCCGCTGCCAGGCTTCCCTTTGTGCAGACTGCTGGGCCTCGCCCCGAAGCTGCTGGACCAGGTTCTCTGGGCCGTGCCCCGGGAAGCTGCACTTTGGACACCACCTGGGCAGTTCTGATACCCACTGGCCTAGCAGCGATCCCGAAGCGAGTGGGGTAGACCAGATGCTCAGATTCCGGCCCTCCTTGGTCCTCTTCCCCGGGAGGGCTGAACCCAGGACCTGGTACACGGGAAGCAGGCGCTCAGCACTGAGCTACATCACTCCCCCGCAGCAGCTCTTGTGCAAAAGCCTTGGGAGAAAGGCAGAGTCTCTTCCTTGCAGGGAGGCCGAGTCCCCAGCTTTTTATTCTGTTTTCTGACCAGGACTACAGTACTAAAAATAACAGCAAGGAGCTGGAATTCCCTCCTTAGGAGGAGCACAGAAACAAACACCCCGTCTGCGCCAAGTGGACCCAGCTGTGCTGTGCGGTGAGTGACACCTCCTGCTGGCCCGTCCCTGCTGGAGCCGCTTCTACATTGGTGGCGTCCTCGGGCTTCCTGGAGGGGGGCCAGTTCTCCAGAGAAAGGGCCCAGGCTCCCCTCTCCCCCTGGCACGGCCCAGCAGAGCCCGAGGACTCCCTGGGGCCCAGCATCCCCACTCAGCCTCCCGCCCATGGCTCCTCTGGCCCTGGGGGTGCTGGCCAGCCTGGGGGATCCCGATGCGCCCCCCGCCAGCCCGTTACCTTGGTTTGTATGACCTGCTGAGGGAAGTCGCTCATGGCGTTCGTCAACCAGCCTTCCAGGCTCTTTGCAAAATTACGGATCGCCTGTGTCAAGGTACCTGGAAGATACCGGCACCGGGATGTTAACAGTGAGGGAGGCAGGGTCCCGCCTGTGGCTGGGGACTAAGTCACGTCCCCCTCCAAGACATGCTCAAGTCTTCGTCTGCGTCCCTGTGGCGTGAACTCATCTGTAAATGGGTTCTGAAGGCGTTAGGTGAGTCCAAACTGAGTGAGGAGTGGGCCTTAGTACAGCTAGAGTCCTTATAAGCAGAGGAAACGGGACGTGGAAGAAGCAGCCAGAAGAAGCCAGAGAACAAGAGAGAGAACGCCCATGTGCCGGAGGATTGCCAGGAGGAGGCGTGGCCCTGCCAGCGCTTCAGGCTGGACTCCCAGCCTCCGGAGCTGCGAGAGGGTAAGTCCCCAGTGTCTGAGCCGCCCCATGGGGCGGCACTTGTCGTAGCAGCCCCAGCAAACCGAGACCCCCGTGTCGGAATCAGGTAGAGCTGGAACCGATTCAAGCAGAATGAAAATCGCTGCCCCTGGAGAGCAGAGCGTGCGGCCCAGAGGAAAAGAAAGACCGAGCAGGCCTGGGAGTGAGGGAGAGCTTTGAGGGCCCTTCGAGAGCCAGCTGCTGGACAAGAACTGGGAACAGCTCCGTGCCCTGCTCCTCTGCCTGTCCACCTGCCTGTGCGGGCCTGTGGTTCTCAACCAGGGGTGATGTGGCACACCCGCTCCTCCAGGGGGCACGTGGCATTGTCTGGGGGGACTTGTGGCTGTCACGACTGGGGAGCAACGCTGCCATCGGGTGGGTGGAGGCCAGGGACTCTGCTGAGCAGCCTACAGTGCTTGGGACAGCCCCTTGATCAGAACGAGGGCCCAAAGTGTCAGCCGTGCCGAGGCTGAGAAACCCCGACACACACACACACACACACACCCATGCATATAAAGATCTACCAACTTCCAAATTTATTTAGAAGTGGCTTATAATAAGCATCAAATAAAAGACAGAAAATAAAAAGAAGACTGCCAAGACAGGAAAGAAACTCCTAGAAACGTAACGTGAAAGGAAATGCAGCCCAAACTCAACCCTTAATACGGAACCTGATTGAGCAGTAAATGCACCTGCTTTCCGGCAGGCCCGGCCTAAGGAGAAGGCGATGGTTTTGTTATTTCCCATTTTCTCTCTGAGTTCATTAAGAGAGCCAGGGGCTTTTCCTGTGCCAAGAAGCACAGATGCTGGGAGAGCTGCTGGCGCTGCCTGCCGGGCCTGGAGGCTATTCAGGGATGTTGGTAGAGCAGTGAGTCTGTCACTCGGGCACCGCCGTGCACCCCGAGGATTCCTGAGCACCCCCAGGAGATGGTGGAGGTGAGGCGCTTGGCCCCGGGCCTGGCTTCCATGTGGTCCCTGGCGGTGGGTGCGTGTGTCCCCACAGGGACGCGGCGGAGGCTGGGGTGGGCCTCCCCAGGTGCACGTTGGCCCTACCCCGGGTCCAGCCACCAAGGCCCATGGTTTCGTTTTTTCTCTACTACTCAGTCAAGGATGTTGGAATTTGGCAAAACATCGGTCAACTTTACCCTTTAGTGCCAAAGAGATGCAGGGCTGGGGGAAAGCCTGATTTAGACCGTCCCTCTGGCTTCTGGCAAACCTGGATTCTGACCCTAGTCCCACATCTCGTACGGGGGCATCACAGGGATGTACCGCTGCCTGGAATCCCATGGTGCTGGGCAGCAGTGGGTCCCAGGAGAGCAGTGGCGAGGCCGAGGTTGGGCCAGGGACGGCCGGTGGCAGGGTCTGCAGGGCCTGAGCCCGGGAAGGGCGGGATGGGGGGAGTCGGCCCACTCCCCTGGCAGGGCACAGGAGCTGCAGGCGGCAGCCTTGGCTGGTTCTTCACTTACGTCCTGGCACCCAGCACAGGGCTGGGCTCTCAGTAAATGTCACCCCAATACTAAAAACAGGCCAGCAGAAGAGCTAGGGAAGAGCAGCTGCTGGCTCATCTCTGGGGAGTAGCCTGCCGTGGGCAGCTCAGGCCAGGGTGACCGGGGGACGGCTCCGTGTGGCCTTTTCCAGCCAGATGAGCCCGCAGGACAGCTCCGGGGTGCGACTGGGCCACTGCAAAGGCTGGCTGCACGCCTGCCCAGTAAATCTTCCAGAGAGCGCCGAGTTTAGCCTCAGCGTGCTTGGGGCAGTGGCCTAAGGTGAGCAGAATACACCAGAGGCAAGAGCTTGTCCTCCTTCTCTTGTCCTTTTTTGGGGTCAGTAATAAGGCAAACAACGGAGCAGAGAGAAGACACACTCAGGCCCCCTGAGCTGCTGCCATCACCTGGGATTCTCGGCGCCCCCACTCTGGGAAATAGGTATGAGAGCTGCAGATTTGCAGGTAAGACAGAAAGGCGCGGGGAGGGGAGCCGCGGGACGGGCGCCCAGCGGGCGTCTGCTTACTGGGCACGGGCCGCAGCACGTCGGGGATGAGGATCTCCACCAGCGCCTGGTAGAGGAGGTGGTCGCAGCTCCGCATCCACTTCAGTATGGGCTCGCATTTACACAGGGAGACGAGCTTGTCCTTGGGGAGCAGGGCACCGTCAGGCTCCTCCTCGCTGTAGGGAGCCGGCGAGATGTCAGCAGGGAGCTGGGGCCACCCCGTCCCCTGGGCCCACCCTCCCTGGCAGGGGCAGCTTTGGAAAAACACCAGAAAGCCGAGCTCCAGGGCTTGGCAGGCTCAGAGGGAAGGGGAGAACAGCTGTGTGGTGGGCTTCATGGCCCCGTCCCCAGCCCTGCCTCGGCCTCCGTCATCTGGGCTGTGTGAGGCCCCGTCTCGGGGTGGGTCCCCTGTGGGTCATGCTGGCCCCTGCCCTGCCCGTGGCCACTTCCTGGCAGCTGCCAGCTGAGGAGACCTCCATCTGGGCTGCACCCTGATCATCTCTAAGATCTTTTGTGCTAAAGCAAAGACTGACTTGCCAAGGATGGAGTGGGTGAAAATATCAACAGATTTGCTGGGAAAAGTATAAAATATAAGTATCTACACAGAAGGGGGTGCCTGAGCACCGACTCCTGGAAATCCGGCGTGTTTGGGGTCACAGGGTGGGCAACAGTGGGCGGGAGCCTGCAGGTGAAACCCAGGGGAGGGGCCTGGGAGGCCACCCGGCAGGCCTGACGGGGTCGGGTGGGGGGTGCTGCCAAGGGAGGTTGCGGCCCCGGGGGCAGGACGCGGGGGCGGCAGATGACCTGGCAGGCCCAGAGGCAGGGCCGTCGCTGGTGGTGGCTTTCGAGCTCCAGAAGGACAGCCACAGCTTCTCGATGTAGTGGAACTGCAGGTTCATGACGACATCTAAAGTCGCCTAGGGGGAAGAGCGAGTGATTAGGGTGTCCCTCCCGTGAGGCTGCACTTCCCCGCCCAGAGCCCGCCAAGGGGCCAGGACCCCGGCTGGAGAGAATGCAGGGGGTGAGAGGAGCGCATGGAAATGAATGCCAGGACCACCATTCCAAAAGGAGATTCTTTCTCCTTCCTCACTAGAGGGGGAGAAGGGGGTCTGGTGGGCAGACGTGGGGGCCCAGGGACTCCGGTGACTCTGAGCATCGGGCAATCCTGGCACTGACCGTGGAAGGCTAGCTTCCTCGGCATGGGAGGCCCTTGGCTTTTCACCCAGGCACGAGGAAGCCCCAAGACTCCAGCAGGGCCTCCTGCTGGGGCCGCCCTGCGGACAGCGCAGAGTCGCCGGGGTGGGGGCGAGGGACAGCAGCGTCACCTCACAGTGCCGCCTGTAGACCAGCTGCAGGGTCTTGACGTCGTGCAGCGTGATGCCCTCCTGCAGCAAGACACTGCCCAGGTCGGGAGCTGGGAAGTCCGGGAAGACGTGGGAGACATCTACGGGGAGAGGAGGGAGCGTGAGCGACGGGCTGTCGGGCGGGTGGGGTCGTGAACTGAGTGCTTCCTGCACAGGCAGCCCCCTATGGCAGCCTGGCTCCCCATGCAAGTCACACGACGTCTGGGGAGCTTCGGTTTTCCCAGGTATAGAATGGAGACCAGGGGCGTCACCTCCTGGGGACGGTCCATCTGCTGGCCCAGACCCGGTGCTGTGCCCAGGACCTGGCACACGGCCAGCGATAGGCTGTGGGCGCACAGGAGGGCGACCTCCCCAGAGGCAGGGCTGACGGCACTTCGACTGCTCCAGAAGCCCCGACCCACGAGGGTTCTAGGCGGGCTCAAAAAAAAAAGACACTAGATAATATGAACTAAACATGAAGAAAAAATGCAGGGGATTCAAACCTGGAGTATTGGTTCCTAGGAGATAAGAGGAGGGCTGAGAAGGGGTACTGCTGCTTAATGTGTGTAGAAGTTTTAATTAATTGACTATAAAAGTGTGGGAATGGATAGAGTTGATGGCAGTACATCATAGTGAGTGGCAGCTGGTTTATAAATGGGATCGTGGCTGAAAAGGGTAGACTAGGGATGTAAATGTCAATGGAAAGAAAGCTGGAGAATGATCTAGGGGCTGAATATCACAGTGGACCCAGAGGTGGATGAGGATGTGGTTAATAGTACAAATGCAAGCGTGTCCTTCCGTGAGCTAGAGCAGATGCACGTCACTATTGCAGGGTGGTGGGAATGTGGAGAAGCATGGGGAAAATACAATTAACGTAACTAATGGACTAGAGTTCCCAGCAATACCGTGATATTCTTGCATCAATGCCAAAGATGTCCTGTGCTAATCACAGGGGGTGTGGAAAAAGTGTGCAAATGTACGCTGTGGACTGTGGTTGGTGGCAATAGTCTGATGACATTATCTCATCATCTGTAATAAAAGTTCCACCACGGTGGGGTGTGTGGGTGAAGGGGTGTTGTCTGGGAATTCTGCACATGCGCACAATTGTTTAGTAAGCTCACAACCTCTCTAACAAAAATACATAAAAAAAAAAAAAAAGAAAAACAACAGAAGCCCCCAGAACACCGTCAGCCTGTCAGCATTCACTGGACGAGGACGGGTGACGACCGCGGCGGGCCTTCTCTCTGAGCGCCAAGGTCTCTCCACCCTCGCCCCGGAGTAGAGACGGTGCCGCCGCCACCCCGCAGCCGCGTGGCCCCAGGTGAGCGGGGAAGATCCCAGGCCCAGCGCTGGACTCTCCTGCTGCCCCTGGGCTGGCCGACGGGGTTGAAGACACATTACCTAGTGTCTTTCTTTTTAAAAACAACCCTGTTTTTTGGTAAGTCTTTCTGTGGCAATTTCGTCCTATTTACTTTTTTCCCCAATGGACGTTTCCTACATGAATTTTTGTGGCATGTGCTGATTATTCTAGAATCACCAGGATGCCGGGAAGACTTATCCAGAACTTTCTTCCTTGGAAAGGTGTTCTGCAAGAGAGCGGTTTAAGCGGCTCCCGGGGGGTGCGGCCGCCAGCGCGGGGCGCTCACCTATGTACTGCTGGTGGTGCTGGCTCTGGGCGGCCGTGGCCTGCTCGGGCGTGCTCTGCACACTGCTGTTGGGGCCGCTGTCCCCGAGGCTGTCTGTCTTCTGGGCCGGCCGGTACCTGGGTGGGGGACACACAGGCCATCGTGAGGACAGGGAGGCCTCCAGGACCAGGGCAAGAAGTGGGAAGCAGTTACAGGTATTTCTCTCTAGGACAAGCGAACTTCCTTATGTAGAGCCACAAACACCTTACTACTGTGTGGCCTCAAAGGAAGTTGTGAGCATCTCGTTTTGTCCTGGACCAGAAAGCAGTGGGCGGCCTGTCCGGGCTGAAAACTGGGGACCTCTCCCAGAGGAGGGGCTTCCCCACATGGTTTGCACCTCTCAGCCGGGATGGGCCCAGGGCAGCGGAGCTGGGGGGCGAAAGCAGGGCGGGATCCAGCCCCAAGGGAGCTCCTTTCTGTCAGGGTGCCCGTGAGGGTGAGGCTGGGGGACCGGCCAGGTCGGATGCTCCTTAGCTCACACCACGACTGCCTCAGGACGCGGCTTTTCACACGCAAAGGAACTGCGCCTGGGCAGCTCCTCAAAACAGCACCCCGCCTGGCTTTGCCCCACACCACGGGTGTTTGCCAGGGCCGAAGTTTAACCACCACTGCAAAAGACGATGTCCTCCATGGGCGGGGGGACCATGTGCAGGAGGGACCCTTCGTTCCATTCTTACCTCTTGGCCCCTTGAGAACATTCTGGAGTCTCTCCTGTTACCTCCGGATGGAGAAGAGCCATTGGGCTACTTTAGAGGAGCAGGCTGGTGCCCGAACCCCCGTGCCCCAAGGTAAGATGGAGTCAGGGAGGGAGATGCCTGGTGGGGGGGTGGGGTCGGGAAGGGGGTACCCTGAAGGCTGCCAGGGAGGTGACAGTTGAATGGGACCTCAAAGCCAGGGGTCCAAAAACTACAGTCCATGGGCCGAATCCTGCCCTCCACTTGTTTTGGTAAATAAAGTTTTACTGGCACACAGCCACGCCCACTCACATGCCATCTACTGCCACTTCTGTACTATAATGGCACAGTCTGGAAGTTGCCACAGAGACCATTGGGTCCACAAAGCCTAAAATATTTACCATGTGGCTCTTGACAGAAAAAGTTTGCCTTAAAAGATGAGTATGGTGGTGATGGATGGAGAGGAGAACATTCCAGAAAACGGCCAGGTCTTTCCAGCCACTGGGTCTAAATGTCGGGCAGCAGCGGCAACTTAACTACATAAGGATCTTTCTCCTGGCTTCTCGGTTTATTCTCAGTGTACTCTTCTCTGTTTTTTTCCCATAGCTGATATACAGAAGATCTGTAAACGCTGTTAGCGCACGAGGCGGCACCCACGGCCTCCCATGCCCCTTGCCTTGCTCGCTTCATACTACTGGAGGTGGACATCTTGGCCCTTGCAGGCCACTGGAGGCTGGGGGCTAGTTCATATGGCTTTGGGCCTGTCCACGGGTATTGAACATGTGGAGACAGCTCTTCCCCGGGGGGACGTGGCCCTGCAGCCCGGGCCACCCACCCACCTGGGCTTCTGGTGCACGGGCTGCTGCCTCATGGCCATGTACTGGACGTCCTCCTGCAGCCGGTTCAGGGGTGAGTCGGGCTTTAGGCGAATCCCGTAGTAGTGATACTTGGAGTTGCCCCTAGAAACCAAACACCTGAGTCAGTTCTTTGCCTTTAAGCAGAAGCTCGAGAAGTGGCGCTCAAAGGGCTTGAAACAACTCAGTTACAAAAACGGGTCGGAAGCGTCTCTGCCACCTGCTGTCCAGGCCTCCTGGCTCACACGAGGCCCTTTCTCCCTAGGCTGGTGGCCAGGGCCAAGCCTGGCTGAGGTCTATGCTTAACTGGGTGTTAGGAGAAAGGAAGACCAGGTGGAAATAAACCCTCATCCGGAAGACTCCAAAGGCAGGCCCAGGAGCTGGGAGGTGGCAGAGGGGCCACGTCCCCAAGACTTGGGTTCCATCCCCTTTCTCCCCGCTTCTGTCGCTTCCCCTAGCCACATATGCTCTGTAGGAATGTTCTGGGTAAGGGATCAAACATGGCGGACAACGAGAGACACACCACGTTGCTCAGAGCCAGGAGGCCGTGAATGAGTGCTGAAGCCCACTTCTGTTGGCCGTCGTGGCGAGCAAAGCCGCCAGGCCTGGCCAGACACAGAGCCCAGGCCTGGAAAGAAACGGCCTGGTGGAAGCTCCACCAGCTTCCGGGAATCTCGAGGTGCGGACATTTTTGGTCTAGTAAGGAGAGTGTTCGGATAACTGCCTGGGATAACTTGATAGCCCATAATATTCCCCAGCTGCCACGGGCCAAGGAGAGGCAACAGCGGTTTGGTCCAGGACCAGAAAAAAGGCATCAAGAAATGGGAGGCTCAACTCCATGAGATAATCAAGAGACTGCTTTCTTTAAAAGGAAAGAGGGGGGAGCAGATGTAGCTCAGTGGCTGAGCCCCTGCTTCACATGTACGAGGTCCCGGGTTCAATCCCCCGTACCTCCAACACACACACACACACACACACACACACCTTGTTACCGTGGGAAACCTCACACAAAGAGAAATGGGATCGGTCCGCACGTCCCATCACCAGGGTGAGACCCTGCCCACAGCTGAGGGCGCCTCCAGGTTCACCCCAGGGTGGCGTGAGCCAGGGCCGCCAGAAGGAGGGAGCCCCGCGCCCCCCCGAGCTCGAGTTCTGTTTCGAGGAGGAGGGGAGACAGGGCATCTGACACCCGGTTCCCTCAGCCTCTCATCCACCAACCTGGTCCCCAGCCGCCGCGTCCTCAGCCCCATGAACACGGAGCGGATCAGTTTCCCAAAGGAAGCCGCGTTCACGGGGTCGAGCTTGTGTTCCTGGCAGTGACGAAGGTAATGGTTGTACAGAGAACTTCTGGGGAGACTTACGCCCTCGGCAGTTTCATAGTTATCTAGCAGCCACTGGAGCTGGATGGAGAAAGGACATGTTTGCACTGGTCAGAATCCTGAAAAATTCCCCAAAGTCACATTGGACACAAGGACCCATCACGGGGCTTGCGTACGCTTTCCCCTCGCGAATCCGCGTGATTAGGAAATTCATCTTTATTATCGCCGATGTGTTCTAGGGTCCCACGCGTGTCCACTGATAAGCTAGTCTTTCACTGTTATTCATGCCTTCGCTTTTCCAGGTTCTGTCTTGATACTCGTTCACACAGCCATCCATGGCCGCACACACACCCACACACAGTTGAAACTGCAGACACAGCCCCAAAGTATCTCCTAAACCTGCAAGAACGCAAGTGGTTCGGATGCCAAGAGAAAGAGGTGGACGAAAGAAAACTCAGCGAGACCGTCCAGCTCTGCGACCTGCACCGGGCAGCGATAATTGAGAGAGAGGAACTGAAATCCCCCGCCGTCCCTTCCCGAGAGAAGAACAAAGGAGGATTTGCTACAGAAGCTTAAGCGCGGGGTTCTGTGTCCCAAATCCAGAGGCAGGCGAAGAGACACCTAGAACCCAGGTCTCGGCCCTCAAGAGGAGAGCGTCACATCCGAGGGGGAGGAATGGCCACCGACGAGGAAAGCTGCCCACGCTGGGGGAACCCACCCAAGGGCCTGGAAGGCCAGGGCTTCCTCCTCCTATGTCCTGCGTCAGGAGAGGGCTGAGGTACGAATTTTAAAAACGCCTGCATGGAGGAAGGGGCTTCGGCGCGAGGCAGGAGCCACGTGTCCTGAGGTAAGGCTCCGGTCGGCCTGGCTGAGGGCGGGAGGGCTTGTGCCAGGCTGTCTGGGCCTTGCCAGAGCTCAGAGCGGCCCCCGCTGTCTGTCCTCAGGCCCTTTGGACCCTGGCCCAGCCCCTTCCCAAACCTGGGCGTGCTGGGGCCTGCCTGTCCCCTGGGCCCAGGAGGTCCTCCTCCCCCGGCCCCCCGCGTCCTTCGAGAGCCAGTGAGCGTGTCCTCTGGGAACCAGTCCTGCCCCCTCCATCTCTCCCAGCGGCCACCTGCACTCCACACACGCTGTTTGGGTTTACACGTCTGTCTGTCCCAACCAGGCCTGGCGTGGCAAGCTGGGAGGTGGGCCGCCTTCGTCTTCCTCCCGAAAGCGTTTCCGTGTGGAAGGGCTCTAACGTCCACAGAGGTGGAGAGAAAGTGTCCCGGCTCCCTGCGTGCCTGTCACCCAGGTTCAACATCAGCCCCTCATGGCCAGGTTTTTCTGGCTAAGACCCCCACCCCCACCCCCGGGCTCCTTCGTTTCCTCCCCAGGTCCGCCCAGCTCTGCCGTGGGCCTGACTCAGCTTGTGGGGCGCAGATGCTGGGGGCAGGCCCTGGCCTGTGTCCTCCGCAGTTTAGCAGGTACGGGGCGGGCAGGATGCAGGTGAGGGGGTGCCTGGGGGACCCCCAGAGTAGAGGTCCCCTTAACAGAAACACAGACCCCCAAGGAGAGCTGGGGTGGTGGGTTCTGGCCCAGAAAGGTGAAGCGCTGGGCTGGAGCTCAGGGGTGGGGGTGGAGGGGTACCCAGATGTGTTCAGGGGGGCTTGCCAGGTGTGAGGGCTGAGGATGAGGTAGGGGGCATAGGTGGGGTGGGGCAGGTGGCAAAGGAATGGTGGGAGCAGGGGCAGCCTGGCGAGGAGAGCATGAAAGGGCCCCTGGGAAGTGGCTTCGTCTTCTCTTGCCTCTTTGGACAAAGAACGTGGTTTTCACGTTCCATCAAGTCCTTCAAATACTTCAACTTCAAGCTTTCTTACGGGGCCCTTTGCCTGACACGAAGGCGCCGATGTGCCTGCTTCTCCCTCCAGGTTCCGCTGTGGCCCAGCGCTGCCCGGGAGCTGCCCCTCGCCCTCCCTCGGCCTCGACCTCCCTCCCCGTTTCACCCTGATCAGAGCCCGCCCCTTGGCGCCTCCTGCTCCCCGCCGGCCCCAGCCGGGCCACACGACACTCCACCCCACCTCGGTCCTGGGAGGGGGCGGGGCGGGTGGCAGGGGACCCGGGTCTGAGGTGCGGGAGGGTGACGCCCTCCGCTCGCCCAGCCCAGCCCCCCCGGGGTCTGGTTTTCAAACGGGTCAGGACCCCCTTGGCGGGGCACTTTGGCCACCTGGAATGGTGGCACTTGCTCATGGGCTGCGTGCGGCTCTCCACCTGGAAACACTCAGTCCCGAGGGCCAGCGTCTCAGCGCCAGCCCCCTGTCGCCTAGCAGGGCTCGGGAAAGAGAAAGAAAGGCCTGGGAGACACGCTCTCTTCTGCTTATCGCCCGCTGCGTGGTTTCAGTGGAGAGGAGAATTTTTCGGGTAATTACGTGGCCCTTGACATCAAAAAGCTGGCGGCGGGTGATCTTGGCAGGAGGTTCTTCCTGCTAAGTCAGAAGGATCCGCAGAGACTTGAAACCACTGGTGAGCTCCAGAAGAATAACCGGCGACGCCTGCTGGCTCCTGTACTGATGCGCTCCCCGGAAGGGAAGTGGATTAGAGCCCGGTGCTGGAGTCCAGGTCTAAGCCTGGGGCTCTGAGCAGCTCAAGGGCAGGGTCTGCAGCCCTCAGCCCTGTCTCCCCAGTGCCAGGCCTTGTGTGTGACTTGGAACAAGCGTCACGTGTTAAACTAGACGGGGTGGGGGTTTCCGGGCGCCCCCGCCCCCCCGCTGCACACTGCTTTAACCTCTCTGAGCCTCGTGGATGTGCACCCAGGGGAAGGAGAGCATGGGTAAAGGTCACCTTTCAGGCTCTGGATCTTTCTGCGTCCCGTGTTGTCTGCGTGTCTCGGCACTGTTTCTATGTAGTACCAGACACAGATAAGAGAAGTTTTCCAATAAAAGCACACACTTAGCCACGGCTGCTGTGCTCCGTCAGGGCTGCACTTGTCTTGATCAGATGGATCTGAGCCTTCCTTTTGAGAGGAGACACCCCAAACTCCAGTGGCCCTGGGCTCTCGGCTCTCTTGTGGCACAATCCACCCTGAGGGCCCGGAAGGTGGGCCTGAGTCCAGTCCCCACCCCCTCACCCCCATCTTTGGAGATACTTGTTTCTACTCTATGGGGCGGAGTCTACCTGTCCTTGACTGGCTGGTGGGGCCACATAGTAAACACCCGGGCGGCTCTCTGGAGCCTGGCGTGGCTTGGAGTTGATGTCGCAGAACTCTGTGCACCCACGTTTGCATCCACGCAGCAGGTACTGCCTGAGAGCCGACTTTGGGCCACGCCCCAGGTCTCTAGGTGCTTAGGATACAAGAGCAGTAAAATAGACAAAAATCCCTGCCCTCCTGAAGCTTCCTTCCTCAAGGGAGTGAGACCCACAATACACAGGTGAAATGTACACAGTGGGAGATGGTGCTAAGTCTCTGAAGAAAACTGACCAGGGAGAGGGGGCTGGGAGCGCCAGGGGGTGATGGTGGGGTGAGAAGGGCAATTTTAGATCAGGGGGTGGTCCATCAGGGAGGGCTGGCTGAGAAAGCACCACATGGCTGAAGCTCTGAAGACGGTGAGGGAAGGAGCCCTGGGGGAGGGGGAGTGTTCTAGGCAGCAAAAAATGGCCCGTGCAAAGGCCCTGAGGAGGGACCAGGCCTGGCTTGTTGGAGGAACAGCAAGGAGGCCTGTGGGGCTCGAGTGGAGGGAGCAAGGGGGAGAGTAGAAGGAAGGGAGGGTGGGGCGGGGATGGAGCAGGGTGTGCAGGACGTGGTGGGCTGCAGGGAGGACTTGGGCTTTTACCCTGAGGGAGATGGGAGCCACGGAGGGCTGAGGGCAGAGGAGGGCTGGACCTGATGTATGTTTTAATAGGATCATGCTGGTAGCTGCTGTGAGAGAGGATGGAGAGCCAGGAAAGCGGGGAGTAGAGGGCTGGCTAGGTGACCACAGCTACCGCAGTAGGCGGTAGGGGCAGGGGTGGTGGAGAGAGGGGTCTGGCTCTGGAGGCATCGTGAAGGCGAAGTCACGGAATATCGGTGATGGGCTGGCAGAAGGGGAAGACGGGGCTGAGCCACAGGTTTGGTGTCTGGGCACCTGGGGTGGCAGTGAAGGTCAGGGACACGCTGCACTGAGACACTTATTCCACCTCCGAATGGGGAGGTGGGCAGGCAGGTGGGTACAGGAGCTTGTAGGTGAGCGAGAGGCCAGGTGGGGAAGCCATGTCCCCTGCCAGGAACCTGGGGGAGGTCAGCCAGGCAGGGAGTGGGGGTCAGAGCAGAGAGAGAACCCGGCACAAGCTTCTTCACCTCCTTCCTCCACACTGCATTCTGTTTTAGGGGCCCCCAAGTCTCGCCCCCTCCCTGGTCTCCCCCTGGCTGACTGGCTGGCTGGGAAACGCTCAACCTGCAGAGCCCGGGCCTGGAGCCCATGGGGAGCCCCTGGGAACTTGGAAGCCTGCTGACTAGACAGCACACTTGCTGCTGTGGGGCTCAGCTGCCGCGTCTGCTGGCACACTCCCGCTTCAGCTGGGCGCCTTTCCACGCCGGCCTTGTCCCTGCGCTCCAGTTCTTAGCCCACCGGGTGAGTTTCTTCGCCTCGGTTCTCTTGCCCCCTGTGCTGAGCCCGGCGTCCAGCAGGCCGTCTGCTGATGCCACCCCCAGGCAGAGGGAAGGGGCGCGATGCCCCGGCTCTGGGATGGCCACAGTCACCGCACTCACCTCACTTGGCAGCAAACCCTGGGGTGGGGCTGGCAAAGGAGCCGGGGCTGAGACTGTGAGCCCCTTGGCCCCTGACTTCCGGAAGATCACTGCCCGACACCCGAGAGAGCTTAGCCGCAGACGCCCAGCGGCAACCCCTGCCAGTGAGCGCAGGGCCACTGGTGTGTCCGGACAACTGCCAGCCAGACCACATTCTTTAACCCTCCTTTTCCTCTCCAGCTTTTGCCCATTTGCCAAGACGAGATCGAGGCTCATTTTGACTCAAGTGTGTGGGGCTGCCTTTGAAGAAAGATCTTATTTCTATTTCCTTCCTTTCTAAATCACCAAAATCCAAACCCAGATCCTACGTATCATAGTTCCAGATGGAAGGGGGAAAAACGCAACAATAAATCACCAGGGAGAAAATGGAAATGGGAGAATTTTACCTGCTGGAAAAGTAAACTCAGGAATGTAAATCTGCAGGGAAGACTGGCTTTCAAATGAAAGGTGTTAGAAAGCTAGAAGCTTCGCTCATGCACATCCCATAGACATTTTAAATTTCCTGTGGACACGGCTGCCTGCGCCCCTGCTCTGCTGTCCTCACACTAATGTCTGGGGCCCTCCGAGACCATCATGGAGGCCACACGTTTGCCTTAAAGCTGAAGGACGCCTGACCCTTGGCTAAGAGAGAACGCCACTTTGCAGACTTCTCTGCACGGCATACTCTGAGTTTGGGTGTCTGGTTCCCGGTGAGCCTTGAAGCCTTTTCCCTCCCCGGGTTTGTCCAAAGGGCAAATCTTAAACCCAGAAAGTTTCTGGACCTTTCTGTAGATGGGCTTCTACTCCCAGAATCACTGCCTTTCATTTGGAAACTGGGCCCGCGTGGAAGTCCTGACCGGGCCACGGTTAGGATCCTGTTTGACTACAGCTCTCTCTTCTTGTGATGTTTTAATTCTCAAGAGAACGTCAGATCCCAAGGCAAGTGTCAGGGACAGCAACTGCTAAAAGCATGTTCTGACCAGAGTGGCCTGTCCTATATGTTCAAAACGCCAAGGGAATTTTGTGGCACTGGGAGCCTTTGGAAGAGAGGCAGCGTGAGAAAGAAGGAACCAGAGCGTCCTTCTCATTGTCCCCAGGGATAGACACTTGTGGCCGGGCCCCCCCTCCAGTCCCAACCTGCCCCTGAGCTGCACAGACAAGGTCATTTGCAACCTGCTTTCACGGGACACGCTGCCAGGTTTTTCTCCCACGAGTCGAGTGAAGGAGAAAAATTGTGAAAAACTTAGGAAGAATCAGTTGCTTGATACTTTTCTCAAATGAGCATTTCTTTCAATGACCCAGTTGCAGGAAAACCAGCTGAAAGAACCTTCCTGGCACCCCCAGTCCCGCATCGTTCAGTTTTAAAATGTCTATGAAGGCTACAAGCATAGCAGGGGCAGACGGAAAAGTCAGACACACACTTACATGGCTGTTGAGTAAACCGCTTTTGTGTGATGTTATCCCTTCACTTTTTTGGAGGTTTTCAATCGCCATTTCAAGCTAAAGAAAATGTGTGCAGAGAAACAAAATAAAATAAAGAAGAAAAAAAAAAGGAAATCAGATGGTTAGCATCAGCCAAGATTTTTTTTTTTATTAATATCCAAATAATGATTAAAGCTATGAAATAAAAACAAGACGGGACATGAGGCAGGTGGGGGGTGAGGCATGTGCTGGAGAGTTCAAGCTGCGGCAGAGTGCGACTTTGTCTCATGCAAATTACCCTCCAAGAGCCCGTCACCCCCAGCAGCAGAGTGACGTTAGGACGCAGGAATGCACGGTTTCATTTGGACAGAACGCAGTTATGCGCACATGCATAGCACATTAATCCTTGGCCGCATCGTACATTCCCGGGTAAGCAGAGTCTGGTAATAACCGTCTGCCACCCCCCTCGTCCCCTCGCACACTGCTGAGGAGCATCAGATGGCCGCTCCAAGGGCAGTCGGCCCACCCCGTTGGCACAGTCCTGGGTCCCCCACTGGATGCAGCAGGAAGACTCCAGCGGAGGCTGTAGACAGGCCCTGCCACTGGGTGGCGGAGGACCTCAGGGCCTCTGGGCACAGCCAGAGAGACCAGCTTGTGGACGCTGGTGAAGCCTGCGCTGTGCAAACAGTCTGTACAGAGCACGGAGCACGAAGGACGAGCCGTGCGAGCTACCGGGGGTGGACTCCCTGGAGGAAGGGGCTTCTGTTCTGAAGACCTGCTGGGGCGAGGAGGTGGCGGGGCAGTTCTGGTCAAAGCAAGGAAGACCACGGCTGCCCCCACATTTGGACATCTCGAATTTGGCCTCGACGCGAGCATTCAAAACAGCCATTTGAAATGTGCTGCTGCCCCGCCACTAGCGGGAGGGAAGCAGCGTGAGGCACACACCACCTTTCCTGAAACACCGAGGGGAGGCGATCACTCCCCCGGCACTTCGGGGATCTCCAACGGTGTGGCCGGCCCGTTCCCGGGGCTAAGTGCAGGGAAAGCGGGCTCTGCTGCCCATCCACTAACATGGCCATTACTGCCCTGCCTTTCCTCATTAGCTAAAGCTCTAGAAGCCCTAGGGATGCGCATCCGACCTTGAAGAAAGATCTCCTAGAAGGCCAGGATTGGCAGGAGAAACTTTAAGGGCAAGTGAATAATCAAATTTGTTGCCCCTTCGAGTTGGAGTCAGAGCGGAGAGGCTGCCAGGAAGGAGGCAGGGAAAGCCCCATCGCCGGGACAGGTGAGTGAGGGCAAGGCAGCCCGCCCACACCACAAAGAGAAAATACACCTGCCTCCCCCCCAGCAGGCATTGGGATCTGCAGCTCCAGCAACCAGGTGGGCACCCACGAGGCGTGTTGCTCCTGCCCACCCACCCCCACCCCCACGAGCAGAGAGGCGCCTGGGCAAGCTGCTCACGCCTGCTTGGGGCCCCTTTACCATGTGGAACACCACCCAGGTATGGGGGTGCCCTCGGAGCCGAGTTTCAGAGGTGGGCAGGAAATCCATGGCTCTGGAAGTCTACCCTATTCCTGGGTGATCTTAGCCACTGCACAGAAACTGGGAAAGGGAAGGGGACGCCACCTGTCCAGCACTGTGCATCTCCACCTTTCTGGCCCAGTGACACCTTCACACTATTTAAAAGTATTGAGAACTCCCACCCTCCCCCTAAAGAGCTTTGATTTTTACTGGTTAAGTTTATCAATATTTCCCATATTGGAAATTAAAATAGAAAATTTAAAAACATTTATACATTAATTCACTTAAAAATAACAATAAAAACCCATTATATGTGAACATAAATAATAATGCTTGTAAGAATACCTATATTTTCCAAACAGCCCTTGAACCCAAAACAACAAAACATTTGGAAGTGTGCAATTGCTTTATATTTTTGCAGGTCTCTTTAACATTTGGTTCATAGAAGGCAGCTGGATTATCACATCTTCTTCTGCATTTCAATCTATTGTGATATGTTATTTTAGTTGAGGCTTATGAAAACTGGCTGGCCTCACACAAATATGTAACTGGACAAGGAACTATATTTCGTAGCCTTTCCAGATAACTGTGGATATTCTTCTTTGACAGCGTACCCAAACTAAACAAGTGGTAGACTCTCAGAGGCTGGCCTGCAGTGTGGACCTGAAACCCTTCAGTGAGCCTTCTGTGCTCAGGTACACTAAAATCCACTGCTCTTGTGGTGTTGCCAATGAAAATGGTAGAGCAAGGAACTCCAAAAGTCCATTCCTCCACAAAAGCAGCAAATAAACTGGCAAAAATGGTCAGAATCAACTTTATCAGAACTCTGGAAACTAAACATAAAAAAAATTAATAGCAACCAGGCAAATACTTAATCAAGAAAAATAGAGCAAAAACTCATTGTTTAAGGAAATCTCTGTTGAATCACTAGCTGACCATTAAAGCTAATTAGACTTCAGTGGCGATAAAAACAAAGATTATATAGACTTTTAAAAATTAGTTTAGAAAAATCACTAGACAACCCAACAACAACTAATAACAAGCAACACCACACCATGTGGAGGGGAGTGAATCTGATTTCCAGAGTTGCCACATTATTATATTAAAAATGTAATTTTCAATAAAAAATTTACTAGGCATTAAAAAAAAAAAAAAAAGAAAGAAAGTATGGTCCATACATAGGAAAAAAAAGAAACAAATAGAAACTGCCCTTGAGGAAGCCCAGATGTTGGACTTACTAGACAAAGACTTTAATCAAGCTATTTTAAATTTGCTCAAAAGAGCTAAAGGAAAAGATGAGAATGATGTCTCACCAAAATACAGAATATCAATACAGAGAGAGAAATTATAAAAAGGAACCAAATAGAAATTCTGGAGTTGAAAAGTACAATAACTGAAATGAAAAATTCACTGGAGGGGTTCAACAGCAGATTTGAGCAGGCAGAAGAAAGAATCGGCAAAAGTAAAGATAGATCAATTAAGATGATGCACCCAAGCAGCAGAAAGAATAAAGAATGAAGAAAAATAAACAGAGCCTAAGAGACCTTGGGAACCATCAAGTACCAATATATGCAAAATGGTAGTGACAGATAGAGTGGAAAGAGAGAAAGGGTAGAAAGGATATTTGAAAAAATAATGGCTAAAAACTTCTCAGATTGGATGAAAGACATGAATTTACACACCCTAAGAAGCTTAACAAACCTCAAATAGGGTAAACCTTACACTGAGACCCATTATAATCAAACTGTCAAAAGCCAAAGACAGAGAATCCTGAAAGCAGCAAGAGAGAAGTAACTTGTCTCATACAAGCCGTCCTCAAAAAAACTGACAGCCAATTTCTCTTCAGAAAGCATGAAAGCTAGAAGGCAGTGGGATGATATATTTAAAATGCTGCAAGCAGAAAAAAAATCCAACCAAGAATTATATATCTGGGAAAACTATCCTTCATAAATGAAGGAGAAATTAGTACATAAAACTGCATTAGGGGGCAGATGTGGCTCAAATGGTTGAGCATCTGTTTCCCATATGGAGGGACCTGGGTTCGATGCCCGGGACCTCCCGGTAAAATGAAAGAAGAAAAACATAGAAGGCGCGCAGGCTACCAGGCCCCCGTGTGTGGGTACACCAGGCTCTACCGAGCCACACAGCAGGATGATGACTTAACAGAAGAGTGACACAAGGGGAGAGCCAAGACCAGATGCACCAAAGAACCAGGAACTGGGGTGGCACAGGTGGCAGAATGCCTTTCTCCCACATTGGAGGTTCCCAGGATCGAATCCTAGTGAAGACAGGAGAAGGATGAGAGGAGAGGGCAGGAAATAGACACAGAGAGTTCCCGAGTTCCCCAGTGAATGGACACACACACAAAAAAAAACAGCAAAAATGGGGTGGGGAAGGGGGGGTTAAAAATAGGTTAAAGTAAAAAAACAAATAAATAAATCTTAAAAAAAAAAACTGCATTATAAACTATTATTATACATGTATAAAGATGTAATTTGTGACAATAGCCACATAAAGGGAGGATGGAGCTACATAAGAGCAAAGTTTCTGTAAACTATTGAAACCACGTTGATATTAATTTGAAGTAGACTGTTATAAATCAAGATGTTAATTGAAATCTCCAGGGCAACCACTACAAAAACAACTAAAATATACATAGTAAAAGAAAGGAAAACAGAATAAAAAAGGAAAACTAGAATATATCCATTGAGCACAAAAGAAGACAGTAATGGAGGAAATGAGGAACAAAAAAGATATGGTATATAGAAAACAAATATCGAAATGGCAAAATATGTCCTTCTTTATCAGTAATTACATGAAGTTCACAGGGATTAAACTCTCCAATTAAAAGGCAGAGACTGGCAGAATGGGTGAAAAAAAAAAAAACATTATCCAGCCATATGTTATATCAAGAGACTAACTTTAGTTCCAAAGAGAAGAAAAAGATATTCCATGTAAACAGTAACCAAAAGAAAGCTGGGGTAGAATATCAGGCAAAACACAATTTTAAGGCAAAAAAATTGTTACAGAGGAGTAGATGCAGCACAAGTGGTTGAGTGCCTGATTCCCATATACAAGGTACCAAGTTCAATCGCTGGTACCTCCTAAAAACAAAACAAACAAGCAAATGGAAAAAACCAACTTTCTCACTGGAGATGTATCTCAGTGGTTGAGTGCCTCTTCCCATGTACAAGGTCCTAGGTTCAATCCCCAGTACCTCCTAAAATAAATTGTTACAAGAGGCAAAGAAAGACATTATGTGAAGTGGATATGGCTCAAGCAGTTGGGTGCCTGCCTACCACATGGGAGGTCCTGGGTTCAGTTTCTGGTGCCTCTTAAAGAAGAGAGCAAGGTGACGAGCTGATGCAACAAGATGATGCAACAAGATGACCCAACAAAGAGACACAGAGAGGAAACACAATGAGAGACACAACAAATAGGGAGTGGAGGTGGCTCAAGTGATTGGGTGCCTCCCTCCCACATGGGAGTTCTGCAGTTTGGTTCCCAGTGCCTCCTAAAAAGAAGAAGAGCAAAGAGCAGATTGAGAATGCAAACAATGGGGGTAGGGGGGTGGGGTTTGGGGGGTGGAATAAATAAATAAAATAAATCTTTAAAAGAAAAAAGAAGGACATTACACAATGATGAAAGGTCAATCCATCAGTAAGATATGACAATTATAAACATAAATGCAAGAGTCCCCAATCTATGAAGCAAAAACTGACAGAATTTAAGGTAGAAATAGGCAGTTCAATGATGGAGACTTCAACATCCTACTTTCAATCATGGATAGAACAACTAGACAAAAGATAAACTAGGAAACAGAAGATCTGAACAACACTATAAACCCAGAGACCTGAGTGACATCTACAGAATACTTTACCCAACAGCAGAAGACACATTCTTCTCAAGTGGACAAGGAACATTCCCTGGTATAGACCATATGTTAGGCCCCAGAACAAGAATCCATTTGAAAGGCTGAAACCATACACAGTATCTTCTCTGACTACAGTGGAATGAAAGTAGAAATCTGGAAAATTTATAAATATGTAGAAATTAAAACAACACACTCTTAAACAACCAATGTGTCAAGGGAAAAAAATCACAAGGAAAATTAGAAAACACTTTGAGATAAATGAAAATGAAAATGAAAACACAACATATCAAAACTTAAGGTTAAAAAAAAAAAAAAAAAAACTTATGGGATGTAGCAAGAGGAGTACTAAGAGGGAATTTTATAGCAGTAAATGCCTACATTCAAAAAGAAGATCTCAAGTCAATAACCTGACCTACCACCTTAAGGAACTAGATAAAAGAAAAGCAAATCAAACACGAAACAAGAAAGAGGAAGGAAAAGCAAAGATTAGAATGGAGATGAACAAAAGAGAGAAGAAAAAAACAACAGAGAGAATCAAGGAAACCAAAAGTTGGTTTTTTGACAAGACCACCAAATTTGAAAAACCTTTAGAAAGACTAACCAATAAGAAAGAGGGAAGACTCTAATATCTAAAGTCAGGAATGGAAGTGGAGGCGTTATTACTGACTTTACAGAAATAAAAAGGATTATAAGAAAATACAAGAAATCAGATAATTTGGAGGCCAAAAATGAGGTGACCTAGATAAAATGGACAAATTCTTAGAAACCCATGAACCATCAACACTGATAAGAAGAAATATAAAATCAGAGTAGACCTAAAGCAAGTAAAGAGATTCACTTGGTAATCAAAAAGCACAGGACCACATGGCTTCACTGGTTAAATATAGTAATAAGCATTTACAGAAAAATGAACACTAATCTTTCCCAAACTTTTCCAAAAAATAGAGGAGGAGGGAACACTTTCTAACTCATTCTATAAGGCCATGACTACCCTGATTTTAAAGCCAGATAAAGCTATCAGAAGAAACTACAGACCAATATCTTACAAATATAGATATAAAAATCTTCAACAAAACACTAGCAAACTGAACCCATCAACACAGTAAAAGGATTATACATGCAACATGACCAATTGGAATTTATCCCAGGAATGCAAGGGTGATTCAACACACAAAAACAAATCAATGCAATATACTATATTTCTAGAATGAAGGATAAAACCACAGTAATCTCAGTTAATGCAGAAAATGCATTTGACAAACTCCAATATCCTTTCATGATAAAACATTCAACAAACTAGGAATAGAAGGGAGTTCTCTCAATCTGATAAAGGGCATCTATGAAAACCCACAATTAACATAATACTTAATATTGACAGACTGAATGCTCCCCCGAAGCTCAGGAACAGGACAAGGATATCTCATCTTGATCTTTTTATTGAACAACAGAGTGGAGGTGCCAGCCTGGGCAATTAGGCAAGAAAAAGAAATAAAGGCATCCTGATTGGAAAGGAAGAAGAAAACAATCTCGATTTACAGAGGACATGATCATGTAGATAGAAAATTCTAGGGAACCAGAAAACACAAACAAATAAACAAAAAAAACAAAGAAACAAAAACTTAGAATAAATGAGTCTAGCTAGGTTGCAAGATATAAGACCCATATGTAAAAAACAGTTGCATTTCTATATATCAGCATTGAACAACCTGAAAAAGAAATCAAGAAATGATTTTTTTAAAAACTGCAAGCACATGCCAGTGAAAAATACATCAGCTTCTAGAAGAGTTTGATGTCTGCCTGATTTGCACCAAGCCACCAGCTGTTTAACCCACGACTGCTTCTGCACAATCAGTGCAAAAATGTCAACACAGGGAGAAAGGCAAAATCAATGTTTTAGCATTATTATGAAAATAGACCTGGAAAGGGTCTTTGGGCAAAGGGTCTTGCATGCAGATTTAAGACTGCTGGAAAGTAGATGAGGCTCAAGTGATTGGGCTCCCGTCTACCATATAGGAGGTCCAAGGTTCGATTCCTGGTGTCTCCTGGTGAAAAGCAAGCTGGCCCACGTGGAGTGCTGGCCTGTGCAGAGAACTGGCGCAACAAGATGACAAAACAAAAAGAGATACAGAAGAGAGACAATGAGAGACCCAGCAGACCAGGGAGCTGAGGTGGCGCAAGAGATTGAGCGTCCCTCTCCACTCCAGAAGGTCCCAGGATCAGCTCCCTGTTCCACCTAAAGAGAAGACAAGCAGACACAGAAGAACACACAAAGAGCAGATAGGGAGTGCAAAACAATGGGGGGAATCTTTTTTTAAAAAAGACTGCTAAAAAGCTTGGTGTCATGAATAATATGGAAAAAACAAACACTTACTGCGAAAGCTTTGCTATAAAGAATCATCCTCAAAAACCAGTAACTATTTAAGCAGAGAATGATTTAATCTACAGTAGAACCCCAAAGCTGTTCACACCTTTTTTTTTTTTTTTTAACCAGGAGGTCCAGGGGATTGAACCCAGGTCCCTCCACACGGTAGACGGACACCCAACCGCTTGAGCCACATCCGCCCCCCACGCTCTTTGCCTTTTAAAAAGAAGATGATAGCAAGGAAAACACCACCAGCCGGGCGAGAAGGCTGAAACGAAGCCCGAGAGGCACGAGCACCAAAGGCGCAGCGCGCACACGTTTCCAGCAGAGGGCGCTGCGGCGCCGCCTCCCCCAGAGCGTCCAGAATCCTTGGAAACCAGCCTCCAGCACTTGGACTTGCGACCCAGGTGGGGGTGGGGCTAGGGCTGGGGGTGGCTCCTGGTCCAGCCCAGTTGCTGGAGAAGTGAGTGTTTAATCTTTAAAGGATTTTTAATATTTTGAATTAATTTTCTATCTGCCTGGAGTTTAATTTTTTATTTAAAAGATTTTTAAAATCACAGTACTTCATGCACAGGCTGTCACATCAAATGGTAGGGTAGAGTCTAGGCTGGAAGCAGCAGTTCTTAACCCCTCCTAAGGTAAAAAAATTATATTTCTATATGCGTGTGCATCTATTTCTTATCAGAAGCTTAATCTTTATTTTTGATTTGGGGCAAGGCAGCATATATTCCTTTCTGTTGACCATGTAATACTGTTTGTTTCTGCTACATAAACTATGAACAGAATGCATGGGGAAAAGGGCACATATTATTATGCCTTAAGGGTTGAATGTTTGTTTTGAAAGGAGGATGGGAAATGTATGAAGCCTCGAGAACAAATGAAGCTGGATATAGTGTGTAAGAACCCACCACAAATAGCAGAGAGCAGATAAGTGTTTTTTTTTTCCCCATATTTCACATGCGGTTTTCCTATGCTACACAGTCCCGTGTTACATTTTTTAGCTTTCCTTTTAGTAAAATACATCTTAGGCTTTCCTTTTAAACCACTGTCATGCCCACATAATAGTACTGCTAGTTAAAAAATTCTGTTGGCCTTTCAACCTTTTCTATTCATTTCCAAAGACTAACACACATCCTGTTTACCAATTCTGTACAAGTTAACCCTCAGTTTTCTACTCTCTAACCTCATTCTACTTTCTGGTGACCCATATTCAAGTTATTAACTCCATGAGATTAGACAATGTATTTAGTTCATAGTAGCACAATCACACAGTATTTGTCCTTTTGTGTCTGGCTTGCTTCACTCAACATAATGTCCTCCAGGTTCCTCCATGTTGTCATATGCTTTACGACTTCATTTCTTCTTACAGCTGCATAATATTCCATCGTGTGAATAGACCACAGTTTGTTTATCCCTTCGTCTGTTGATGGACACCTGGGTTGTTTCCAACTTTTGGCAATGGTGAATAATGTGGCTATGGACATCGGTGTGTAGATGTCTGTTCGTGTCACTGCTCTCAGTTCTTCTGGGTATATACCCAGTAGTGGTATTGCAGGGTCACGTGGCAAGTCTATATTCAACTTCTTTAGGAACTGCCAAACAGTCCTCCACAGTGGTTGTACCATCCTGCATTCCCACCAACAGTGAAGAAGTGTTCCTATCTCTCCACATCCTCTCCAACACTTGTAGTTCTCTGTCTTTTTAATAGTGGCCATTCTGATAGGCGTGAAATGATATCTCATTGTAGCTTTGATTGCATTTCCCTAATCGCTAGTGAGGTTGAACATTTTTTCATGTGTTTTTTTTTTTTTTTTTACAATTTGTATTTTTTCTTTGGACAAATGTCTTTTGTCCATTTTTCAATCGGGTTGTCTTTTTATTGTTGAGTTGTAGCATCTCTTTATATATCATGGATATTAAACCCTTATTGGATATGTGATTTCCAAATATTTTCTCCCATTGAATTGGCTGCCTTTTCCCCCTTTTGACAAAGTCCTATAAGGTGCAAAAGTGTTTAATTTCGAACAGGTCCCATTTATCCATTTTTTTCTTTTGTTGCTCATGCTTTGGGTGTGAGGTCCAAGAAACCACCACCTACCACAAGATCTTAAAGATGTCTCCCTACATTTTATTCTACTAGTTTTATGGTGCTGGGTTTTATATTTAGGTCTTTGATCTATTTTGACTTGATTTTTGTATAGGGAGTAAGATAGGGGTCCTCTTTCTTTTGGTTATAGATATCCAGTTCTCCCAGCACCATTTGTTGAAGAGACTGTTTTGTCCCATTAACATGGCTTTGGTAGGTTTGTCAAAACCAGTTGGCCGTGGAGGTGAGGGTTTATTTCTGGATTCTCAATTCTATTCTACTCATCAATGTGTCTATCTTTATGCCAGTACCATGATGTTTTAACCACTGTACCTTTGTAATATATTTCAAGGTTAGGCAGTGAAATTCCTACAACATTGCTCTTGATTTTTAGAATGCTTTTGTCTATTCTGGTGCACTTTCCATTCCAAATGAATCTGGTAATTGCCTTTTCTATTTCTGTAAAGTAGGCTGTTGGAATTTTAATTGGTATTGCATCGAATCTATAATTCAGTTTGGGCAGGATTGACATATTCATGATATTTAATCTTCCAGTCCGTGAACACGGATCTTTCCATTTGTTAGGTCTTCATTGATTTCTTTTAGCACTGTTTTGTACATTTCTGCATGTAGCAACTGTATTTCTTTGGTTAAATTGATTCCTAGGTATTTGCGTCCTTTTGTTGCTATTGTAAATGGAATTTTCCCCCTAATTTTCTCCTCAGATTGTTCAGTTACTAGAGTACAGAAACATTACTGATTTTTGCGTGTTGATCTTATATCCTGCCACTTTGCTGAACCCATTTTTTAGCTCAAGTAGCCTTGTTGTAGACATTTCAGAATTTTCTACATGTCATCTGTGAATAGAGTTTTACTTTCTCTTTTCCTAGTTGGATGTCATTTATTTATTTATTTATTTATTTATTTATTTATTTATTTAGTCTAATTGCTCTAGCTAGAACTTCTAGCACAATGTTGAATAAACAATGGTGACAGTGGGCATCCTTGTCTTGTTACAGATTTTAGAGGGAAAGCTTTCAATCTTTCCCCACTGAGCACAATGTTGACTGTGGGTTTTTCATATATGCCTTTTATCATATTGAGGAACTTTCCTTCTATTCCTATCCTTTGAAATGTTTTTATCAAGAAAGGATGCTGGATTTTGTCGAATGCCTTTTCTGCATCCATTGAGATGATCATGTGTGTGTTTTTTTTCCCTTCAATTTGTTAATGTGGTATATAACATTGATGATTTTCTTATGTTGAACCACCCATGCATACCAGTAATAAATCCCACGTGGTGGTGGTGTATAAATCTTTTGATATGCTGTTGGATTATATTTGCAAGTATTTTGTTGAGAATTTTTACATCTGTGTTCATTAGAGAGATTGGTTTGTAATTTTCTTTCCTTGTAGTGTCTTTTATCTGGCTTTGGTATTAGGGTGATGTTGGCTACATAAAATGTGTTGGGTAATTTTCCCTCCTCTTCAATTTTTTGGAAGAGTTTAAACAGGATTGGTATTAATTCTTCTTGAAATGCTTGGTAGAATTCACCTGTGAAGCCATCTGGTCCTGGACTCTTCTTTGCTGGAAGATTTTTGTTGTTATTTTGCTTGCTGTTTGTTTTTGTTGTTTCAGGAGGCACTGGGAATCAAACTTGGGACCTCCCATGTGGGAAGTAGGCACTTGAGCTACATCTGCTCCCCTGTTGGGAGATTTTTGATGACTGATTCAATCTTTTTAAATGTGATTGATTTGTTAAGTTCTTGTATTTCTTGTAGCATCATTGTAGGTTGTTTGTGCATTTCTAGGAATTTGTCCATTTCATTTAGGTTATCTAGTTTGTTGGCATACAGTTTCTCATAATATACTCTTATGATCCTTTTTATTTCTGTGGGCTAAGTCGTAACTTCCCTCCTTTCATCTCTGATTTTACTTATTCGCATCTTCTCTCTTTTTCTGTTTGTTAGTCTAGCTAGGGGTTTGTCAATTTTATTGATCTTCTCAAAGAACCAGTTTTTGGTTTTGTTGATTGTTTCTATAGTTTTTCGTTCTCAATTTCATTTATTCCTGCTCTAATCTTTATTTTTTTCCTTCTGTTTGCATATGGAATGGTTTGCTGCTCTTTTTATAGTTCCTCCAGTTCAGTTAGATCTTAGAATTTAGCTCTTTCTTCCTTTTTAATATAGACATTTAGAGCTATGAATTTCCCTCTCAGCACTGCCTTTGCTGTATCCCGTAAAAGTTTTGATAAGTTGTATTCTCGTTTGCACTCGTCTCAATATACTTACTAATTTCTCTTCCAATTTCTTCTTTGACCCACTGATTGTTCAGGAACGTGTTATTCAGACTCCACACATTTGCAAATTTACCTCTTTCCCATCTGTTATTCATTTCCTGTTTCATTCCATTATGATCTGCAAAGATGCTTTGTATAATTTCAATCTTTTTATATTTATTGAGAGCTGCATTTGCCCTGACATGTGGTATATACTGGAGAAAGATCCATGGGCACATGAGAAGAATGTAGAACCCACTGGGTTTGGGTGCAATGTTCTATATATGTCTGTTAGGTCTAGTGGTATGTTGAAGTCTCCTAGTATTATTGTAGAAATGTCTGTTTCTCCCTTCAGTTTTGCCAGAGTTTGCCTCATGTATTTTGGGGCACACTGGTTAGGTGCATAGATATTTCTGTATGTTACTTCTTCTTGGTTGATTGTCCCTTTTATTAATATATAATGGCCTTCTGTATCTCATAACTTTTTTGCATTTAAAGACTGTTTTGTCTGATATTAATATAGCTACCCCTGCTCATTTTTGGTTACTGTTTGCATGGGGTATCTTTTCCCTACCTTTCACTTTCAGCCAGTTTGTATCCCTGGGTCTAAGGCAAGTCTCTTGTAGGCAGCATATGGATGGCTCATGCTTTTTTATCCTTTCTGTCAGCCTATATCTTTTGATTGGGGGCATTTAATCCATTCACATTCAATGACATTACTGTAAATGCATTATTTACTTCCACCATTTTATATATATATATTTTAATTTTACTGGGAGGTCCTGGGGATTGAACCCAGGTCCCTCCATATGGGAGACGGATGCCCAACCATTTGAGCCACATCCACCCCAATTCTTTGGTTTTCATATGCCCTGTTTTATTTACGTCTGTCTTTTTACTCTGTTGGTTATTCTTTCTGCTATTCTTGTCTTCTATACTCTCCTCCAAGTCTATCTTCTTTCTTTTCCTTTCAGGCTGTAAGGCTACCTCTTTCATAGTTCCTATAAAGGTAGATTCTCTTTTTTACGAACTCTCTTACTTTCTGTTTGTTTGTGAATATTTTAAACTCACCTTCATATTTGAAGGACAGTTCTTCTGGATAAAGTATTCTTGGCTGGCAGTTTTTCTTTTTCAGTCTTCTAATTGTATCATACCACTGTCTTCTTGCCTCCATGGTTTCAGATGAGAAATCCATGCTAAATCTTACTGGGTATCCCTTATATGTGATAGTTTGCTTCTCCCTTGCTGCTCTCAGTATTTTCTCTTTATCTTCGACATTTGACATTCTGGGTAATAAATGTCTCTGAGTAGATCTATTTGGATTTATTCTGATTGTGGTACGGTGTGCTTCTTGGACATGTAAGTTCATTTCTTTTATGAGAGTTGGGAAAATTTCAGCCATTATTTCCTCAAATACTCTTTCTGCCCCTTTTCCCTTCTCTTCTTCTTCTGGAACTTCATGACATATATGTGGCTGCATTTCATGTTATCATTCAACTCCCTGAGCTCCTGCTCAATTTTTTCCATTCTTTTCTCTCTTTAGTTTCAGCTGTTCTGGCTTCTGTATCACTTATTCTTTCTTCTATCATTTCAAGTCTGCTATTGTATGCCTCTAATGTGTTTTTTAATCTCACCTATAGTGTCTTTCATTCCATGAACTGTTATTTTTCTATTCAGGTTTTCAAATTCTTCTTTGTGCTTACTCAGTGTCTTCTTGATGTCCTTTATCTCTCTAGCCATACTATTTTTCACTTCATTAATTTGATTTTGGAAATTTGTGTGAATCTTGTTGATTAGTTGTCTCCAATCCTGTGTCCCATTTGGGGCTTTGACATATTGCTTTGCTTGGGCCATTTCTTCCAATTTTCTTAGTATGGCTTGTTATTTTTTTTTGCCATCCAGGTACCTGATTACGTTGGTGAGTTGATGCAGATGATAAATTTCTCTTTCTTTTGTAGATTTAGTGGCAGGAGGCTGTGCATTACTGCTGTTTTTTGATTCTTCATTCAACTTGTTCTGGGTCTTTAGGATTGTCCCTGTTAGTTGCTCAAATATGGGCCCTGGACTCAGTAATAGGTTGCAGACTGACTTCCCAAGGGCCTTGGGAAGGGAGGCTGTAAAGGCTGGAAAAAAGCCTCTCTTACTTATTTAATTTCCTCACATGCACTTTCTTGGTCTGCCAGCAGACAGCACTCTTTGGCAGCCCTCTCAGTTCAAAGCCTGTTTGGAGTGTGTTTGCTGCAACACAGACCAGGATCAGTGTAATAGAGGATCCTGCCTGGAGGCTATTCAGAGCCTCATAATTAAAACTTTCTCAGAGGCAGTTCTCCAACCTATCCTGGCAGTTCCCTCCCTTTTCTCAGGTAGGAAATAATTCCACTCCCATCTGCATCCTCAACAATCAGTTCTAGTCAACAGAGAAGGAGACTGAGAGGGTCCGATCTCTTTAGTCCCTTGCCGGCTCTCAAGGCAAACAATGGCATGGCCCCACCTGGCCTGGAAAGGCTCCTGGGACACAGCAGACCAAATTTGTGGGTTAAAAGCTGAGACCACCTTAGGCTGTGTCCCTCTCTCTCCTCTTTCCTGGGGAGCTGAATCCCTAGGCATCCCCCCGACCCTTGTCTGTAGCCGCTGGCCCCAAGGCCTGAGAATTCAAAAGTGTCTACAGGGTGAGAGAGGATGCCAGAAGTCACAGCTGCAACTTTTAACTCACAGTTTTGCTGTCGCGATTCTTGTCCTTTGCCCTTCTCTTCTGGGAGGTGTCCAGTCTTCCCCTGGTGTCCTAAACTCTAGAAGATTTTTTCCTGGCTATTTCTGCCTGTCCTTTAGTTATTTTTCTGGGAGAGAAGAGAGTTCCTTGTCTTTCTAGTCTACCATCTTCCCAGAAGCCCACAGATAAGTTTTAATAGCTATAGTATATAGAAATTAGCCAATTTGAAAATTCTTTTCCTTTTCATGTGTAAGCCTAGCAAGACTTTACCTGTCTTAAAGACCATGCATTTGCACATTGACTTTAGTCTAGTTAGATGACTATTTCCACTAAGGAAGGGCGGAGCTTATACTTGCTCTGAGTTTGGTAGTGTCTGGCACAATGGCTAGTTTGATTATAATAAAACAACCTGCCAGAGAGGGCTCGCCTCTGCAAAGGGCCAGCGTTGCCCAGTCTCCAAGCGACCCCACATCTCCAGGTTGGGTTTACCATAACTGGACATCAGGACCAATGCCTCCTGGTGCTAGAAGGGGCCAAGGGGAGGAGGAAGTTCCCAGGAAGGCTCAGAAAGTGGAGACATGAGGCAGAGGGGGCCAGTCTTAAATCCTATTAAAGTTAACCCTGGGTTCAAAAATCCAACTTTGCTATATTACCATCGAAGATGTTAAAGCAAAAAAGTTAACATGTTTTATTATCAGAAAGATTGGAATTTTGACACCAGCAGAGTTTCCCACCATAAGCACAGGGCTTTTCCTTTCTCCAGGTTTATAACCCTGCCCTCAAAATTCCAATCTTTCTGCTTTCCTTTTTTTAAAATAATCCACATCTTTTAAAAGACCCCTAAAGGGCTGTTGCTAATAAAACATGGGAAGAAGGAGAGGCTGGCCTATGGAGCTGGGACATTTTTAATCCTCTGTCCATTTTCCTCTTGTTAATTAAACATTGTTAAGTTATGTAAGTAATATCATATATGCGTGCTGTAAAAAATCTGATTAGGCCAGAGATATATATGCGTCTCAAGGTTGGGCAAGTGCAGGGTCGGCATCTCACTGACTCCCTCTCCCCGGGTCCTGCCTCCACTTCCCCCCTGGCCCCCACCCAACTCCCACACTCCAGAGGCAGCTCTCAGCAGTAGCTTGGAGGGGTTCCTTTCAAGTGCACAGATCAGGCCACACTTGCTTTAATTCTTTTTAGACAGTTGGGGGCGCTATTCTGTATGCCGCCCTGCTCCTTGCGTTTTTCACTTGGTATTTTGTGGTTATCTTTCCCAGCCAGTTCTTAGAGCTTAGGGGTTTGCAACCTTTCTCTGTAAAGAGGCAGATAGTAAATATTTTGGGCTTTCTGGAGCCCATGGTCTCTGTCAGGACCCTCAGCTCTATAGCAAAAGCAGTCAGAAGACAGGCAAATGAATCCATGTGGCCGGGTTCCAATAAAACTTTTTTTATAAAAAAGAGGCCGCTCGCTGGATTTGCCTGGGGGTGGGGGGCTGTAGTTTGCTGACTCCTGGTACAGATCTACTGAGTAACTGTAAATCACCCACAGAATTATGCAGTCTGGATATTTTATATTTTATTGTTAAACTCATTAAAAAAAAAAAACTTACTACAAAGCTATAATACTCAAAATAATGCACTACCATCAAATTGAAAGACATATCGACCAATGGAATAAAAGTGAGACTCCCAAAAAAAATAAAATAAATAAAATAAAACCTATATAGGTGGAGTGGTGATGGTTACACAACATTGTGAACATACCAAATGTCACTGAATTGTGCACTTCAAAGTGGTTAATTTTAGGTCATGTGAATTTTACCTCAAAAATGATATAGGTAAAAATATACAGGCATGCATGTGGCTAAAAAAAAATCAGAAGGAAGAAAAAGGTATAAAATGAACAAAAAGTAAATCTTCCTCATCCTTTGCCCTTTCTACTCCATGGAGGCAAACTTTTTTTTTTTTGCAATTATTTTTAAATAGTTCATGCTTTTAGTTCTTCCTGTAGTATCTAGAACTTAAAACCACATGGTGCTCCTTCTTAATTTAGTGATTTTAAAAATTTTAATTTTTAAATAATTTCTGACTTACAAAGAAGATGCAATAAAAGCCAAAGAATCCCCATCTACCCTTCACCCAGCCTCCCCAAATGTTAACACCTAAACTCAGTGTGAGGATCAAATCCTGGAAATTCACACGGATTCAACACTCCTAATGAATCCCACCAGGGGTCTCACGAGTGCCCTTTTTCTGGACCAGGATCCAATCCGGGGACCCCACCCCCTCCCTGTGGTAAGTTTGTATATGCAGCCATCAAAGAAGAAATACGTTTGCATTTTTCCACACGCTTTGTCGACTGGGTTGTGTCACTTCAAATAAAGGAATTCACAAGACTTTGCAGAGTAAGATCAGAATGGTGCCTTCCAGTATGACTTTCTTTCACTTTGTCACTAAAGGCCCAGCAAAGACTAAAACCTTAGCCATATCGTTCAGAGTTGTACTCTTGAGATATACCCGGGGATCATTCCACTTGTGCAGAGAAATGTATAAAAGCAGCCTCAGAAGGGACGAGAAATATCTTAGACACAGAAAAAGCTGGTGAGCCATTGGCCAAAGTCCTTTGTCGAGTCCCACCCTGAATGTGGTATAACTTCCAAGGCAGGCGGTGGGGGAAGAGCGACTCCTATCGTTTGCATGTGCCAGCAAATATTTTGGTCTCATCATTGGACACGAGGTGTTTAGTACTCGGCTCCATGTCATTGAAAGAGCACGGCAGAAGAAGTTTTTAACAAAATCTGACCATTTGGGCAATTATAAGATTTATGATAGTGAATGAAATTTTAACCAGAAATATATGCTCCTCAGGCAGAGCTGTCACCCACCGATTGAAACCCCCCTTCAGCCCGTCAGCTCCGTTTGTCCTTCGGCAGGCATGTCTCTTCTGGTCACCATGTGCTGTTCTCAGGATTAATTTAAAGTCCCATGAAACAAAACTCAGACCTGAACAAACTGGCAGATGTCAGGCGCAGAAGCTCTATTTCTGTTGTAAACCCAGGGCCGTTCCTGTCCCTGGCTCCTGGAAAGTCCCTTGGATCTCTGCTGCATCCTCGTGAGATGTTCCCACACCAAAAACCAGCCAGTAAACTATACCAGAGCTGGCCAAAGTCAGGAATCAGATTCCCATCTGAGATGATAACTCCCCAGGAGCACCCGTGGGTCAAGACACAGCCCATTCGTGGATTTCCCAATTTAAAAACTCAATTCTTCTAAAGTAACCTGGACAACCTACCACGAACATTCGGCTACCTGGTCGTTCGGAGCCATACTGCTGCTCGTGACAAGACGAAGCTGTTCCACAGAGAATGCTGCTACTTCTTAGAAAACTGGTGACCCCAGTCCTAGGATATTCTATACTATCAGTTGATGACATTTGCTAAAATTGGACCTGCCATACTCGTGAAAGTTAATGTAGTCTGTGAGGAAAGCTTTCTGATCAATAACGATTCTAAATGTCCACCCAACCAATCATCTGAGGGAGAAGTATGCATGGTTTCCTGTGGCTGTCCAGATCTTTGTTTGATGTTTTGTACCAGCAGGGACCAAGGCAGCCAGGCTAGAAGCAGGTGTGTCTTGGTTAGAGCAGCGCTGCCTCTCAGAAAGTATGCAACTTCTCTCCAGGGAAGGAAGGAGGTGCAGGGGGGCTCCACACCCATTCTCACAGCTGGGTCCTAGGGTCACTCTGGACGTTGAAAGAGAGAGGAGAGCAAGACTTGGGGGGGTGCTATCTGATGTGAGAGTGACCCCAGAATACACTAGGACCAAAAGACCTGGGATGAGGCTAGACCATCACCTTATTTCAGGAGATGAGCCCCGCACCAAATAAGAAATAAGAAATTACTTTTTAACTGAAAATCAATGTAATCCACCATATTAATAGTCTAAAGAAGAAAAAAACATAAGATCATACCAATGAAGAAAAAGCATTTGACAAAAGTGAACATCCATTTATGATAAAGACTCTCAGAAAACTAGGAATAGAAGAGAACGTCCTCAACTGGATAAAGGGCATTTACAAAAATACCCTTCAGCCTGTCATCCTACCTGGTGGTGAGAGGCTGAATGCTCTTCCCATAAGACTGAGAACGAAACATGTGTGTCCAGTCTCACTACTACTACTCAACATCCTACTGGGAAGTCCTACCCAGGGAAGAAAGACAAGAAAAAGAATTAAAAGGCATCCAGATTAGAAAGGAAGAAATAAAACTGTCCCTATTTGCAGACAACAGAAAACTCCTAGAGTGAGTTCAGCATGGTTGCAGGGCACAAGGTCAACAATAAAGGGTAATCATATTTTTATGTATTCGCCATGAGCATTTGGAAACTGAAATTCAAAATCAATACCATTTGCAATAGCTCCAAAAGCATGAAATGCTTAAGTGTAAATCTATCAAAGCATGTACAGGATACATATGCTGAAATTTCCAAATGTCTGATGCAAGAAATCAGTGGAGACCTAGATAAATGGGGAGACATACCATGTTCATGGACTGAAAGGCTCAACGTAGTAAAGGTGCCAATTCTCACCAAATCGATCTACGGGTTTAATGCAGTTGAATCAAAATCCCAGTAGGAGTATTTTGTAGATCTAGACAAGCTGATTCTTAAATTTATATGTAACATTCTAAAATTTACACGAATAGCCAACACAATACTGAAGAAGTGATAGGAACCACTCGCCAGATTTCAAGACTTATTAAAAAGCTTCAGTAATCAAGTCAGGGTAGGAGTGGCAAAGGGACACACACATATTCAAAGGACAGAACACAAAACCCTGAAACAGACCCACACACCCACACACATACAGCCAATTGATTTTTCACAAAGCTGCCAAATCAATTCAGCGGAGAAAGGAAAGTCTTTTTAACAAATGGTTCTGGAGCAAAGGGTTATTTCATGTGAAAAAACAAACAAACAAACAAAAGAACCTTGACCTATACCTCACACCTTATACAAAAGTTAATACAAAATGAAACAGATCTAAATGTAAAAGGTACAACCATAGAACTTTACAAAGAAAACACAGGAGAAAATCTTGATGACCTGAGCCTAAGCAAACAGTTCTTAGACATGACACCAAAGCACGAATAATAAAAGAAAAATTGATAAATTGGGCTCCATCAAAATTTAAAAACATTTTCCCTCTGCAAAAGAAACCCTAAAGAGAATGAAAAGACGCGCTATAGACTGGAAGAAAATATGTGCAAATAACATATCTGGCAGAGGACTTGTATCCAGAATACATAAAGAAGTCTCAAAACTCAACAGAAAAGAACCACACAGCTTAAAAAATAGGCAAATAGCTTGAACTGTCACTTCACCAAAGAGCATACATGGATGGCAAATGAGCACATGGAAAGCTGCCAACCAACATTAGCTATAAAGGAAACACAGGTTAAAACCACGAGGGACTGCCACACACCTATGAGAATGGCTAATGTAAAAAATGGCGATGATACCTAGTACCAATGACGAAGTGGAGCAACAGGAACGCATTCACACTGCAGTGGGAAGGCAGACTGGTAAAGCCACTTGGGAAAACTGTTTGATGGTTTCTTATAAAGTTAAATATCCACTTACCGTCTGAGCCAGCAATCCCACTTGTAGGTATTTACCCAAGAGAAAGGAAAATATATGTCCATACAGAAACGTATATGTGAATACTTACAGCAGCTTTTTTCATAATTGCCCCCAAGCGGAAACAACCCAACTGTCCCTCAACTGGTGAATGGCTAGACAATGAAATACTATTTGACAATGAATAGGAATAAGCGACGGATTCATGCCACAACTTGGATGAATTTCAAAGGCACTATACTGAGGGAAAGAAGCCAAAATCAAAAGGTTACAGGTTGCATGATTCCATTTAAATGACATTCCAAATAAAACCCCAAACAAACACCAAAACTAGAGTGACAGAGGACAGCTTGGTGGTTGCCAGAAGTTATGGGTGGGGGGAGGTTGTGACTACAAAGAAATCCCATGAGGGAGTTTTTAGGGTGATGGGACAGCTCTGTACCTTGGCTGAGGTGCTGGTCACATCAATCGGTGCGTTAGAATTCACAGGACTGTGTGCCAAAAGAGTCCATTCTACTCGATGTGAATGTGAAACCGAAAACAGCAGTAAGCAGGGGCAATGGAGTTTTAAAAGCAGGTCGGTTTTTAAAGCAGGTAAGTAATTATCTTGGACAGGAGCCTGGCGGCAGGGATTGGGTATAGTGCTTAAGAGAGATTTCTCTCGTTTAGTTGCGACCCGTTTCCCTACAGCTGGACTGAGCCAATCCTCCAGGAGGCTGGAGAGAACGAAAATGATGGCAACACTAATAGCGGCCGCTAGTTAGGGAACTGCTTCACCCATATTCGATTTTAACCAGAGTCCAGGGCATATGACTCCTACTTAGAGGGTCACTTGGCCAGTCCGAGGCCAGCAGGCTTCCAACTCCAGGCCGCCTGGTTCCCCAGCAGACGGCTGTCCCCGTCCTCCGAGCTGCCGCTTACTCACCGTCCCTGCTGTTCTGCTGAGTCTACCCCTGGTCTAAGTTCTGGCCCCCGTGAGCCTTGTACATACCGTAGCTGGCGACGACCGGGAGCTGTGGGCCAGGGAGTGTCTCGTGCTGTCCATCGCCCCATGGATGAGATAGGCTCCTGCGCTGGAGACGATGGGACTGCCCCCGACGTCCATGGCGAGGCCCACCATGCCGTGGGAGGGGACCGCCGGTGGGGAGGAGGCGGCCACTGTCACCTGGGCGCCCCCCGGGGCCTCGAAGTAGGAAGCCGCACTGCTGGGGGCATACATCTGCGGCTCGGGGTTGTAGGCGTAGGCCGTTCGACTGTCAGAAAGAGAAGTCACTGTGGGACCCTAGCGTGATTCAGAGCCTTATTTTAGTTCCAAAGAAACCTAGCCAAACTTCCTGCGGACACAAGCCCCGGGACCCCGAGTGTGTGGGATAATTCAGAAACAGTATGTGAAATCCCAGTGCAAGCCCAAGTTCAAAGTGATAGTCTCTGAAAATATTCAGGATGATATGCTGATGAATGGAAAATGGATCCTTTAAATTCTGCAAATGTATAAAAGGGTGCGTGAAGGAGACAGAACAGTTCTGAATTTGGGGCTTGGTGGCTGTTACCTTAATTTGTACATGGGATAAGACTGCATAGAACTACACACACACACACACACAGACACACAAATCAGTGCATGTAAAAGCTGTTGGAAACTGACCAGTTCTGGAGATGGTCAACACCAATGTCTCAGTGTCCATTTCCTGGTCTTGACATAGTCCTACAGTTTTAAGATGTCACCATGGTGTGGGGGTGGGGTGGCGCTCAGGGAAGGCACATGGGACTCTGTGCTATTTTTGCAACTTTCTGTGAGGCTCTAATTATTTAAAAATAAAACACTTAAAAAATGGAATTGTATAATAAAAACAAAATTTTCAAGTGATGCCCAGAATTTGTCTCATGTTCCTTTAACCTCTGGGTCAAATGATTGTAGGTGGAGATTTAGATGGGAAGCTGTGCTTGACTGAATAATGCAGGCCATCAAAAAAGATTATTAGTAACTTTTCCCTTCTTGGTTCGTGAGTGCAGTGCCCTGACCCCGGAGAAGGCCCCTCTGGGTGGAATGGAGGTCCTCTCCCTACAGCCGGGGACACGGCTTGTTTCTGCCCCCGCCAGTGGTACGATATTGAAACCAGGAAATTGATAGCGGTGCAACCGATAGACCCTGTTTGGATTTCACCAGTGTTACACACACTCAATTGTGTCTGTGTGTGTGTAGTAACTTCAGTCTTCTGTTGTAGAAAATCACTTCCATCAATACCAAATCTTAAATCCCCAAACCCAAACCCTCAGGCACGATCCCCATACTTGTGGATAGGAGCTGTCAAAAACGAGCCAAAGCAACCTCGCTAGCAAAAGGATTCGGGTCTTAGGTAAAATAAACTTTATGGGAACAGAGTTAGAAAGTGGAAAACTCTAAAAGTCCTTAGAAAAACAGAAAATCAAGTTTTACTAGAATCATAAAAAGCTAGAGGTCAGCAAAGGCAAGGATAAAAAAGCAGAGACAGAAAATGGCCTTTGGATCTTGAAGACTGAATCTTCAGATTTAGAAGTTGAATTAGGTTTTTTTTTTTGACTGCCTTTTCTAGAAGTCAAAAATAGAAAGGCTCGTGATTTCTGAAATTCTGCAGGGTGGTGTAGTCCTAATACTATTTTTTTGTTTTGTTTTGTTTTGTTTTGTTAATAATACTGTTGTAATTGTGAGAATATATCACTCAAATGACAAGGTGGGGGGATTTGTTTGAACCCATGCCAAAATGGAAAAAGGTGGCTGGGTCACAAAAGAGGGTTCTGGATGTGGACTGTGGTTTCTCTGGGAGAGAGAAAAGCACGTACATGGCGCCATTCGCGTAGACGGTGTCTCCCCCTTCCACGTACTGCACCTGGGCTGGGTAGACGTGCTGCAGGGGCTGGACCTGAAACAAGCAGCAGGCATCTTGTGTGATGGACAGCAGTTTTCTTACGGTCATTTCTACACTATGCAAGCTGAAAATACCTTCTGTTGCCCTGTAGGTATACTTAGGACTAAATTATAGTTTTCCCATCCCTGGTCAGCACTTCTACAAAGGAACCAGGAGGGAAGTTATGAGAAGACTGGGTATTCCAAATGAGCCCAGAGAGTCAGAAAGCCGCTGCCCATTCAGAGCTATGCCGTGCGGCTGCCATGAACCATGGCACGTTTCTCCTGTAGTCCAGGAAGCAAGGCCGGTGGCTCCTGATCTGTACTCGTGGGGGTAGGAGACAGAATCATGGCTCCTGAGCAAAGCCGGACTAAGGGATCCAGGGAGGGGTGGGGGAGAGAGCCCCCCTGTTGGCTCCCAGCAAAGCTGCGGACCCCGCGGCCTGCCTGCTCACAGTCCTGAACCCCGCAAGGCCCAGGACCCACCAGCCCCTGGGGCAGAAGGACGTCTCCACGCAGGGCAGAATGGTCCAGCAGGTCACCTTGACCTTCCTGGTACAGGGCCGGGACTGGCAGTCTTCCCTGGGAAGAGCTGGAAGCTGTGCAGAGTCCGGACAGGGAGATGGGGGGAGGAGGGCGCTGGGGAAACACCTCACCCCATTCGCCACCCAGTCAGGCCTCAGCTAATGACCTCCCGGGTTTGTGTGTAGAACCCCAAAATTTCACAGTAGAGTGGAGCTTCACAGGCACCTAATTCCATCGAATTCTGCGGGGAGAAAATCAAGGGCAGAGCCCTTGGGACCATCTCTCCCAGCCTCTGCTTGCAGCCACAGGGCCTACCAACCAAACCGTGGCACTTGCCCTGGAATAACAAGAACCTTCCAGGAGTTCGTTTCCTGCTGGGGGGTGTCCCCAGGGGAGGAAAGCAACAGCTAGGACCGGGTGAAATGCAGAAGCGACCCAGCAAGTCAGAGTCAGATCAGAGAGAAAGAGCTGGAGCGGGCCCGGCCCCACAGCGTGGGAAGCTTCTGGAATCATAACATTGGTCTTTCTCTCCCCTTCTAGATCACGTCCCAGTGTGGCTGGGAATGGCCTTGACAGAGGTGAGGAGATAAGACACAGCCCTGGTCCCCTGCTGGGCCTGCCTTGGCTTCCTTCCCATCACCCCACAAACCCGCCTGAGAACCACAGCACGGAAGATGTGACCTATCCAGCAGGAGCCCCCCGGAGAGAGAGACGTTTCCTCTGGTTGTCCAGACACCTCCATGTTACCGTCATGGTTTTTTAGGGAATTTTTTTTTAGGAGGTACCAGGGATTGAACCTGGGACCTCATACACGGGAAGCAGGCACTCAACACACTGAGCTACACCCACTCTCCAGCCACCCACTTTTCTATGGCCCACGAGCTCAGAATGGTTTGGTTTTGCTGATTTTAAATGGCGATGGGTGAGTAGATGGCTGGGGAGGTTGCTATCAAAAGAAGAAAATATTTTGTACTGGGAAATTTGAAGGCATTTAAAATTTCCATGGTCATAAATGAAACTTTCTCAGCACACGGCCAGGCTGGTTCATTCTGTGCCGTCTACAGTGGCTCACGCGCTCCCGACAGCGGAGGTGACAGGTGCCACAGAGACTGCCTGGGGCGCAGAGCCCAAGAGATTTACGATCTGGCTTTTTAGGGAGACGGTTTGCCGACCACTGTTCTAGGTCTTGCCATCTTTGACTTGATGATCTGGGCCGTTGTTTGGCAGGTCAGCCCATGCTTTCGAGCTGTATTCTTAAATAATTTAATTTCGGAAGAGGCGCCATCCTGTCATGACACTCTTCTAAGGGTCTCCCCGGGGGGCTCCATGTCTCCCCAGCTGTAAACCCTTGCTGTGGCTCTGTGCTTCTCCCTGAGCACCCTATGGCTCCGTGCAGCTGGCACTAGGTGCCTGCTAGCTCCCCCAAGGCCGGCTGGATTGTGGATGAATGAAAGACCGACTTTCTTGACTTGTTGGAAAACTATGTGCAGCAAAGGAATTTTTTTAAAAACATAGCTTCCCAAAGAACCTTCTGGGTAAGGAACTGAAGAAATCACGTGAAAAGGAGCAGCAACAACTAAAAAGGGTTCATCGATAAGAGATTGTTCTGGATTGCTCAATGCTACCCGTGGCCCCGCATTAGCTGAGCTGTTGTTGTTACCTGCTGTGGCACCTGCTGGACTCTGGGGAGGGAGAGAGGCTGCATCTGGGCCCCTTTGGGAGCGGAGCCCGCTGCCTGGACCAACACTCTCTAAAAGGGAAGGGAAGAGAGCGACATTTAGGCTTGGCAGAGTTTAGTCCTTTGAACAAGCAGAGAGCACAGGAGCTGCTACTTGTCTATCCCATGGTTGTCTTATCAGAGCCCAAGGGGGACTGACAGGAAAGAAGAGAAGGGCCGACAAATGGGCACACATGCTCACACACTCATGCCCACGTGGGCAGACACGACTGCACAGGTACACCAGCGTGCACACACAGACTCACACATACACACACAGGCACACACAACCTGGGTGGAGTCTGCAGGCTGTGAGGGGACGTGGCCCATCCCTGACACCCAGGGGAGAACTGGGAGAGAACCATGCAGACAACCGTCCGCACCACCTCACTCTGCCTTGGAGCACGCCAAGCTCTTCCAGGACACCCTGGATCCGCTCTGCCCAGAGTGGCTAAGCGGCATCTCGCGGCCACAGAACACCGAAGCCAAGGGCCCCACTGAAGTCCGGGTCTTCTGCGTCTGAGTCCCTTGTCGGACCTGCCCCCTGGTCTTGGGACTCAGATCTTCCCAGCCTGTTTCCTCTTGGAGACAGGCTGAGAAGAACTGCTTGGAGAACTGATTGGCCACACAAAGCCATGGAAATGTAAAGGATCAAAATGATGCCACAGTCCAGTGGCAAACAGAAGGGCTTAACTTGTTTACTTAAAGCCGGGCCTTTAGAAGCCACTGACTGCAAGTCTCATTTTCCAGACCCTGAACATCCCTGGTAGGGGGGATTCTGCGATGCTCTGCCTTGTAAACACCCCCGGGGTCTCACCCCTGCCACCCCACTCCCCCCCAAGGGAGAGGATGCGCCAATCCTCTGGTGTTCAAGGACTGCCACTTAAAAACCAAAAAGGCACTACTGACACCCGGCAGCAGGCATTTCAGTATCCACCTGAGCTGAGCGCTGAGCCGAAATCACTCAACAGGGATCCAGCACCCGCCCCCGCCCCTGGGAGCTCACCACCAAAGGCAGAGAGGACCCAGATGGCACAGAAGTAAACGGGGTGGACGGCTAAGCGGGACGTCAAAACAATGGAGTTATTCAGCCTTCAAAAGGAACGAAGCACAGCTACACGCCACAACACGGACAGACTTTGAACACCTTATCCTAAATGCAAGAAGCAGACACACTTAGGTGAAACGTCCAGAACAGGCAGAGCCAGAGACAGAAAACAGATCAGTGGGGCGTGACTGCTAGTAGATACAGGTTTCTCTGTGGGGTGATGAAAATTTTCTGGAATTAGGTAACGCTGAGGGCTGCACAACTCCGTGAGTGCATTGAGTGCCACGGAATTGTACACTTTAAAATGGTTAGTTTTGGCACGTGACAATGGACTGTGGTGAGAGAAGATACTTAATGCTTTATGGCCTGGTATCTGTGGACTTCTACCCTAAATAAATACCCTTTATAAAGACAAAAAAAAAAAAATTAAAAAAATTAAAAAAATAAAAAAAATAAAAAAATAAATAAAATGGTTAGTTTTGGGAAGTGGCTGTGGCTCAAGCAATTGAGCTCCGTTTACCATATGGAGGACCCAAGGTTCGATACCCAGGCCTCCTAGTAAAAAAAAAAAAAAGGGTTAGTTTTATGTTATGGGAATCTCAGCTCAACTTAAAAAAATCAGTCAATAAAGAGGAATATGAAGGGTTTACAGTTGCATACTCTAAAGCTGGGCTGCTGATATGCTAGCCACTAGTTGGGTACTAGTGGGTGGCTATTCACATTTAGATTGGATGAGACTGAAATAAATGATAAACCCCAGGCCCTTGGTCACTCTGGCCACATTTTGAGGGCTGGAGGGAGCGTGCGGCTCCTGGACTGTACGGCGCAGAGACACAGCGCTGCCAAGATGCCCAAGCGGGTGTGTGAGAATTCCCTTTTTCTCACCCAGGTAAGGGCCAGGCAGGACTGTTTATAGAGAAGTCAGTGCAGGAGCTGAATGGCTGCAGGATGCCTAGCCCGCCTGAGGCTGGGGCAGGGACCCTGAGCATCAGGGGCGAGGGGTGGCTGGGGAAGGGGAAGAATGTGCGAGGCCTGGAGTGGGGGCAGCCTGGGGGAGGAGGCTGCAGGGAGGCGGGGGAGGCTGAGAGCCCTGGCTGGGCCTCGGGG
>JAKSZT010054196.1:2295369-2385877 GCA_026826555.1 Tolypeutes matacus
GCTGCAGGGAGGCGGGGGAGGCTGAGAGCCCTGGCTGGGCCTCGGGGAGGGGCTGCAGTGGATAAATGGGGATGGACACAGGGCCTTGGTGGGACGCTGGGGTGGGTCTGCGGAGCCACTGCAGGCCCAGGCTTGTTAAGAAGGACTGGGACAACAAGGACAGGGAGAGTCAGGGAGACGGCCGACAGGACAGGCTCAAGTGAGCAAGGAAACAGCTCGCTGGCAGGAAGACGGCCTCCCAGCACTGAGACAGGCTCCCAAGACCTCCACCCCCTGGCTGCCATATCTGAACAAAATAAAAGCTACAGATATCTGACAGTGTATTCTAAATCAAACAAACTGCTCCTATGTGTGCCTTTTTTGGTTGTTGTTTTTTTTTTTTTTTGCTGGGTTATGTTTTTTTCTCCTTAATTGTTTCATTTTGCCATGCTCCTAATTTTAGACGGCGGCTGGTAAATCGAGGGCGATCACGAGGTCACAGTGAATCTCTCTGCACACTTCTACGAGCTTCAAGTCCATTCCATTGGCTTCCATTTCATGTGGTCTTAAGTCACTTACTCTGTTTATGTCTACTTTATGCTTTATTTTAGTCCATGGTAGAAATCCAAAAGTCGGGAGAGCCTCAAAGTGAAAATTCTCTATCCTGCAAATTTTAAAGAATATCTTCATTCTAGTGCTAGATTTGATTTTGAGCCAAATACTAAGAATTCTAATTTATTTTTTGTCTTATGCATAAAGTATTTCTGTATGACAGGACAATTTCCAATGTACAAGAAAATGTCCATTAAAAGATAAATATAAACTCTTAAGTTAAACAATGGATGACAGTGAGTAGTCCAATTATAAAAATGTGTTAATATTAGGACGGTATATGGGAACCCTGTATTTTAGGCATGATAGTTCTGTAAACTCACAACTTCTCAAATTAAAAAAAAAAAAAAAAAGATAAATATAAACTAAGCTGGGTTTGGGAGAGTGGCTTCTTGTTCAGCTTCATCTTTCCCTTGGTGGGACCCACTTAACAAGTAATAGAAATGGGAAACTGGGTGACGGTAGGGAAAAGAGAACGAAGGCGGGCTATGGCCATAGCCCAGTCTCGGGGCCAAGAAGTGGATTCCTCTCTCTACTGATTCTGATCGTTGTCAACACCAACAGGAAGGGGCCGCCACTGTGGCCGCACGGGTTCTCCCTGGAAGCAGCCTGGGCGCAGGGCCGGGCTGGGTCTGTTACCTGTGGGGAGGCTGGCACAGGCTGGACCCCGGGCGCCTGGGCTGCCGCCGATGGGTGCAGAGCCACAGAGGCCGGCGAATCGGATCCACCCTCTGAATTCTGCATGCTCAGGTCTAAAGAGAGGCGGAGAGAGATTGAGTGGGGGACGGTTGACATCGTGAAGCCCGAAGAGGACAGCGAAGGTGAGCACAGACAGGCAAGCACCAATTCACTAGCGGCAGGTGAGAGGCAGACGCCCGGGGATGGCGACACTGGGTGAGTGAGGTGGGAGATGGGGAAGGGGGGGTTGCAAAACTGTTCCACAGAAAGAAGGAGGGCAGGGGGCGGGCAGAGGATGTGTTTCCTAGGAGAAAACCAAAACTCCCGCTCTGGGAGCACCTGTGTCATGGCTCAACAGCAATCAGCTTCCCTGGAAGGCCGGGTCGGCGCATCTCCCTTTTCCGTAACTCTTTGAAGGGCTTGCACAACCGCTGATTGTTTATCCAGCAGGTCAGATGCTCTTGATGGCTGCTGGCAGCTAGGGAGACCCCCGGCCCTCCCCAGCCCAGCCACAGGCGCCTTCTCCTAGGGCCGGGTGCTCGGCCTCGGCACTGCTGGCAGCTGGGCCACATCATCTCCCAGGTGGGGGCGTCCTGGGCACTCTAAGGTGTTGAGCAGCATCCCTGGCCTCCACCCAAAAATGTCCCCAGACATTGCCAAGTGCCCCCTGGGAGGGCAGAATCACCCCTGTTTGACAACCACTGGCCTAGGGGAGGGGAAAAAGGAGCTCTGAGGCGGGGGCCAAGAAGTGGCACGTTTTATCCTGGCTGGATACAAGTCCGCAGGCACGTTAGCAGTAGTGAGAACTGCCTTCTAGAAGTTCAGAGGGCTTTGTTCGCCCTTCTGGGGAAATCATGAAAACAGACTTCTTTGCTGTCAGATGCATAAATTTTTCAGATAGGCCGTTAAAAAATCCAATAAGAAAAGACTCAGTAACAGAACAAAGTGGCAGATGATACAAATGCATTCTTTGAAGATACTAAAATAAGTCAAACAGTCTTCTCTTTGAGAAACAGTCAAGTGCTAACCTCAGAGCAGGGAGGTGGCGCTGTGACCGTCCTGGCTCCAGGCAGGTCACTTCCCTGTGTGTAAAATTTCCCCGGGCTTCCACCTCTAAGAAAAAGTGAAGGATGAAAACAAGAAGAGCCTTTCTCCTATTTTTTTTTTTTTTTTTTTAAATGGAGAGCAAAACTATTAACAGGTTAAAATAATTTGCCTAAGGAAAGCAGAAAGGGGTGTGTGTGCCTGAATCTGAGTGTGTTGGTTTAATTGCATCCTTGTTGAAGGGGAATATCCCCCGATCCCCTCACTCTTCTCTGTGCCCCGTCAAAGCCTTTGGTACCACTGAGAGCCACTGGATGAATCCGTGGCCGGTGGCCGTTTCCATTCCATGAGCTTGACTCGGTTCTCACCACCAGATGTCCCCAGAGCCATGCGGTGGGTGGCTCAGATGTTCAATAAAGCCTTAGCCTGATGGGAGACAGTGAATTTCCAATAGTCTATTTCCCAGCTCTCCAACTTTTGCTCTCTTGTTTTTTTTTTTTTTTTTTTTTTTTTTTTAAAGATTTTATTTATTTATTCATTTATTCCCCCCCTGCTGCTTGTGCTCGCCGGGTCAGCCAACCACGCCGTGCGGGCGGGCCTGCCCCCACCAGGAGGCCCCGGGAACCGAACCCGGGGCCTCCCATATGGTAAACGGGAGCCCTACTGATTGAGCCACAGCCGCTTCCCTTTTGCTCTCTTCTTGACAGAACTGGCCTTTGGAGCTATTCTGTTGCGGTTGCTTAATCGAGGTCTCTTACTTATCATTTTCTTGAAATGTTTAAATCCGCTCTTTGCTCACTAGCCACCACTTTGTTCCCAGCCGAAGCCCCCAAGTGGGTAACTTCGGTGATATCAGGAGGGCACGAGGCGACTAGAACCTTCATGAAAAGAATCCACTAATCATAAAGTGAGAAAGCTGACTCGACTGAGATCCGTTCCTTGTTCCACCAGCAGAAATAACTTTGCTCCCACATCCAAGTCTCACTTAAATATGAGGAGCCCGTGAGGGTGCTGGGGAAAGTGATGAGACCATGCTCTGTCCCCTGTGGCCAGAGGCTTCACCAAGAATGCAAGTTATCCAATACAGTGCAGAGTTGTCACGTTAACGTGTTCCCCTAGTTTAACACAGCTCACCCCGTGCTAAGCTTAGCTCACTGTTTAACTTAGACTGACTAGACCAGGGGTCGGCAAACTTTTTCTGTGAAAGGCCAGAAAGTAATTGTTTTAGGCTTTGTGGTCCAAACTGGACTTTGCCATCAAGTGTAAAAGCAGCCACTGCTAACATGCAAGCAAATGACCTTGGCCGTGTTCCCATAAAACTTAATTTACAAGAATAGGCCGTGGGCAGGATGTGGCCCCTGGACTGCAGTGGCTGATCCCTGGTCTATATAATTTGGGTTTGATAAGGTGATGTGGTTTCAGAGGTGGTTAGAAAATTATCCTGTGTGGCTGCAAAACCTTGATGGGTCCAGGCCTCCGATCCAGTGTGTGGTTCTAGTGGCCACTTCTCGCCAACGTGACAAGACTGGAGGAGGCCCAAAGGGCACAACGAAAACTATTAGGAGGCTGGAGCTGCTGACATTTAAAGACAAAGGTGATGTGACTGCAGCTGATAAAGTCATGGATAAAAAAGGTTCACCAGGGGTAACTGACAGCACTGCACCCTACAAGTAGGTGAAAGGGGTTAAAGGAGGGACCTTGAGGATGTATATATTCTTAGAATAAAAATGAAAAGATGCCCTGTATGATGTTATGTATGTTTGTTTTGTAAGTTCACAACTGTTACTATACACTTATTGTTTACGTATGTTCATGTATGAATGACATACTTCAATAATTTTTTAAAATGAAAAAAAAAATCTGAAGATAAAACAGGACTGTACAACACAGTGTATCCTCTTGTAGACAACGGACTATAGTAATAGTACAAGTATAAGAATGTTCTTTCTTGAATTACAACAAATGTACTATACTATTACAAGGTGGTAATAACAGGGAGGTATATGGGGAAAATACACACCTACTGTAAATAATGGACGATAGAACTATTTTAATAATCTTTCCATCAATTGTAACAAAGGTAACTACTGTTAAAAATAGAACAATTATTAAAGTGCTAGCATCAATTGTAACAAATGTTCCACATGAACGCCGGGTGTTAGAGGTGGGGTGGTATATGCGAATCCTGTATTTTATGCATGATTGTTTTGTAAATCCACAACTTCTCTAATAAAAACAAAACAAAACTAAACAACAACAGAAAAATTGATTCACCAAATCCTGGAGCCCCAGGAGCCAGGGGTGGCCCCTACGACTTAAGACCAGAGCTTGGGCACAAGGGACCGATCACTTTGAGGCTTTCACGCCATCGAGCATGCAAAGGAAGAAGAATGCGCTGCAGGACAGTCTGGGTGTAGTGCTTAAAAGTGCCATGGGGGACACGGGCGGTCGATACATATTTATCCAATGACTATTCTAATGTTATAGTTGATACTAAATTTCAGATAGTGAGAGTCTCCAAGATACTTTATAGAACAGATGATAATAATATGTGGAATTCATATTTCAGGCAGTACAGTTGGAAAATATAAATAGGTTCATAAAGGTTTCATAAAATTTAAAAAGCACTTAGTTATTTATGGACAACTGGGGCTATTCTGGTAAATGCAATAACCTTTTGAGGCTGCTGCTCCACTCTCCCTCAGCAAATCCCTTGACGGCAGTATCAGACAGACAGACTTCCAGACTACAGGGCACCATCTGGGCCAGTCTGGCTGCTCTGAAGCATCGACACACCCACAGCCTATCTGCTCAGAGCATGGAATCCTTCCTTAGCCACCCAAGATAATCAAGGTAGTAGTAGTTTCATAGAAGCTGATCCACTTTTCTGAAAATTTTGTTAATTTAGGTCTCTTAACCAAACACTCTCAGCACATCAAATTTTTGGTTTTAAAAAAACAGCGTTTAAAATGCAGGCAACAGAGCGCTGGCTTTCCATAATGGCAGAGGAGAATGGTTGGATTAACCCTCTCACAGATAACAGTGATAAAATCTGGGCAAAGTATTCTTTAAAAATCACAAGTATTTAAAGACACTGGAGAGTGATGGAAGCAGACAGAAACTGCAGTGGAGTCTACCCTTCAAAAGCCACTGCCACAAGTAAAACCTTTGAGTTGTGGCTTTTTGCCTAGGGACATCCCCCAATCCACAAATGCCTGGGCAGCAGAAAGCAGCAGCCTGTATGTCTTGAGGTGTCAGAGGACAAAGTTCAGAATATTAGGGGTGAACTCCTAGAAGAGAGGGAGCCACAAATCTTTGGCAGACTGACTAGACGACACACGTATGTGGGAAACACCTGAGGCCTTGGGGAAAAAGTAGTATTTTGAAGATGAAAAAACTAAGTGGAGATTTCAGCTGCTATCTGCTGTAGAAGAGACACAGTTTGAGTCCAGCCAAGTTACCTGCCTTCAGGGTAACACAACAGAACCCAGAAACTCTACAATGTATCATCCATAATGTCCAGATCCAATTAAAATCATGATCTATGAGATGAAATAGGAAAATGTGACTCATACTTAAGGAAAAAAAGAGTCAATTACAACCAAGCCCAAAATAATCTAGATGATGCAGTGAGCAGATAAGGACTAAAGCGGCTACTAAAAATATGTTAAGAAGTTAACATAATGAATGAACATATGGGAATCTTAACTGAGAAACAAAAACTATAATAAAGTACCAAACAGAAATTATGGAGCTGAAAAGAACAATAACTGAAATGGAAATTTCACTGGATAGGCTTAACAGCAGATTGGAGGTGGCAGAAGGAAAAGTCAGTGATCATAAAGACAGATTGATAGAATTTAGCCAATCTGAAGAAATTAGAGAAAAAAATAATGAGCAAAAATCAAACAGAACAGTCTGACATATGTGTAACTGGAGTCCCAGAAGGAAAAGGAGAGAGAGAATGGGAGAAAAATATTTGAAGAATGGCCAACGGCCTCTAAATTTGATGAAATACATAAGCTTACAGGTCCAAGAAGCTTAATGAACCCCAAGAAGGATAAATACATAGAAAATCAACTTAGATATGTCACAGTTAAAACGCTAAAATTAAAAAAATAAAATAAAGAGAAATTCTTAAAGGTAGTCAGAGAAAAACTGCTCATTACATTCAGGGGAACAATGACACCAATCATGACAGATCTCCCATCAGGGACAATGGTGACAAGAAGACAATGGAATGACATCTTTAAAGTGCTGGAGGAGAAAACCTGTCAATCCAGAATTCCATATTCAGCAAAACTATTCTTCAAAAATGAAGATGAAATGAAGATATTTCAGATAAACAAAATCCAAGAAATTCTGCTGCCTACACTCTAACAAATCCTAAAGAAAGTTTTTAAGCCAAGGGAAATAACACCAGATGGGAATCTGGGATCTGCAAGAAGAAATAAAAATTCACTGGAAATGACAAATATGTGGGTAATTATAAAATTCTATATATTCTTCTTTTCTTCTCTTTGTATCTTTAAAATACATATAACTATTTAATTTAAAAAATTGTAAAACTCTGTTGTGGGATTCATAACATATGCAGATGTAATACAGATGACAACAACAGCACAAAGGAATTACACATGCTTGGTTCTTGTATTTTACATGAAATAGTGAAATATCAACTCTATGTAGATTGTGATAAGCTAAAGTTGCTTATTGTAATCCCTAAAGCAACTACTTAGAAATAACCCAAAAAGCTATAGCTAAAAACTTGACTCTAATAGAGGAATCAAAATGAAATACTAAACATATTTGATTATCCCCCAAAAAGGCAAGAAATGAACAGAGGAACAACAACAACAACAAAAAAAACCAGATCAATCAGATAGAAAACACACAACAAAATGGCTTTCCTAAACCTATCTATAATAATTGCATTAAATTTAAATAGATTAAACTTCAGTGAAAAGGCAGAAACGATCAGCCTGGATAAAAAAGAAAGATTCCATTAAATACTGCCTAAAAGAAACCCTCTTTAAATACAAAGGCACCTGTAGATTGCAAGTAATAGGATAGAAAGAGATATACCATGAAAACACTAATCCTAAGAAAGCTGGAGTGGCTATAACAATCAGAGAAAAATAGACTTCAAGATGAGGAGTCTTAATTACCAGGGATAAAGAGGGGGGCATTTCATAATGATAAACTTATCCATTTATCAGGATGACATAACCAATATAGACGTGTAGGCACCTAATAATACAGCATCAAAATACACAGAGCAAAAACTAAAGGGAGATTTGGAAAAAAAAAAAAGCAATCATAATTGGGAATTTAAGCACCCTTTTCCCAGTAATTTTAACAGAAGAGCTAAACAAAAAATACCAGTAAGGACAATGACTACGTGAATGAAGCTATCAGCCACGCTGGTCTGCTTCACGTTTCTAGAACACGACAAGCAAGCCCCACACATTCTTTTCAAATGCACCTGGAGTATTCCTGAAGATGCGCCATGTTCTGGGCCAAAAAGCAGGTCTCGATACATTTCAACAAACTGAAATTTTACAAAGCATATATGTACTCTGACCACGATGGAATAAACTCAGACAGCAAGATGGTATCTAAAACTCTTCCCGCCCAATACTTAGACAATTTACACACATCTCTAGATATCTGTCCAAGGGCAGTGAAAGCACATGGCTTCTGAAGGACCTGTACAAGCATGTTCCTAGAAGCTTTGTTCACAGCAGCCCAAGAGTGGAAATAACCCAAATGTCCACCATCTGGGGAACAGAGATGTTGCATTAGGCATACATTGGAAGACTCTATAATAGGAATGAAGTCCTGACATACAACAGCATGGATGAATCTCAAAATCATGCCGAGTGAGAGTCTGGATCCAAAGGAGTATAGAATGTAGAACAAAAAAACCTTTCTCAAGTTGGAAAAACAACAACAGTGGGGGAGGGGCAGGGACTGACTGGGAGGGGCAATGATGGCACTTCCCAGGGAGATGGACACATCTCTAGGATGACAGGGAGTAGGTTACATGGTGTGCCTGTGTGCCAAAAGTGGACAGCTAAGATTTGGGCATGTGTAAATTTTACCTTAAAAAACTGTAGAATGTACTAACTGAGTGGGGGGTGGGGAGCAGGTAGAGACAGGTGGTTGGAGAAGGCGGAAAGCAGATGGATAATGGGTAATGGTGAGGCTGGGTGACGGCCATGTGGGGGTTCATTTTACTGTTGTGTTGACTTTGCAGATGCTTGAAATCTCCGTAATAAAAAATGCAACCAACCACCCACCCACCTACCCAGCAATTTGCCTTCAGCCAAAAACAATTCGCACCCGCAGCTTTTATGGCTGCTTTCCTCCAGGCGCACGGGTTTGCCAGGCTGGCAGGGTGTAAAGGGCAGAGTGCTAAGTAGCACTTGGTGGCAGAGCTTCCAGATCCCAAGTAACTCTTCCACCTGGGCAAAGAGGGGGACAGGCAAGGAAGGGAGGGGGCAGTGCCCCGCGGACAAAGGCCCCGCGAGTCAGAGTCAGTGTCAGAGTCAGTGTCGTCTGCGATGTCCGCAGGCACAGGCGAGGGGGCGCCTTTGGGGCCTCCATTTGGGAACCCCCTAAGCCGGGCACACTAGGCTCTCGCTTTCCCTTCTTCCTGCTCTACGGGGCAGGCCCCTTCCTCGGTGAGTGCAGTCACAGTGGACGCCATCTGGTAGGTATGCGTGGCTGTCTCTGCTTCCACTTTGGGCCCCAACTTGCGATGGGAACTGGGACTCACTCTGTTACTGTTTTCCAGCTCTCGCTCTGTCACCGTCATTTGTCGTCGCTATTTCTCTTCCCCGTGGTGGGGCCCGAGCAATCCTCCTGGGACCCCTTTCATCTCCGGCCCCTCTAGAGAAAGGCCCGGGAGGAGGCTGGGCCACAGGAACCTCGGGCCCCGCCTGACAAGCAGGGCTGGCTGCTCTGCGCCCCCTGGCAGCACAGAAGCATGCCCAGGGTGGCGGACAAACGCGCCTGTCTCATCTGCCATCTGCTCCCAGAGAAGGGCACGCTCGAAAGCCACGACACCTCAGAGCAGTCTCCCCTTCTTGGCCGGCACCAGGGTTTGGAATCCTTTCAGGGGAGCAGCTGCCGAGTAAAGCTCAGCAGGAGGGACCCTGGCCTGGTGTCCTGAGCTTAGGTGAGGGGGCAAGAGGCAGAGGCAACTGGAGGCAGCCCTGGATTAGGGACTCGATGAATGAATCTCCCGGGCACAAAAGGAAGAGGCTTCTGTTTACAGGCAAATACTCTGGTCACCTAGTAACCAGTGATGACAGGAAAGGAAATGCAGAAAACGCTGAGAGCAATTTCTGGGCCTGTTCCTGGCTCGGGCGCTGACTCACCGCGACCTTAAGCAATCCCTCTTCTATTCCTGGGCCTCCGGGTGCCGAAAGGCCGCATGGCCTGGCCGCCTGGGGGTCTGACCAGTATTTAGAAACCATCTTGGCGTCTTGGGTGGGAAGGCTGGGGAAGAGCAAGCGAAGTGTTTTCGGTCCCTTTCTTCTGATGGGCTCGTTAACTAACTTTTACTTTGGGGAGATGTGGCCTCCCGGGCCGGCAGACCTGGTACTCGGTGGCATCCAGGTGGCACGAGAACTCCTCTGCCCCAAGAAAGCAATTAATTCCTTCCCTGTGAACCAGAAGGATCGAGCCCGGGCCGCCCTCGGGAGTGCTGGCTGTTTCCTGTGTTTTCCCGGGAATATCGCATCCATTTTCTTCCATCTCAGGGACAGGCCGAAGGAGCCAGCAGTGGGCAGGCAGATCCTGTGATGACTCCCTGCGTACCTGGTTAGGTGCTCGGCGCCCCGTGAGCCCGAGTGCAGGGGTTCTCTGCCCTTGGGGCAGGGTCATTCTGGGTGCTGAGCAGCATCCTGGGCCTCCCCCCACTCGATGCCAGGAGCATCCCCCCCACCCCCTTCATGATATCCAAAAAATGTCTCCAGCCATGTCCCCTGGGGGGGCAGAATCTTCCCCAGCGGTGAACCTCTGCACTAAATGAACTAAGGCATGATGCCTGAGGAGCGGGCTGGACAGGAGGCTCTGGAGGAAAGTGAAGTCGTAACCCGGAGGGGAACGGCGTGATCTGGACACGCAGTTATTACGGTTTAGCCAGACAAGGAGCATGGAAGTAGACGCAGAAAAAACAAACAGACCCTCTCAAAGCTACCCACTGTCTTCAACAGTGTCAGATTTCGGCTGCCATCAAGGGCCACCCGTTAGTCTGCCTAAGCCACTTGAGGAAAGCCCTGTCTTGCCTCAGTCACTTTTTCTCTTGTTTTCTTTTGCAGCAATGGCCTTTCAAGGGTCAGGACTGGCTCAGAGTTTCTCTGGAAGGATGTATCTTCAGCATTCAAATTCCTTTTTCTTTTGGGAAGAACTGGGCTTCTGTTCCTGTTTTCTTCTCAGGAGCCAAACAGACCCAAGTCCTTGAAAACTGGCCTTTGGAAGGGCTCCAGGCAGGACGTGGGGGGACCTGGGAGGCATCTGGGGACCCGGTCTTTCTCGGGTTGCAGTTCTAGGCGTCACTGCTACCTCTGGCAGGCTACGCTAATGGGGGAAACACACTGCTACTTCCCTCTTACAGAGACCGGGTTAGACAAGTATTTTAAAAAAATATCCAAACTAAGGGAGGGTTACATCTTCTCTGATGGCGTATGATTTTAACTGCCACCGACAATATAAAGGACTCAGGGGAAAACCTCAATGCAAAAACCACGGGGCCTTCACCCCCATTTTCACCCGGCAAATGTTCTTTTGGCATGCACCCCGATTCCATCACCTATTAGTAATAACTCAAAACACCACAAAACTTGGTTTCCAGGAAACTTAAGTTCTTCCTAGGTTAGGGAAGTGCCCCCAAGTCCAGCACAGTGGAGTAAATGAAAACTGGAGGCCTGCGTGAGCACTGACGGCCAGTTGCTTATCTGCTCTCGCAGTGCAGGCGGAGAAGGGTTTCCCACACGCGTGCACACGCGAGCCTATCAGGCTTTGTTCTCCGCAGTGTGGCAAGGAAAATGGCCCAGACTCCTCACATTGTGCTGATGTCATTTTCTTACTCCAGAATGTTGCCTACTCTTCAAAGAGGAAAGCCAGTGATTCTCATAGTATTAGATATATTTACTCACGTGTGGGTGGAAGAGGAGCTCAGAAGAGAGTTTTTTCTCTATGGAAACATTTCTCCCCCGGTTCTGAAATTGAGCCCCATCATCTCCTGTGCTGACATGCCCCTTGGCCCTCCAGCTTTCAGCCCCGCACTCCCCCCCCACCTCCTTATCTGCCCAGGCCCCTTCCCTCTTGGCCTCACCTTCTCCTCACTCCCTCCTCTGTCCAGCCCAGACCCCATGGCCCCACATTCCGTATCCTCTCTTTGGAGCATCTTCAACTCCCTGTGCCCTTGCCAGTCTTCCTCACCTGTCTCGCACCTCTGTGACCCTGGGCCCACCCAGCCCCTTCCTCTGCTCCCCAGGCTGAGAAGAGCAGACCCTGGAGACCAGGTAGGCCCAAACCTCTAGTTTCCAACTCCTGCCCGGCCCACAGGGCTGAATCACGGTCCCTTTACTTGCCCCTGGCCAGCGTCTTCTGTTGTCCTGAAACCACTTGAAATCCTTGGCACTTTCTTCGATACCTCCGGTCCACCCTTGGCCACCCTCAGTGAGTCTTTCTGACTTCATAGAAAAGGGGGTACACTGCCTCTGCCCCCATTTACAATCACCCTCCTCTTCACCCCCATCCTCGGAGGAAGAAGCCCCCTTTTCTCCTTCTTACTGAAGATGTTTTGTTTTGTTTTCCTCTTCTTTTTTTGTTGTTGCTGAAGACATTCTTTTACTCGTGCACTGGCTCAGGGGTCCGCAAACTATCGCCGGGGAGCCAAATACAAGCAGCTGTTTTGATAAAGTTTTCTTGGCACACAGCCATGCCCATTTCATTACATATCCTCTCTGGGGGCTTTTATGTTTCAACAGCAGAGTTGAGTAGCTACAACGGAGACCAGAAAAGCCTAAAATAAACTGTTTGCTCTCTGGCCTTTACAGAAAGAAGTGGCTGACCCCTGTTCTAGAGCCTTCTGTCTCCCCCCGGAGGACCCAGGAATCAGGCCCCTCGTCTGCCTTCTTTCATCCTACAGACAAGTTCACATCACAGCTGTCTTAGAACACTGTCCACTGCCACTATGAGCCCCGAATTGTTGTCCTCTCTCTTCTCTCAGCACATGGACTCTTCTTTCTTTGTAGGTCCTGATTCTTGGAAGTCTACCTCGTGGCTTCTTGGCCTCCCATTCGCAGTCTCCCCTTTCCATCCTTAGCTCTACCCCACTGCTTTCCCTGAGGTCTTCAAAGGGCACTGAGCAGGGCTTGTCTGAACTTGACCTCTCCCTTGTGTTAGGCACTGCTCCGTGGAATTCTGTTCTCCCTCATTTTGGGGCATCATTGATGTCCCGTCCTCATTCTGCCTCTGCTGGCATCTTCTCAGATCCCTGCATGGGCCCCACTTTGTCCCATAAGCACCCCCAAGCCGACTTCTGTCGCCCCCCACCCACCCTGTCCCACTCGAGACTTCAACGCCACCGAGTCACCGGGCTCCAGATTCCCATTTCCGGTTGCCTCTCAGACTCCATCCCTGGGCACCCGGCAGATGCCTCAGCAAACCCAAAAGAGAACTTCACTCCCCATCCCCCAACTTACAGTTTCCCCTGCATCTCACCATTCACGTCGCCAGGAGACCACGCCGCAGGGTGACTCAGGCCTGATCCTGTCCCTTAGATCTCCCCGCCCCCCTTTCCTGATACTACTATTTTAGCACAGCTGCTGCCAGCCAGACCAGGAGCTGTCGTACTCCCCTCCTAAGTGGCCTCTCCCTTTCCAGCCTCGACCTCCTCTCAACAATTTCTCTTTCACATCAGGGCGATTCAAAAGATAAAAATGTCTTGTCACTCCCTCGGCCCAAATAATCCCTGCCAGGGATGGTCACTGCTTACAGAGAGCAGCACGGGGTCTGAGACATTTTGACGTCAGTGGGTCTCTCTGGTCCTTGAAAAGGTTGAGTACCGTGCCCAGATGATTCGTGTGGGGGTGCCAGGGCACTGTGGGGGGGACTCTGGGTGGAGCCTTTCTAGACTGCAGTTGGCACGTAAGGACCAGTCAGAGGCCTGCTCTGTGGGGAGCCTCAAGGAAACAGAACCCTCGGCTCTCCCTTCCTGCTCCCCAGGCAGCCAGGGAACCGCAATCTCCTTGAGGAGTTCGCTTCAGCGAGGAAAAAGACTTACTGTCCTCAATACTGTAAATATGAAACACGCCTCTGAACAAATGCCAAGGTGAGACCAGGCTGAGGGAGAAGCCACACAGAGAGGGGGAAAAGGGTGAACTTTGGAATCAGACTCGGCCAAGTTCAAGTCCCACTTCCGTCACTGGCCTACAGGTCTCAGTTTCTTTTTCTGAGAAAGGGGCCGGGAGGATTAAGAGGAAGGAGAATTTGGTGGCCGCTCGCTCGCTAGGTAAATTGCCATTTATTTGGTGAAAAGGAAGTGAACCACAAAGACATGGAGTGCAGCTGAGGGAGCAGCCAGCCCCTAAACTAAACACTGATTAGGCGCCCAAGGGCAAAAGCACGTTCCCCCAGTGGGATGATTTTACTTCATTCTGAGGTATTATTATTATTACCCCCATTTTGGAAATCACGACAACGACAAGCAGTCTGAGGCCCAGGCAGGTCTGGACAGGACAGAGCGGGATGTGAACCGACTCTTGGGCTCTCGCCGTCGGTCACTGCTTTCACAGAAGGAAGGGCAGGTTTTTAAGACGCCCAAGTCTCCCACGTCCTGAGCCATGCAGAGCCTCTGCGTCTATCCCATAAAAACTGCATTTCTCCCCCATGCTGAAGAGACCTGGAAATAACATGACCTAGTTTTCTGCTTTAGCGATTTCTACCATTTCACTTATGCTATTGGGACGCTGAATTATTGATGTGAATTCAAGCTGGAGGTGTACATTTTTCCCACCCTGTCTGATTTAAGGGAAGAAGTTACTTAATTCTCGGCAACTGGAAGGAACTTCTAAATAACCATGACTCTTAAAATTATTGTTTCCCCTATCTTTTCCGATAAACGGTTTCCCGTACCTATAAAGCAGTCTGGTGTTTCGGAATTTATGACATCCTGAGATGCTTCCCCGCACAACGAGGCCTACTCGTTCTTTTCCCCACCCCTAAAGGCCTACGCCATCTGTGCCCTATCCCCCCTCGGTCCTCCTTGAGCCTCGTAAAGTGGGATTTGCCCACATCCCACTCCACGTGGGCCGAGTCTTCCATGACCCTCCCTGCTCACTGTATTCTTTCGCTGTAGCTCTTACTCCCAGCCTCTCTTCCCTGTCCATTCAGCTAGTTGGCTCAAGACTCTCTCCACCTGGCCCCTACTCTAAGGAGAAAGCCCGGCTTCCTCTGCTTCCTGGTGGAGAGTTACAAATGGGATGGGAGGGGGAACTTCCCAGTCCGACCCAAACGGAACTGACCCAGCAGGCTTGGGCCCAGGTGGGCCGGGCTCCTGGGCCGTCATGTCAGGCACGACCTGATGTTGCCTCAACCCTGCGATTCTAGTGTTTGCAGAATTCAGGGTGGCCGGCGTGACTCATGGGGGACAACGGAAGCAACCAGCCCCACAGTCGTGAGCCCTTTGGTGTGGAGGCCCCCTGGAAGGTGGGGAAGCTGTCCCCAGGTGCACAGCTGGGAGGGTGAGGACCAGGTGGGAAATGACGCACAGGTACGTGGCCACGTGACTCCGTTCTGCCCTCCCCAAGGTTCACCTGTGTATGACAACGCAGAACAAAACGAGTGCTTCAAATCCATAGGGTCAGAAACTAGAAGAGAGGTTACCAGGGGCTGCGGGGACGGGGAGTTCATGCTGACTGGGTGCAGAGTTTCTGTTTGGAAAGGTTTTGGTTATGGATGGTGGTGAATATAATAAATCCATCTGAATTAAACATTGGAATATGCTTAAAAGGGGAAATTTAGGTTGTATGTTAGTAGAATACAATTTTTTAAAAATAACAAAAACCATAGAGCTATACATCACAAACAATGACCCCTCATTGGAAACTATGGATTACAGTGAAGAGTACAATTATAATAATATTCTCTCATCATTTGTAACAAAGGTATCACACTAATGCAAGGTGTTGATAATGGGGTGATATATGGGAACACTGTATTTTCTGCATGATTTTTCTGTAAACCTACACTGCTCTAATTAAAAAAAAATTTTTTAAACAACTGCTTTGTTAAAAAGGGAAAAAACAAACCAGCAGCTTCAAAGTGAACCCAAGTAAAATGCCAAGCAGCAACTACAGCCCTCTGTCAAATGCTCACATCGCCTACGGCAGGGCTTCCTCACCTCGGCATGCCTGCCATCTGGGGCTGAAGGGATTCTTGGGGGGCGTCCTGGGCATTGTGGGGGGTTGGCCAGCAGCCCTGGCCTCACCGATGCGAGCAGACCCTCCCCCGTCATGACAACCCAGAATGACTCCAGACACGGCCCAGCGTCCCCCACGCGAGAGCCAGCCTTCCTAGAGCAGCCCACCGTGAGCGTGCTCACGTTGGCTTCCTGGCTCGCCAGCCTTCCTTGAGAAGAACACAAAGGCTGGGCCTTAGTTGTCTTTGCAGGGCCCGCCCAGCTCTCTCCACCCCATGCTCCCAGCACAGCGCCCTTAAGACACTCATGAAGTATTTCCAAGAGAGGAGTGAAGTGGGGGGAATGAATCCGCAGGATGCTCTCTGGTCTCGCCCCACCCTGTCAACCGCGACCAAGCCTGCCGGCCAGCCTCCATCTCCAGGCCAGCCTCCATCTCCAGGCCAGCCTCTACCTCCAGACCAGCCTCTTATTCCAGGTGAGCCTCCATCTCCAGGCCAGCCTCCATCTCCAGGCCAGCCTCTTATTCCAGGTGAGCCTCCATCTCCAGGCCAGCCTCCATCTCCAGGCCAGCCTCTACCTCCAGACCAGCCTTTACCTCCAGGTGAGCCTCCACCTCCAGACTAGCCTCTACCTCCAGGCCAGCCTCTTATTCCAGGTAAGCCTCCATCTCCAGGCCAGCCTCTACCTCCAGGCAAGCCTCTTATTCTAGGTGAGCCTCTACCTCCAGGCCAGCCTCTACCTCTAGGCCAGCCTCCCCCTTCCAGGCCAGCCTCCCCCTCCAGGCCAGCCTCCCCCTTCCAGGCCAGCCTCCACCTCCAGGCCAGCCTCTTACTCAGGCCAGGCTCCACCTCCAGCCAGGTCCCGTCCCTGCTCTGGGTTCTAGGCCCAGTTCATAAGGTATCCTGCTTTTCCTCTTACCGGCTTGTCTTTCCCTCTTCCTCGCACCTTGGGTTGCCATCTCTTTCTCTCTTCCCTGCACCCTCCCCTTGAGGAGGAGGATGAAAAGCACCTATTCATGGTCAAGGACAAGAAGGGGAACGGGTGAGGCCAGGGAAAGCGTGGACAGCCCAGGAGGCGGTGAGCTGGGCGCAAGGCGAGTTAACTCATCTCCTCCCTCTCCTGCCCTCCTCTTCCGCCTTCAAAACCCATGAGAGACCAACACGGCCCTCTAGAGGGTGGCAGAGCAAGGCAAGGAAGAAAGAGCCACAGTCAGGAGGCTTCTTCCCTGACAGCATCTTCTGCAGCCTGACCCACCCTCCTGGCTCAGGGGCCGCTGCAGGGCTCTCCTCGGAACCTTGCCTGGGACCTTTCCTGTTCACCTGCTGCCTCTCCTCTAGGCAGCACTTTACTCTGGAATTGGAAGACCAGGGAGATGGCCTAGCTCAAATTCAGGAACTTTCCCTTAAAGTAGCAGCACTGGAGGGGTCCCTGCTATATCACCTCACTGATGAAGAAACTCATCCTGTGATGCTAAGTTTTTTCCCTGTGTTGCAAAGCCTGGCGTGTGGGAAAAGTATTTCCATGGGGCACAGAAAACACCATCAACTTGAAGAATTTCAAATGAGGCTTTTATTCCTGAAAAATGACTTGCCTCAACTGGGACTGGGCACAAAAGAACTTTCCAGCATGCAGACTAGCACTTCTCTTTTTTTTTTAAAGGGATTTATCTTTTCAAGTACCTCATGCCCTTCCACAACTATGCCAGCACGACTGGATGCAGAAAGAAATCTTGTATTTTAATGAATCTTTCGGGGAGTCTTCGCGTAAGTCAGAGCTTACTCATTTTCATTCCCGCAGCACTCACTGTAATTGGATCCTGATTATTGTACCTAATAGGGCTTACGACTCACGTTTGCTTTTATTTGTTATCTAACACAAATGGCATTTCCATAGCGAGTTTCAGCTGCGAGACAAAGTTGGGAAACTTGGGCAGATACTTTAAATAGTCCCAAGACGTGAGCTGCGATGCTGGGACAAAAGTGCAATGAACGTTTTCTCAGGGCGCTCAGCTGCAAAGTGAATCACCCTTGGGGGGAAAAACAATCCATACAAGCGAAGCGAATCTCACCGCGAGAGCTGTTGGACGGAAGGGCTGGGTGTTCTGAGCCAGGCGGCCCTTTTGCGGTTGCTGCTGCATGACTCAGATTGCGCCCGAGATGAATAGGAAGAATCAAGTCCCCACCAAAACCCTGCCCCGGCTGACAGCTCTCAATTTATAGCTCCGGGTGGGGGCGGGGGCGGGGGCGGGGGCGGGGCGGGGAGGAGGGAAAGAAACGTGTCACCAGCTTCACCAGCACGGCGTGCAGCTCAGGGTCAGTGTTTACCTAGGCAACGAACCCTTGTAAACAGTCGCTATCGCTGGCTCGCCCACGAGGAGGTGGGGGAGAGAAGAGGGGGGAGATCAAAATCCATCCCGTGGCTGCAAAGGGCCCATCGACAGGGTGAGGGGTTTCCACTCCCTCCCCCCCGCCGGTGGGAATACAAAGGGACGCCCCATACCCGACTTCCCGGTGGGAACTTGGAAGGTTCTGGGTTCAGTGCCCACCACCAGCCTACTCTAAAGGCGAATGTCTTTACGTGCAGGCTGGGAGGGTTCCACTCCGGGCTCTTCTGTCATTCTTGAGCAACAAGAATGAAAACATCAGTCTGAAAAGCGCTTGAGACCTCTGAGGATTTATCAGTGATATACGGCCGTGGGCCAGCCAAGTAGTGATTTTATCATCCCAACGAATTAGATCAAAAAAGAAAATTCCGCTGAAGACTAAAATAAGTCTCCTGTTGGGAGCAGTCTGGAGCGCATCCGAAGGGCTAGAAGTTTTCTCCCAAAGCCCCTCTTCGTTTAGAACAGGATGAGATGTCATATGCTTCCTTGGAGGTAGCCCCCAAACGGACCCACGGCCACCTCTCGTGGCAAATCAAACTCAAACTTAATTTAATCAGAGAAAAATATATGCAGATGTTCAATTAAAACCTGGAGTCCGCAGTCTTGGCGCTGTTTGCCCGGCCCTCATTGTTTGCTGAGTAACAACGGTTGCCAGGGGAACGCAGTCCACTCCAGTCTCCAAGAGCCTGTTGCCGGGCAACCAAGAGAATACTTCCCAAACCAAACAATGTCATCCCCGGAGCAATCCCCTCTATCGCACATTAACCAGATCTAAAAAAAAACCCTCCCAAATATGTAATCTATTATTTTCAGAAGCCCTAAGAGAAAGGCAAATAATCTCTTCTCTATAGTAACCACGGGAAAACAGTTTACCATATTTGTTCTGAAATAACAAAACCCAAGAAGGACCAACTCTCACTGCGTGGTGAGCAGGGCATCATAGGGGAGACTTCTTCAATCTGCCCCAGTGCTGGGAGGAGAAAGTGCCTTTTTCTCCAAGAGCAAAGAATTTACTTGTTGAGCAATGTGACGTAGTCATGGCCACACAAAGTGTTTTCTGGGCAGTGATCAGACAAACTAAAACTAATCGGGGATTAAGTTATTTAAAAAAAAAAAAGTCATAGCAGCGGCGCAGGTATGTGACTGAAAAGACCTCAGCTGGCTGGGATGGAGTAAGTGTACTCTGAAGCACTGGCCCACCTTACCAATACCTGGTAGGAGTCTGCTGGAAGAACTTGCGAGATTTCTGGAATCCAGGACCCTGATCCTTCACAAGGAGGAAGACCTTTCTGAGAGGGGACCAAGTGCCATCGTGCGTTCCCCGGTGGCGGGGAGCAGCTCTACTGCTCACACATGGGGCATAGGGCCCCAAAGCAGGCGGCAGGGAGGTCCCTGGTGTTGGGCAATCGGGACAGCCAGAGGCACATACTAGGCTCAACCCGAAACCAGGCCCTCCTAGTCAGGCACGGACTCATCTAAGCATGGACACCCATGCTGTTTTTGGAGCTGGGAGGAAAGGGGCAGCACCCCCATTTGCAAGGGGAGACTTATTTTGGGGAGTGTGGCCAAGGAACTTCAAACATTTTGGAAAGCATGTGACTTTGGCACAAATGGCTCAAGAGTGTAGATGATAACACACAGCACGAATAGATTTGAGCCCTGAGGCCTGCCGTTTACCCTCGGCTAAGGTGAGTTCCCCTGACAGAACATGGGTGCCCGGGAACTCTGTTTTCCTAAGATAGCATCCAGAAGGCACTCCCAGAAGCCACGGGACAGCATCCACCGTGTCTCCCTGAGGAGACGGAAAGGCCAGTGCCACGGTGTGAGAACTAGAAATGGGGCTCTGGGGAGACGAATTTGAAACCAGCTAACCAACTCACGGCGCAGTGGCAGTGGGGAGAGATGACCACAACCATCACTAGCCCTGGAGCTAGAGCCGTGGCAGAAGCTGCCGGGAGCGTTTGGTCTGGGTACCACCTGGGGACACCCCCATCCTCCGCCCAGACTCTCTGTGGAAGGGAGGCTCCGTCACACAGCCGTGAGGACCCCCAAGCCCATAACCTGAGGAGGAGGGAGACAGAAATCCTCATGGCATTCCTCATTCACGTCAATCAAAGAATAGTTCCTGAATGCCGACCAGGTGTTGCCCAGGAATTAAAGCAGACAAGATCCCCTTCCCTCCTAGAGCTTATATTCTAGTATGTGGCAGGTAGAGGGATTCAACAGCAAACAAAATAAATAAGAGAAATAGATAGGATAGATAGGAAGGCCCAGGAGAGAAGTGAGGCAGAGAGAGAGGATGTCAGCCGGGTTCAGGTGGTATCACCTCCAGGGCTGTCAAAGGCCTCACTGGGGAAGTTCATTTGAGTGAAGATCACAGGAACGGGAGGGATGGAGCCATGCGGAGGGCTGGGGGAGAGTGTCTGTGGTGGAGGGAGCAGCCAGTGCAAAGGCCGTGAAGCAGGCCCGTGCCAGGCATGTGACCAGGGCGAGTGGACCAGGGGGAGAGAACGAGAGAAGGCCACACAGGCCACCGCGAGGGCTTTGGCTTTTGCTCAGAGTGAAATGGAGGTGATCAGAGGGTTTGAACCCGGGAATGACCTGCTCTGACCTGCATTTTAACCAGGTCCCTCTGGCTGCTGTGTTGAGAACAAAGAGGGAAAAGAATGGAAGCAGAGAGGGCAGTTCAGAGGCTAATGTAATAATCCAGGCAAGAGATGGTGCCCGGCCTGGGTGATAGCGAAGCGGTATGATTCTGGAAAAATATTGGAGGTGGAGCTAACAGGATTTCTCATGGGTTGGATATGAGGTATGAGAGAAAGACAGGGGTCAAGGGTGCCTCCAAATTTTTTGGCTACTAAAAGCATGCAATCAGGAAAACTGCAGAAGAGGCCCGGGGAGCACTCAGGAATTGAGTTCTGAAGACGTAAAGTGAGAGAGGCTCTTAAACACCTAAGCTGGGAAACTGAGAAAGCAGGTGGATATGTGAGTCTGGGGCTAAGGAGTGAGGGATGGGCTGGAGCCACCAGTGTAGAGATGACATGGGCTGGAGCCATCAGTGTAGAGATGAAGTGGATTGGAGCCATCAGTGTAGAGTTGATGTATTTAAAGCCACAAGAGTAGCTGATCTCACTGAGAAAGTGAGTGTGGAGAGAAGATGCCCAGGGCTGGGCTCCGGGGCTCTCTATAATTTAGAATTCCTCAATAGGAAGAAATCCAGCAAAGGAGGTGGAAAAGAGGCCAAAGAAATGAGAAGGACCAAGAATAATGGTGTCCTGAGATCTGGTGAAGTGGAGGCCCCCAGGGAAGGACAGGGGTGAAAGCCACAGAGAGTGGACCAGGTTCACAAAAGACCAAGAGGAGAGGACCTAGAGACTACAAGAACAGACAGCTCTTTTGAAGACTCCTTGTGTGATGGGACGGAGAGGAACAGGTGGCAGTGCACAGGGGAAGGCTGGTGGAGAGACGGTTTCTGAGAATGGAAGAAGTGACGCAGGCTTGTATTTGGGTGGGAGGGAACGGGTGCAGGAGAGAGAGGAGAATGGCTAGTGGGGTGGCCTTGGCTAGATGGGACAGAGGGAGAAGTCCTGCAGAAGGGAGGAGGCTTGGCCAGCACGTGGCCAGAGCTGGCACAAGGACTTTCACTCCTGGGACAGAGAGAAGGCAGAGGACTGCATGGCTGTGGCAGTGTGTGTGTGTGTGTGTGTGTGTGTAACTTAATCAGAGACGGGCTGCTCAAAACCCGCCAGCCCCTTGAGGGGGAGTCCTCAGCCCTCAACCCCCTTCCTTAACCACTGAATCCCTGCATTACGATCCCAGGGCCCTCCTGAGTACCCCCGGCCAGGCCCTGCCAGCCAGAGCTGGGACCCAGGCACTCCACAGATCTGGCTGCATTAGAGTTTCCGGCAGACCCCGGGCCGGGAAGGGCGAGCTGGAGCTGGGGTGAGCCCACAGACTTCAGGGCTCAGCACGACCAACATCGCCCCCTTCCTACCCCCTCAAAGCCAGACACGAGTCCTATCCTGCGTGCTGATGTCCGCACAGGGGCTCTGCTCTTTTTGACGCATTCTCAATGGTTACCACAGTTCTTTTCAAATCCACCAACGTGTCTGATCTTCATGATCACAGATCACTGGGAATTGGTTTTAAAATACCTATCAATTTTGCTTTCCATGGAAATGTACAAACACACAACTTTAAGACTGTAAGTTCTGAACTCCCAGAGAAAAATAAGAACTTATTTCTTGCTAAGTCATGTTAGAACTATGCAAGATGACCAAGAAATGTGATGCACTACACATGAGCGAGGCCAGGAATCCTGTGAGTGTTTCTAAAGCAGATTCTCACTCTCGGGGTGACAGGCGGCACAGCCCCACGGGAGGAGTCCCCGCCTGCCTTAGCGGGGGAAGAGCCTTGCGTTCCTTTTAGGGGTGGCCCAGTACAGAATGATCTAGTCAAAGGTCCCATCAGCAAGGCCCAGGGATCTCTGAAGAAATGGAAATGAAGCAACGAGAGGTAAAATCAGAAACACTTCTTCCATCTATCAAATCCCCTCCTCTTCTCAGATACCAATGTCCAAATCCAATGAGAACGACAAAAAGGATATTCTTTCTTTCCCACGGAATATTCCAACCCCAAACCCAAACCTCAGTGTTTGGTGACAAAATGGAGAAAACAGGCTAATTTTAAAACTCATTATTCTCATTAAACCAAAAGAGGGAAATCTTGGGAGCATTTTAGTTTCTTAAATTGACCCTAATTAATTCTAGGGAGAGACACTGGCATCTATTCCATTTTAGAAAGGCAATCTACTCAAAAGTTTGGAGAAAATGTTATTTTTAAAATGTAAAAAGGCACCAGAAAGCCTTTTAAAACATATTTTAAATGGCTTTTTGATTACATCAAGATTTGAAATGAGTATTCGTTTTCTCAGCCAACACTTTCTACCAGCATGGGGTTGGATGTGACCAGATGGAGCGTGAAACCAGAGAGCAGCTCCTGAGCTCCAGGACAGGAACTCTGACTTGTTCTCTTTTGGGGGGCACCGGGGATTGAACCCGGAACCTCGTACATTTGAAGCACGCACTTGAACATGAGCTACACTAGCTCCCCACAACTTGTTCTCTTTTTGGTGCCTCCATTCCCAGCTCTGTCTTAAGTCAGCTCTCAAAGCAGAACAAGATAATTTTGGGAAAAAATGGAATTAAACATCCTAAGTAGGCAGAAAGAGACATAAAGATCAGTATTATGGAGTACAAGCCAAATAACCAGGAGCGGGCCCTGCCACCTTCCCCTCCAACCCACCTCTTCCCTCCCATTCAAAAGGTTGACATGGACACACTGTCACTTAAAAAAACAAAACCCATGTTCCAATATTATTCCCATTTCCCTTGCTTCTAAAAGTCTCAGTGGCTAACGTATCTACTTGACTGCTGGGCCGTCTTGGCCATCGTTATACTTGAAAAGCACTTACTGCTACTTCAGCGTAATTTTTAAAAACATAAGGATCTGAAAGACTTGAACCTATTTGAACAAGCCCTCTGCAGCTTCCTACAGGCTGGAATGATGGAGCAAGCCATTCTTGTCTAAGTCAGAACCTGGGAGGGATGCAAGACCCCAGCACAGAGCAGCCCCCGTTCTTCTATCTCTAGCCTTTCACCGACACGTGCGTGACGGGGTGGCCACAGGACCTCTTAGTGACCTTGGACAGACCGGCCTTGGGCAGCAGGGGCTCAGCTCTGCACACGGCTGCGGCTTGGCACAGCACCCACTGCAGCCACTGAAGGTGGCACCAGACGGGTCCCCACTCGACAAGGTGGTGATGATGCAGGGCAGCCCCTCATGGCCGCAGCCCCTCATGGCCACCGACCTCGAAGGCTAGGATTTGGTCCGGGCTAGAGTTTACGATGCACCCAAGACGGGAGGGAGTCCGTGGTGCTGAGGGAAGCCAGGGGCTCTGGGATGGGAATGAGGAAGCAGCGTGTCCTTCCTGCAGCTCTCTCGGCTTGCTCCTCCTCTCATCCCACTCAAGGACCTCTTTCAAGTCTGAAGCACACTCGAGACCTTTGCTTCTTCCTCCTGACATACTGGCCAGGCTTTATTTTACACCCACGTGTGTCTCCCTACAACATGCTAAGTTACCTGAGGGCAGGAGCCATGTTTAGTACTCTTTGTAGGTTGGCTGGTGCACTCTGTGAGAGCCTGCAGCACCGGGAAACCAGGCATTCACTCATCAAACACAGCCTGAGCCTCTCCCGTGTGCTGGGTGCTGAGGACACAGCAGGGAACAGACCAGAACCAGCCCCTGACCTCATGGGGCTGACCTCCAGGGGCAAACGGCAAACTCCAAGGACACAACACATGGGTGAGGACACATGCTACAAAAAAAGCTGAACCGAATGAGGACTAGGGGTTGGGGATGCAGCATGGGGAGGGGGTGACAAGGTGACTCTGGAGCGGAGACAGGGCGGAGGTACAGAGCGAGCACTAAGGAGAGCGCCACCAAGGCCAACTCCAGAGGCTCCACCAGGGAGGGTGGGCCGCAGGGAGGAAGAGACGGCATTCAAAGGTGGGGGTCACCGTGAGGTCCAGATTCTCACTCTGAGGAGGTGGGAACCCTCTAGAAGGCTGGAGCAGAGGGACGTGGTCCGGGCAGGATTCTGAAGAATCCAGGACCACTGAGTGGAGATCAGAGCCAGTTGGACAGCCAGGCCAGAGGGGACGGTGACTGAGGTGCTAGGAGGGGGCAGGTTTGGGACACATGCTACAAAGGCAGAGCTGACGGGGTTTGCTGAGGGATTGGAAGTGGAGTGGGAGAGAGATGTGTCGGCTGACTCGAGGTTTTGAGTCCAAGCCCCTGGAAGGATGGAGCTGCCCTGTCCGAGGTGGGAGGCTGGGGAGGACCAGGTGAGGGGTGGGATCTGGAGTCCAGCCTTGGGCACGGGAAGCCTGAGATGCCCCTCAGACATCCGAGGTGAGCTGCCAGCAGGCCCTCAGATGCACGAGGCTGGAACTGAGGGCACGAGCCAGGCCGGAGATGCAAACTGGCAGTAACAAGAGGCTTCAAAGTCTCGAGCCTTGATGAGAGGAGAAGAGGTCCTGTTCTGAGCCCGGGGGCTCCCAAAGGTCAAAGGTCCTGAAGAGAAGGAGGATCCGGCCAGGGAAGCTGAGCAGCGGCAGGGAGTGAAGGAGGATGAAAACCAAGAGCCTATGGGCCCCAAAGGCCAAGCAGATGGGTGAGGCCGACCATACACCCACAGCACCCAGGCCAAGAGGGGGTGGCGGGCTGGAACCCTGGACCCCGTTTTCCAGCCAGGAGGCCTCCAATCAGCAACAATCTTTCTGCGCTTCCATTCTGTCACGCGTAAAATGGAGGAAATAAATTCTCTCTGCCTCAGAGGGTCGTTGTACTCAAAGAAATGGCGCCTACAAAGCGTGGGACTGAGTGGCCAGCCATGCACACAGTGAGTGCTCAATAAATGCCAACGACTGCAATCCCTGTGACTCACCCCACTGCAACGTACCGGGCTCAGCTGCAGCCCGCTGCCTTGCTAAATAGCCGAAAGCCTAGGAGCAGCGCCGCCCTTGCTATTTGTGATCCCAGCAGCTCTCCGGGGACCGCCTGGTGCTATGCGCTCTCCTCATTCCGGGGGATACTGGGGGGGCTGGCCGTATTCATCCAACACTTAAGACTCGTTTCTCTCCCGCATCATGCTAAAAGTGGCGCTCTCCTTCCAGACTCGAGCGCGGCTGTTGGAGAAACGAGGCCATCGGCCCCTTCTCAAAAGCCCAGGCTGGCCTGACACCTCAGCGCATGCGCAGCCAAGTCCTCACGCCCACCACGCGCAGCAATAGCCGTGGGCGGTGGCTCCTAGGTCCTCGACACCTGGTGGCCACTGCAGACCTCGTCTGGCACCGTCCTTCCGGGGGACGAGCCAGCCGGTGAGCCGCTTGCACCCTCCGCAAGGAGAGGCTCTTGCTTTCTCTTGTGTACCCCAAGTTTCTGGGAGTTGTGTGGATGAGTTGGTGGCTGGGCCAATTCCTCCACCAGCGCTGATTCACAAGAGGCGGTGGCGCCAGTGGCTTTCTCCGTGAGCAGAGGCCGAGGGCAACGGTGGCTGGGGAAGGGGTGGTGTGGGGCCCTGCCACTGCCCCCCTGCACCCCACCCAAGAGCAGGCCTGGCTCTGCAGAAAGCGGCCTCCTAGTGAGACGGGAAGGGGGAGAACAGAAAAGAGCACAGCGGGACGGTGGGCTGCCAATTGCTCATTCTGGTCTTGCTCCCAGGCTCTGAGGGCAGCTCCTTAGTGCTTGCTGGAACACGGGGGCATTAACAGGCCCAGGCGGGGCGTGGCCGCCGTCCCCCCATGAAAGCAGTAGCCGGGACAGGTCATCAGGGGTGCCCATGTTTCTAGATCTCTGAAGATTCAAGGTATGTCCAAACCTACAGAGTCAGGGGACGGAGAGCTAGCCAGAGCAGTGTCTTTTGTGTCCCCTCTCAAAATTTATCCTACAGAAATACACATGTGCAAGAAGGTTTATGGCCACACAAATATGTCTGCAGCACGTTCGTAGCAGCATTGCTCACTGCAGCCAGGAACTGGCAACAATTCCAGTGTCCATCCACTGAGGCATGGATCAGCAAACACTGGGCGCGTCATACTCTGAAATATTGTTCAGCCATAAAAAAAGAATGAAGTCCTGATACACACCACAACATGGATGAACCTCGAAAATATTATGCTGAGAGCAAGAAGCCAGACCCGATAGGTCACATATTGTATGATTCCATTTATATGAGATGTAAAGCCACAGAGACAAGAAGTGGATTAGGGGTTGCCTAGGGCTTCAGGGGAGGGGAGAATGGGGAGTGACAGCTGATCGGTTCAGGATTTCTTTGGGGGATGATGAGAATGTTCTGAAATTAGGTATCGGTGATGGCTGCATAACTATGTGAATACATTAAAAGCCACTGAACTGTACACTTTGAATGTGTGAATTTTATGGTATGGGGAATGTATCTCAATATTTTTTTTAACGTCTACAGACAAGCATGCCCCTGGTGGCATTATTGGAAGTTACAAAACAAGTGGGAAATTTCAATGCCCATCAGTAGGGAAGTGGCTAAACTGTGGTGCGTCCTTGTTGTAATCCTATGCCGCCGCTGAGGCATATTTACATGCACTGAGGTGGAAAGGTCTCCAAGACAGGCAGTGCCTGGCACAAGCAGACTCAATTATCTGCAGAATGAATTTATGCAAAAAAAAAAAAAAAAAAAAAAGAGAGAGAGAGAGAGAAGGCGGCTATATGTGCTATGACACAAGTAAACCTGTAACTAACATCTAGAAGGACACAAATTAAATATGCTTATCTCATGGGAAGTGAGAGAGGCAGAAAGATAAGCCACTCATTTCTCAACTTACTCCTGTAAAATATTGGTTCTTTATATGAACAAATATGCTTATATATATATATAATTTTAGAAGTAAAATATATCTTCTATGCCATTTTCAAAATTGTAAAACAATCGGACGCATTCTAAAGCACTTCAGTTCTTCTATATTAGCCAGCCGTCCCTATGGGATGATGTCCGTGCCGAGAAGAGGAATATTATTCATCCCAATTTTTCTAGACAACCAGAGAATAATTAATATTGATTCAACATTAAACAAAAAAAGAAAACATCCTGGATAAACATGCCGCGGCCCCTCCATACCGCGGAGCACTGCTCAGCAATCAAGAGGAAGCAGCTACTGGCATGCGCTGTGCCGAGCGGCAGGAGCCAGGCTCAAAAGCTACGCCCTGTGAGCTTCCCTTTAAGTGGCATCCCGGGAAAGGCAAAGCTCCAAGGCCAGGCAGCAGATCCCAGGGGGAGGGTCTGCCTTCCAAGAGGCAGGCGAGGGAGTTCTTGCGGGTGATGGAATTGCCCTGCCTACATCCTGCTTGTGGTGGAGTTATGAGAATCTACCCAAGGGTTAGGACTTACAGAACTGTACACTCAAAGAAAGTTAATGTGACTGTATGCAAATTTTAAAAATAAACAAGAAAAGGAAGTCAACAAAAAGGAGGTGAAGCCATAGCGGGCCAGGCTGAGGACCCCAAGTGAGCCAAGCGGTGTCCTCGGGCAGGGGCCAGGGGGTTGCTTCAGAGAGATCAGGGCCGTAGCCCTGATAGTGTGACAGCAGGAGGCAGAGCCGGAAAGGGTTTGGAGAGGGGCCTGCCATCTCTTAACAGGTCAGGAAGGGGTGGTGCTGAGGATGGCATTAAGCCAAGGCCTGATCACTCTCGAGAAGGGGCTGGCCATGGGGAGGTGCACAGAGCACTCCAGGCACAGGGACCAGGAGGTGCAAAGGCCCTGGGGCAGGATAGGGCCTGTGCTGGAGAGGGCAGAGGGACCCCAAAGGCATGGTCAGAAGTCTGGATTGTGTTCCAATTGCTAAGGGAAGCCTTGGGAGGATTTAAGCAGGAGCACAACATGATCCAGTTATCTTTTTTGAGACTATTGGGAAAAAGAGTAAAAACATGAAAACCAGGAAGTGAAAGGCAGGGAGGAAGCTATGCAGCATTTACTATTTTAAAAATTTTCAAACTAATTATGCTTCCAGGACCCACATATGGAAGCTGGGTTGGAATTTTAGAAAGAAGCGCAATAACAGTAACCCATTAAGTGAAGGGATAATTGAAGTATTTAGTTAACATGGAAGTAAATGATGGCTTCTCCAAATGTTTAAATATAGGTAATTATACTCTTAGTTCAAATCATCACAACATACAAATATCAGCATGCTTGTTAATCCAGTGTTAATTGCTCCTATTGACTTACAAATGCCACAGTTCAAATATTAAGTCATTGAATCTTGCCAGAAAGGGCACTTTCAAAGCGAATCTGCTACCGAAGCGGGCCTAAGTGAGAGGAGTTCCACTTTTCTTCCTCTTCCATGGTGATGGATGTGTTCCGTGCATCCCTCTTGTTCCTCTTTTAAATGGTGCACTTCCTATCATTTTCAACAACAGGGGTTTGTCCTTAGCTGACCCACCCCAGAGATGCCAACATTACATGATGACCCCAAGCCTTTTCTGCTTATTCCCCAAGAGTTTGAGTTTTACTTACCTTTTGCCCCATCTGTTTCTAAAAACACAGAGTTTACACAGCAAACTGGTTTAACCTCTGCAATAGCAGAGCAGGAGCGGCTCAGTGGCTGAGTGCCTGCTTCATACGTACAAGGTCATAGGTTCAATCCCCGGTACCTCCTTGGAAAAAAAAAAAAAAAGTAAGCTCTGCAATAGGCCCATTCAGGATCCTAAAATCAGGACCTGGGGAGTCCCCAGGGTCCAGGAGTCCATGAACCTGAAATTGACCATGAAAAAATGCTAACACATGTGGACGTCTGTTCTTCTGGGGAGAAATTCTCAACTTTCAGCAGATTCTGAAAGTGGCCTGGACTCAAGAAAGGTTAGGAACCACGGGGCTGTGGTGACATGTCGTTGTGTGTGTGTCTTTTTTAGCTTAAGTTCACAAATTTCAGAACGCCAGTTTGGACGGCCCTCCCTAAAAATTAGGCAAGTTTCGGAAGAAACCTTCAGAAGAAAGCGACTGAATCAGTGCACTCCTGAAAGGGGGGCAGGATGGTGGCAGGGGGCCTCAAGTCCCCCATCCCAGCCACCGCCTTGCTAAGGGACGTGGGGACAAGAGCGTCACAGGAGCGGGGTGAGGCGTGTGCCCCCATTGCTAGTGGGGAGCGACAATCAGAGGCAGTTCTTCTTTCCTGTATTTAGGCCTCCAAACAGTCTGGGAACGGACCACCTTGATAATCGTCTATGCTTTCAGTAGACACCTTGGCAGTAAAGAACCCCCAGGCCACCAAGCCCAGGAACACCAAAGATTTGAGGCAACCTAAGAGAGAAACGCCTGCCAGAAGAGAATGAAACGGCTGAGGGAGAGCGGCAGTTTTGCCGAGTGTCCACCTGAACCAAAGCAAGCAAGGGATCCAGCCGCCATCGTGGCTCTATTTCCTCCCTGGCTCCCTAGTGATGGCTTAGCTCTAAGATAGTCTAAAACGTTCAGCTCTGACAAACGATCCAGAAACCGTGGAGAATTCGTTTTGGTGGGCGTTGAGCTCTGTGTGAAAGGGCTGGTGGGATGGAATGGCTCGCTTTTCTGATATGCAACACCGTTTAGCCGTATTGCCTGTGATGGGAACACCGGTTGCAGAAGCGCGTCTTCCCCACGTGGGGATCCCCCCTCCCCCACGCAAGGAGCCTATCTCCTGGCACCATCATCTGTAACAGTGATTAATTTCAGAAACCACTTCCCGTGTCCTGATTTGTACCCCAAGTACCAGAGCTGGCCTGACCGGCCGGCTCAAGGGAGAGCTGCCCAGATCTGTACTGGGGAGCCGGAGACCAGAAGGAAGAGGCACAGACGCTCCCCGACCGCCGAGCACCCCCCTGCCCCAGGCGGTCGGTCTGAACCTTATACAGGCTGTTCGGGCACCTCAAAGACAAAGAGGAAGCCGCAGAGAGAAAGGCCATGGCTCTGTGGGGGACAAGAGCGTGGCACTGTCTCCTAGGGGTAAAAAAAAAAAAAAAAAAAAAAAAGGCGAAGGAAATCCAGGATGCAAAGTGGAGTGGCCAGGTGAAGACCCCTCTTTAATTACAACAGAAGAACATAGTCTCACTGCTCTCCTCCCTGGAAAGAGGCAAAACACGATGTTAGGTTAAAAGCACTGAAGCGTCCAAGGGGCTTTAGAAATCTCGAAATCAGTGTTACAGGCATATACACATGATGTCATAACACATGCTAATCAAATGTAACCAAGGACGGTGAGTTAGACCAGGGGTCGGCCTGATGGTAAATATTTTCGGCTTTGCAGGGCAGACGGTACACGTCGAGACAGGGGACCCTGCTTTTGGAGTGCAAGAACACCCACAGACAACATGCCAACGAATGGGCATGGCTGTGTGCCAAAAAAAAGTTTATTTATGGGTGCTGAAATGTGACTTTCATATAATTTCATGTTTCACGAAATGTTATTATTTTTATTTTTTATTTTTTTGCCATTAGAAAATGTAAAAAAACATTCTTGGCTCAGAGGCCGGACAAAACAAGGTGGTGGGAGGATGTGACCCATGGACTGTCTGCCAGCCTTGTATCAGACTCGAACGTTGGGACACTCGTATCTCTGCAAAAGGGCCTACTGCAAGGCTGGATAAATAAACGGACAGGCATCAAACAGCCCACGTAATCACAAGTAATGTTCTAGAAGTCTCAGCGTCCAGGTGGTCAAGGCACAGTGGGGAGAAGGCCCTGTCTTCTTCCTGAAGGAGGAGAGGCAGGACTCCCAGCAGCCCCGGAAGGGGAGTGCTGCCGGGGGGCCGCAACGACAGCAGGGTGGGAAGATGATGGCCCTCCACAGCCCTGTGGGTCCTGGCCTCCGACCTCCACACGCCCTCACCTTCATGATGCAGGGTCTTTGGACATTTCACGGAGGTGGCAAGAGAAACCTGCAGATTCAAGAACATTACCAAAAAATGACACATCTGAATGGGCATTTCTCCAAAGAAGATATACAGATGGCCACTAAGCACATGAAAAGACGGTCAACATCGTTAGCCGTTAGGGAAACGCACAGCAAGACCACAGCGAGATACCACGTCACACCACTAGGAGGGCGACGGTTAAAAAAAGGGATGTGGTGAAATCGGGGTCCTCGTGCACTGCTGGTGGGAACATCAACATGGGTGGGACTGCTGTGGAAAACAGTCTGGCGGCTCCTCAAAAAGCTAAAAAAAGAGAGTCACCATATGACCCGGCAAGTCCACTTCCAGGAATGTGCCCAAGAGAAATGAAACCTTAATTCCACACAAAAACTTCCACATAAACAGTCATCGCAGTGTGATTCACAATAGCCACAGGGTGGAAACAATCCAAGTGTCCATCCACAGATGAATGGGTAAACAAGATGTGGTCCATGCAGACAACAGGATGTTGTTCAGCCATAAAAAGGAAAGATGATCTGATACATGCTACAACATGGACGAGATTCAAAACGTTATACTGCGTGAAAGAAGCCAGACACAGAGGGCTGCAGAGTGGATGCTTCCATTTATAAGAAATGTCCAGAACAGGCAAATCCAGAGAGATAGAAAGCAGATTAGCGGTTGGCAAGGGGAGGGAGTTGGGGAATGACTGCTAACTGGACACAGGGTTACTTTATGGGGTGACAGAATGTTCTAGATTTAGATGGTGTGATGGTTGCACAACATTGTGAATATACTAAATGCCACTGAATTGTGTGCTTGAAAATAATTAAAATTGTGAATGTTAGGTCATATGTTTTATCTCAAAATTTTTTTAAAAAGATGACAGTCAGTTTTGCCAAATGCCAGGCAGGAAGAAAAACTGATGATACACTAAAAATTATTCCTATATTCTTTATCTTGGGAGAAGTGAGATGTGAAATTACTCATGATGCTGGGAAAGTTAGGCATGAGAACTTACAAGGTCAAAATTCTCTGTAAGCTTTTCAGAAATAAATTTGGCTCACAAACCAAAATACCCCTTGTATACAATTCCTAAGAGACTTTCCTTTTGAAAACCTCCACTGACAGGAAGGGGAAAGGTGTAAGGAAGTCTGTTTTAGAATTACTGAACTTAAGGTGCCAAAACACTTGATTAGACTCCTCTGGTAAACAGAAAAATCAAGGGGTGTCCCTGTGGCACAAACGGGTAGGTATTTCACAGTCAGGAATTGGAAACTAGACTGTGCCCCAGTTCAGGAGTTGAGAGAATTGAACACTTTCTGGGGCAAGCCCTAAGTGAACACTTCTACCCAAGAATGAAGGACCAGGTAGTTTCTAGAAGATTCTACAGTTGTAAAAAACGAAAAGAGGAAAACCAGTTTAAGTCTCAGAAGACTTAAAAGGATGTTAAGAGGAAAGATATGATCCACAGAACATAAAATCAGAGACAAGCTCAGATTAAGAGTTATTAACTTTATTTAGGATTGGGTCAAAGGAATTTTGGCTTAGAATTGTGTGGCTGGGGGAAGCGGATGTGGCTCAGGTAACTGAGCTCCCACCTACCACATGGGAGATCTGGGTTCGGTTCCTGATGCCTCCCAGCGAAGATGTGCAAGACAGAGAGCTGACTCGATGGGCTGGCGTGGCGAGCTGACACAGCGAGATGATGCAGTGAGATGACGCAACCAAGAGACACAGTGAGGAAATACAATGAGAGATGCAACAAAGCAGGAAGCTGAGGTGGCTCAGGCGATTAGGCGTCTCTCTCCTGCATGGGAGGTCCCGGGTTCAGTTCCCGGTGCCTCCCCAAAAGAGAAGGCCAGCACACAACAAACAGACACAACAAATGCAAACAATGAGGGGGTGGGGTGAAATAAATAAAATGAGAAAGAATGTACACTATAGTCAGGAGTCAACCACAAGAGCAAGAAAGAGGTTCCAGAGCAGCATCTAGAAACCACTCCCAGCTTGAGCAAGGGAGAGCAGACGGAGGCGACAGGGTTCCATATGAGGCTGGTTCTGGACTGAGGGTGGCCCAGCTGGGGGGCTTGGGCAGAAGCATCATGAGTGTGTTAGGTGAAGTACAAAGGGAGCAAAGAGTCTAGAACCACCTGTCAGTAGGGGGGTGAAAGGGGCAGGAGCATATCATTGGTAAGCTGTGATGGCACAAACCAGCCCAGCAGCCAGGTCTCCTTGTGGAGAATGGGAAGAGAAAGATGGCCAGAGACAAGATCTCAGAGTAGGGACTGGTCCATGAACAGGTTCTGAGGGTTCTCTGAGGGGTCTGAGAACCCCCTAAAGTGCATACAGGATGCGATGAAGACTTTCAGTGTGTGTTTTCCTGGGGGAGAGGACGTGCTTTCACCAGATCGTCAGAGGGTCTGTGGCCCGCTCCTCTAAAATGTTTAAGAGGTAAAGACGGATGTGTGTTGGACTGAGAGGCAAGGAATGGAGATGAGAGTGAAAAACAAATGGCATGCACGCTGTAAGAGACCCCATGGAGTTCGTGGAAGCTGGAGGTGGTAGCAGCAGATGGTGATGCTGGAGGTGGTAGTTTCAGGCAAAGACAAGAGTGGCGAGTCACCATCACTGCAGGAATGGAGCATGCATGCAAGTGACAGAGAGGGCCACCAAAGGCAAGGAAAGCCCCTGGCCCCAGTGAGGCCCAAGCTGGGAATTTGCAGACACTCTCTCACCTGCGCACAAATATATTTGGATGAGGATGTTTACTGCAGCATTGTCGGTAAAGGTGAAAAAGTATAATAAGGAGCTAATTCAATAACTCAGGACACAAGATTGTCCTTCAAATATAAAGGTGATTTTAAAATATTCACAAATAAAACAGGAACTAAGAGACTTCATAAAAAGAATCCACCTTTTCAGGAAGCATTAAAGGGAACCCTACAGCCTGAAAGAAAAAGGCGAGAGAGGCTTGGAAGAGAGTGTAGAAGGCAAGACAAGCAGAAAGGGTAACCTAAAGAGTAAAAAGACAGATGAATATAAGATATGACATTTGAAAGCCAAAGAATAAAATGGTGGAAGTAAACAATGCATGTACAGTAATATCGTTAAATGTGAATGAATTAAACTCCCCAATCAAAAAATATAGGTGGGGGAGTAGATGTAGCTCAAGTGGTTGAGTGCCTGCTTCCCATGTATCAGGTCCCAGGTTCAATCCCCAGTACCTCCTATAAACAAAAACAAACAAACAAGCAAACAAATGAAAAAAACCAACTCAGGGGAGCCGATGTAGCTCAGTGGCTGAACGACAGCTTCCCATATATGAGGTCCTGGATTCAATCCCAGGCCCTGGAATCTCAAAAAAAAAAAAAAAAAAAAAAAAAGATATAGGCTGACAGAATGGAATAAACATGAGCCATCCATATGCAGTCTGCAAGAGACTCACCTTAGACCCAGGGATACAAATCGGCTGGCATTGAAAGGTTGGGGAAAAAAAATGCTCCATGCAAACAGTAACCAAAAAAGGGCAAGGGTAGCTATACTAATATCAGACAAAAAAGACTTTAAATGCAAAAAAGACATGAGAGTTACAGAAAGCCATTATATGTTAATAAAATGGACAATCCACCAGGAAGAAATAGCAGTCACAAATCCATGCACCTAACCAGGGTGCTTCAAAATACATGAGGCAAATTCTGGCAAAACCGAATGAGAAATAGACATCTCTGCAATAATCGCTGAAGACTTCAACACCCCATTCACATCATTAGCTAGAACAACGAGACAGAAGATCAACAAGGAGACAGAGAACTTGAACAATATGATAAACGAGTTAGACCTAAGAGATATATACAGAACGCTGCATCCCAAATCAGTGGGTTATACATTCTTCTCAAGTGCCCATGGATCTTTTTCCAGGATAGACCACATGTTAGGTCACAAAGCTGGTCTAAATAAATATAAAAAGATTGAAATTATACAAAGCACCTTCTCAGATCAAAATGGAATGAAGCTAGAAATCAATAATAGAAGGGAAAGGGGAAATTTCACAAATGTGTGGAGGCTAAAAAACACACTCCTAAAGAATCAGTGGGTCAAAGAAGAAATTGTTTTAAAAATTAGTAAATATATTGAGACGAGTGAAAATAAGAACACATCTTATCAAAACTTATGGGAATACAGAGAAGGCAATGCTGAGAGGGAAATTTATAGCTCTCAACAGCTATACTAAAAAAGAAGAAACATCTAAAATCAAAGAACTAACTGAACACCTGCAAGAACTAGGAAAAGAACAGCAAACCATTCCCAAAGCAAGCAGAAGGAAAGGAATAATAAAGATTAGGACAGAAATAAATGAAATTGAGAACAACAATAACAAAACAACAGAGAAAATCAACAAAACCAAAAGCTGGTTCTTTGACAAGATCAATAAAATTGACAAACCCTTAGCTAGACTAATAAAGAAAAAAAGAGAGACTTGCAAATAAATAAAATCAGAAATGAAAGGGGGAAGAAATGACTGACCTCACAAAAATAAAAAGGATAAGAGGATATTATGAGAAACTGTGGGTCAAAAATTAGAAAACCTAGATGAAATGGACAAATTCCTAGAAATGCACAAACAACCTACACTGACTCCACAAGAAATACAAGAACTCAGCAAACCAATCACATTTAAAGAGACTGAATCAGTCATCAAAAGTCTCCCAGTAGGGACTGGGTACAGCTCAGTGATTGAGCAACTGCTTCCCATGAATGAGATTCTGGGTTCAATCCCCAGTACCTCCTGGAGAAAAAAAAAAAAATCTCCCAACAAAGAAGAGTCCAGGACCTGATGACTTCACAGGCGAATCCTAACAAGCATTTTGAGAAGAATTAACACCAATCTTGTTTAAACTCTTCAAAAAAAAACTGCAGAGGAGGGAAACTTACACAACATATTTTATGAAGCCAGCATCACCCTAATACCAAGGCCAGATAAAGAGACTACAAGAAAAGAAAATTACAGACCAATTTCTCCGTGAACATAGATGCAAAACTTCTCAACAAAATATTTGCAAATAGAATCCAACAGCATATCAAAGTAATTATACACCATGACCAAGTGGGATTTATTCCTAGTAGGCAAGGGTGGTTCAACATAAGAAATCAATTAACAAAATACACCACATTAACAAATTGACAGAAAAAAACCACATGATTATCCGATCAATGCAGAAAAGGCATTTAACAAAATCTAGTATCCTTTTGATAAAAACACTTTGAAAGACAGGAAAAGAAGGAAAATTCCTCAGTATGATAAAAGGCATATATGAAAAATCCACAGCCAACATAGTACTCAGTAGGGAAAGGTTGAAAGCTTTCCCTCTAAAATTGGGAACAAGACAAGGATGCCCACCGTCACCACTGTTATTCAACATTGTGCTAGAAGGTCTAGCTAGGGCAGTTAGACAAGAGAAAAAAAAAAAAAGTAAATAAAAGGCATCCAAATAGGAAAAAAGGAAGTAAAACTCTCACTATTTGCAGATGACATGATACTATATTTAGAAAATTCTGAAATGTCTACAACAAAACTACTTGAGCTAATGAATGAGTTTGGCAAAGTGGCAGGATACAAGATCAACACACAAAAATCAGTAATGTATTTGTACTCTAGTATTGAACAATCTGAGGAGGAAATCAGGGGGGAAAAATTCCATTTACAAAAGCAACAAAAAGACTCAAATACCTAGAAATCAGTACAGGACCTATATGCAGAAAACTGCAAAACAATGCTAAAAGAAATCAAAGAAGGCTGAAACAAATGGGAAAGATTTTCCATGTTCATTGATTAGAAGACTAAATATTGTGGTGATTTTGATCCTACCCAAAGTGATTTATAGATTCAATATAATACCAATCAAAATTCCAACAGCAAACTTTACAGAAATAGATAAGGCAATTACCAAAATCATCTGGAAGGGGAAGTGCACCCAAATATCCACAAGAATCCTAACAAAGAAGAGTAATGTGGGAGGAATTTCACTGCCTGAGCTTGAAACACATTACAAAGCTACAGTGGTCAAAACAGCATGGTACTGGCATAAAGACAGACACATTGATGAGTGGAATAGAACTGAGGGTCCAGAAATAAACCCTCACCTCTACAGCCAACTGGTTTTTGACAAACCTACCAAGTCCACCTTAACAGGACAAAACAGTCTCTTCAACAAATGGTGCTGGGAGAACTGGATATCTATAACCAAAAGATTGAAGGAGGACCCCTATCTCACTCCATATACTCAAAATGGATCAAAGACCTAATGTAAAAGCCAGGATCACAAAAAAGAAAATGTAGGGAAACATTTCAAGATCTTGTGGTAGGTGGTGGTTTCTTGAACCTTACACCCAAAGCACAAGCAACAAAAGAAAAAATAGATAAATGGGACCTTCTCAAAATTATAAACACTTTTTTGCCTCAAAGGACTTTGTCAAAAGGGTGAAAAGATAGCCAACTAACAGGAGAAAATATTTGGAAATCACGTTTCTGATAAAGGTTTAATATCCATGGTATATAAAGAGATGCTACAGCTCAACAATATAAAGATAAATGACCCGACTGAAAAATGAGTAAAAGACTTGAATAGACATTTGTCCAAACAAGACATACAAATGGCTATATATATATGTGTGTGTGTGTGTGTGTATGAAAAAATGTTCAACATCACTAGCAATTAGGGAAATGCAAATCAAAGCTACAATGAGATATCATTTCACACCTATCAGAATGGCCACTATTAAAAAGACAGAGAACTACAAGTGTTGGAGAGGATGTAGAGAGATAGGAACACTTCTTCACTGTTGGTGGGAATGCAGGATGGTACAGCCACTATGGAGGACTGTTGGGCAGTTCTTAAGGAGGTTGAATACAGATTTGCTGTGTGATCTGGCAATACCTTCTATATACCAGAAGAACTGAGAGCAGTGACATGAACAGACATCTGCACACCGATGTTCATAGCGGCATTATTCACAATTGCCAAAAGATGGAAACAACCCAGGTACCCATCAATCTACGAATGGATAAACAAATTGTGGTGTACACACACAATTGAAAATTATGCAACTATAAGAAGAAATAAAGTCGTGAAGCCTAAAACAACATGGATGAACCTGAAGGACATAATGTTGAGTGAAGCAAGCCAGGAACAAAATGACAAATACTGTATGATTGTGCTGTTATGAACTAAATATATTGTATAAACTCATGGAGTTAATAACTAGGATATAGGTCACCAGGAAAGTTGAGGGCTAATCTGTGCAGAACTGGTAAAAAGGTTGTTTGTAAATCTTTAGAAACGAATAGAAAAGATGAAAGCACATCATAGTGATGTAACTAGCAGTGCTATTATTTGGGTATGACAGTGGTTAAAAGAGAAAGTCCAGGGAAGCGGCTGTGGCTCAATCAGTAGGGCTCCCGTTTACCATATGGGAGGCCCCGGGTTCGGTTCCCAGGGCCTCCTGGTGAAGGCAGGCCCGCCAGCACGGCGTGGTTAGCTGACCCAGCGAGCACAAGCAGCAAGGGGGGGATAAATGAATAAATAAATAAAATCTTTAAAAAAAAAAAAAAAAAAGAGAAAGTCCAAGGTCATGTATATTACTAGAAGAAAAGCTAAAAAAAATGTAACGTGGGACTGTAGAGAATAGTGAACCCTCATGTGAAATATGAGGATGGGTAATACTGCATATATATGACTGCTTTTCTTTGAAACTGAACAAATGTACCTTAATGTTGCAAGATATTAATAGCAGGCAAAAATACAACCAAAGAAACTATGGACAGTAGTACATAGTAATATGTTTATAATCTTCCACGGAGGGTGCAAAAAGGAAAGGAAATATACTAAGGGAAAGAAACTAGAAACAAAGTACCACATATTGCTTGACTCCATCTATACAAAATATAAATGGAAATAAACTAGGGAGATAGAAACAGAATAGTAGCTGTGTATGGCAGCGGAAGCATACAGAGATTGAGAGGTGATGAGGTTTTTGTTTGTCTGTTTTTTGTTTATTAGTAGTAGTATTGGAATAATAAAATTGCTCTAATAATGACTGAGTGATGAATGCAAAACTAAGTGATTATACCAAAGACCATTGATTGTACACTTTGGATGGATTGTGTACTTAATAACATGTATCAATAAAGTTGATTTGTTAAAAAATAACTCAGGACGCATCTGTGCAGTGGAATCTTAGGCAGTTACGTAGAAAAGCATGAAGGAGCAACACAAACACTGACTAGGAAAGATGAGACCAAATGCTATGTCAAATGAGCAGGTTGCAGAAAAGGGGGCAAAATACTACCCCTTTTTCTGCCCAAATAAAGTTATTAGTTGAGGAAGGGAATTCTGATACAGGCTACCATGTGGCTGAACCTCCAAAACACTGTGCCAGTGAAAGGAGGAGGAGGAAAGCAGGGAGGTCGGCAAACTATGACCCTGAGGCCAAATCCGGCCCAGGCTGCTGCCTGTTTTTGTGTGGCCCAGGAGCTAAGAATGGTTTTGACTGTTTTAAATGGCTTTGAAAAATAAAAATATTTTGTTACACAGGAAAAAGTAGATGAAACTCAAATTTCAGCACCCATGAATAAAGTTTTATTGGCACACAGCCATGCCCATTCATATACCACACATGGCTGCTTTCACGCTACCGTGGCGGAGTTCAGCAGTCAAATGGGGACTGTCTGGCCCACAGAGCCTCACACATCTACTCTCCGGCCCTTTATAGAAAATGGTTGCCGACCCCCATTTCCTTGGAACCCTGAAACACTCAGCGGGCTTTCTTTGCCCAAATAAAACAAGAGCACTGCCCCTGATTTGCAGAAAAATTTCATGGCTAGGCTTCTCAAATGAAAAAGCATTGTCCCCACAGATATTTCTCAAACCCTCGATTCAGGCTTCCTCTCCTCTGCTAGTAAGCAACAGGGAACAGCCAAATGCCCTGCAGGTATTCCATTATTGGGCAACTCCGGGCCAGCCGGGCGTGCTTGCTGCAACAGCAGAAGTTTTAAAGGACATAGATTTGATATTTTGCACCGCTATCAGGTTTTAGAATTGAATCACACTTTTATTAATAAAAGTAGTAATGACTGAATTGAGTACACAGGTATTCCACAAAACACCATGCTCCATTCCCAAAAGAGTCTGAGAGCATCACTGTTGAGGGCAAGCGGAAGTGTCAAAGTTTGAAAGATAAAGCACATGATCGGGTCTGCGGATACTCCTTGCTGCCAGGGGGAGAGACCAGCAGGTGATTTTAAGGGTCCTGCATGAGAGGGCCTGTACGAGGACTACATGGAGCAGAACAGGAAGGCAGAGGTCAGTTCAAGAGACATTTGGGTGCTAGAATCTACTAGAATCCATAGGGGGCTAGTGACCAGAAGAGGCAAGGAAGGGGCTAGTGGGGTACAGGAGAAGGGGGAGAAGATGCGGTGACACCCCCAGCCTTCCAGCCTGGGCAGCCAGGGGGTCTGGTGTCCTCAACAAGGAAGGCTGGGACCCTCAGGCAGGACAACCAGGACATCAGGTGAGGGCAGGGCACCCAGTTCCCTCGACGACAACGACAATGGCCACATCTCCTTTCTTAGGCCCTGGGCCGCCCCCCTCTCTGCAGCTACAAAGCAGAAGAACCCAGGAGGAGATGAGCATGCAGGCAGAGCGGGTCGAGTCGGGCTCAGCAGCAGGAAGGAGGCCAGGGGACGGAGAGCCACAGTAAGCTTTTATACCTTTTTAAGGGCATGATAAGCACGTTGACCCTTCTGGGTTTTTGCAAGGAATGGAGTAATGTGGTGCAAAACGCCCAGCACGCAGCAGGTACTCGGCTGGTGATATCGGGGCAGCCCTTTATTTTTCAGGCGTGACCACAGTGATCTGACGCCACTACTTCTAAAGTCTGGCTTCTCCCTGCTGGGAGCTGCTTCTGTCCCACACACTTTCCTCCATGCCCAGCATACTGCTCTCTTCCTTTCTTGCAAAATCCTCCTTGTTTGGCCTGAAGCACAAGAGGAGGGCTTTACTCATTCGACAAGCATTTGTCAGGACTTATGGAGGGCCCTGCCCTTTGCACAGCATAGGAGAATGTGCCAGTGAAAGGAGAAGACCGTCCCAATCCATGAAAATCTTGGGACCCAGTTAAGGAGTTTTTACAGGCTCACACAATTAATGGCTGATTTAAATGATTTCTCCGCATCCAAATGTCTCTGATCTCCTTCTCTGGGAACTGGAGATGTTATCAGTCTAACTTTGAAAGATCTTATATGGGATCAGTGGCGGCAGACGGCTCATGAAACGATGGCTTATGTTATTTTATGTGAGAGCCTTGTCAGTCACGAGACAGCTGAATGGAACAATTCACGCAGAATGTTCTCCATGGGATAGCTGTGCTGTCCATGGCATTTATCGTGGCTTCTCGAATTGGGTTCGGTTTTGACAGGCATTATAAATGACCTCTCTTCTGCGTACTAATCGTGATGGTTGAACTTGAAATCTGGGGCTCCATGGTGGAAACTTCCAAAGTGGCAGCTCTCCCTGTCCCTCTAGAGAGCAGCAGGTGAAGGGGAAAGGGAGAGGAGGATGCAGAGCCCACCTCGGCGTGACGCGGTTCCTGCCACAGCTGCCTGGGTCCGGGTCCTAAGCCACTAAACCAGAGCTTTCCCGCCTCCACCGTCCACACACCAACTTGTCAGGGTTGCCACATCCCAACACCACCCACACTAGCATGGGCTGTGTGCTTTTCTTTAACTAGGCTCAGAGACCGACGGAGAGGAGTTAAAGACGCTCCAGCACCCACGTGAGGCCTTCTCCTCCATGTTCTGGGAAAAGAAAAGAATCCGGTGTCTGGAGCTCAGGCTCAGGCAGGTCCTTCATGCACCCTCAGTGGGAGTGCAGCCACGCTTTGGGGGACACTGTTCCCGGCCAGGGACCAAAGCTGGCGAAATGGATCTTTAAGGAAGGAAACCGAGGTTGGAAACGTTACCTATCAAAGGAGTGAATGTTCTGCAGATCAGTTCCCTCTAAGTCCTTGTTCTGTCCTAGCACAGGACACAGGACTGACTGCTCGGGCAGCCCAGCAGTCTCTGGGCCTTTTGAATCTTTCACAAATGGCTTGAGCCACAGTGCGACCTAAGGTTTAAAGTACTGACAACTTGCCCCATAACCTTGCTTTGCCTCGGGGGATAGGGAGGCTTCGTCGTTGGACGAATTGCGAGTGCCCAGTCCCCTCTTTGAAACAGTTCTAATAGGCAAAAACAGCTCTCAGTTTATTGCAGACTGACTTTCTATCAGAGGGAAATCTTAGAAAAGTTCCAACGCCAAACAAGAGATAAAGCAAGCCCCTGCGGGCAGCTTGGGCAAACCATGGGCCTCTTTGCCTCGCCCACTGCGTACATGGCACCTACTGATGAGAGCCGGTGCGGTTTGGTTGTGAAGACACCCCCGACTCCTTCCAGAAAATGACTTGACTTGCAATCTTTGGTTGAACACAAAAGGGAAGTAGATGAGCAGTTGGGGTCTTTAATTTGCTTAAAAAAAAAAAAAAAGGCTGCATATTGAAAAAGCTGAAATGTTATCTTAGTCTGCGTCCAAACTGCTGTCTTTAAGGCCACTGGAGCTCAGACAAAGGGTTTCAGGACTTGTGGGTTTTGTTCAAATTAAAGGTTCTGGTTACTGGAGGCAGGCCTCGCCATCCTGAGTCCTCAGGGCTCCCGAGGTTTATTCACTCGGGTGTGAACATGAGGCCCGGCTGCACAGTGGCCATGTGCAGGGTGGGAGGGGCAGCTGGCCTGTCCTCCAGGAGCCGACGCCGACGGCAGGCTGTAGGACACACTTGCGCATCACGACCCTGGGTGGAAGTGCCTGGTCGGGCAACCTAAGGGCCGGGGCCACTCAGGACCCACGGACACTTCCAGCTGATCGCTCCTTGCTGCTCAACCCGAGGACAATCTTGGCCCCCAAGGGGACATGTGGCATTTTGGTGCTTACACCTGGGGAAGGGATGCTTCTGGCATCGAGAGGCTGGAGGCCAGGGATGCTACCTAACATGCTCTGATGCCCAGGGCAGTCCCCCAGCCCAGAGAATGATCTGGCCCCAAAGGCCGACAGGGCCCAGATGGCGACATCCAGCTGTAGTCTTACTTCTTCCCGCTTCGCTCACCAATTAGAATCTCAAGGTTCCACGAGGAGGGAGAATTTAAGAAGGGCCTTGAGAGAAGATTAAGAAGACAGAATGACGTTCCACAGAGCAGGGACAGGGAAGCATAAGACCTGCTTAAGATATGGCAAGTCCGAGTCGGTTCAGAAAAGTAGAACAAGATGAGGCAATTAAAAGGGAAGTGGAGCTGGACTGATAAGCCTTGGACAACAAGCCAAGTACGACGTGGTCAAGTACAACAATGAAGGGGAGGGGCCAGCCAAAATAGAGAGTGCCTATCCATTCCTCTTGGCAGAGTCCAGAAGGAGCCATGGGCAAGGTGGGTGGGCAGAGAGGAGGGGGCGAGCAAGAATCAAGAGACAAAGGAAGCCAGGTGCGTGCGAGGAGCCGCCAAGGCAGGAGAAGACACGGAAGGGATAGTGAAATGCCCTCATTGGTGGGAGCTGATGGCTGGAAACATCTTGCTTCTAGAACAAGAGGGGAGGGCTGGGCCACTTCCTGGAAGTAGCAGAACAAAGGACTCCAATTGCCACTGGAGCTGGGAGAGAAGCTGGGCCTGGGCCGGACCACATAAATGATGCTTCCCCAACCCGAAACCTAGGTGGAGATGCCATGTTGCCGCCTCGCCATGGCTTCTCTCTCCACCATCCCGTGGCTCATTAAATCAAATAAGTATCAATTGATTCATTTTTTCTTTTGTGTGCCAAGTCTCCCAGTGATCACAATTATCAGTTAAAGACGTGTCCCCTTGTGAACTAAGGCTGGCAATCAATTGAGTGTTACAGGGCTTCCAGAAACCCTTTCTATCTATGCACTCCTGTTTGTCATTTCGAGTCTGCAGTATAACCGGACCACAATATACACAACTGTTATGCTCCTAAAATATATTCCAGTTTAAGCTTGAACTTCAGGTTGGAATGCCTGTTGTCAATGGTTGCTAACAATTTCAAATTTCTCTAGCATCTTCTTTCCTCTTAACTTTACACAGATGACAGAGGAATTCTTTTTAAACACTCAACTAATTGTCAGCTCCTGAGATGTTTGATATTTTGGGTCCACAAATATTTGCTGAATGAAAGCAGACCCCAGAGAGCCCCTCACTCAGAGAAGTCCCGATTGAGGTGAATTCGTTTAGAAAATGAAGAGTCGTTTGAAAATCAAAAGTGTATCCTTTCTCCCAGAAGAACTGAGAGCAGTGACACAAACAGACATCTGCATACCTATGTTCATAGCCACATTATTCACCATTGCCAAAAGCTGGAAACAGCCCAGGTGTCCATCAACAGACGAATGGATAAACAAACTGTGGTCTATTCACATGATGGAATATTATGCAGCTGTAAGAAGAAATGAAGTCGTAAAGCATATGGCAACATGGATGAACCTGGAGGACATTATATTGAGTGAAGCAAGCCAGACACAAAAGGACAAATACTGTATGAATGCGTTACTATGAACCAAATATATTGTGTAATATATTGTTTGATTAAAAAAAATTTTTTTTTACATGTATCCATTACATTTAATTGAGAAATGTATATATTTATTCATCTGTGTTTACTTTTTAGTTTTTAATTGTTTATATTTTCAATTATTAAATGTACAAAATAAAGTTAAAAAAAAAAGTGTCTCCTTTCTTTTGTGTTCTGTGGGTTTGGATTTTTTTTTTTTTTTTTTTTTTTTTTTCTCCAAGCAGGTAGCATCGGTATACATCATCTGAGCATGGGAGGGGTGAGAAAAGCACTGCGTGTTGTTTTCTTGGGTTTGGCCTGGCTGGGGTGAAGCAGGCACACATTTCTGTGGGCTGGTAATTTGGGGGGAAACTGCTTCTGAGGGCTTATCCCACTGATCACCTTTTGGACAGAAACGCATCCCTGCAAACATGGCCCTGTTTCTACAAGATAAATAGTTTGCATTTTTTTAAAAAATGATGACAATTAAGTGCTGTTATAACATGAGGGGTAGACTTTTCCGGGGCGAGAGGCGGCTCCTGTGCCGTTCTCTCTCCCCTTTGAGGGGATGGGATCCCTTTTCCCAGGACTGCTCGCCAGTGGACTGTGCCTCTGCATGGCGCTCAGTCCCTGCAGTCACATCCTCCTCTGCCTTCAGAGCCTCCGTTCCCAGTTCTCCGTCCATCCCAGAGTTCCTTCAAAAGGCCCTCTGCCCACTCCACGTTGGCTTCCTGCCCCTTAAACGTTGTGGGGTCTCTTCTTGGCCTTCTCTCCTCGCTCTCCAGCCTCTTCTTGGGGGATCTCACCCACTCTCAGGGTGGAAATGACCACTTCTATGCTGACAGCACCTATATCGTGTCCTCTAGCTGCACCACCTTTCAGCTCCAGACCCAGGAATCCAACTGCCTGCTGGAAAGCGGAATCTCTCGGCTGTCCCACGGCCCCCTCAAGCTCTCCCCTAAGCCAGCTTCTCCCACGTCCCTCATCTCATTGAAGCATCGCGCTCTGCACAACCCCTCAAGCAGACACCTGGGAAATGTCCTCGGGTCCTCGCTGCCCCTCATCCCACAGAACAAAGCCCCCTGAAGACCTCATGGCCTTGGCTTTCTCCCCACCCCTGGCCGCTGCTTTAGGGCAGGCCCTGTCCTCTTTCCCCTGGCCTGTGGCAGCAGGAATCTCGGCGTTTCCCACCGCCAGGTGCCAAGGCTTCCAACGCAGCTACGAAAAGCGCGGGTCTGCTCATGAAGCTGCACCAGCGGATTCCCAGAGCTACAGGCCAGTCCCAAGTGTCTAGCCCGTAAGGGAGCAACCAGCAAAAAGTTTAGGCCTTGACTCCGTCACAATCACAACTATTCAGCTCAGCCATGCACAGTACGTACGGGAACAGAGTGGAGATGTCCCAGTGAGATTTTATTTTCAAGAACAGGGGATGGCTGGATTTTGGCGGGGGGGGGGCCAGAGTTTGCTGACACCGGTTCTAGGCGAAGGCTCGCCAAACTCCAGCCTCATCTCCCTTGTACCCTGCACTCTGGCCACGGAGAACTACTTGCAGTTTCCTGAAACACGGTCACACCCGGGTCTCTCCCTGAGGCCTCCGAGGCCCTCGCAGTCTGCTCCTGCCTCCCCTCCCTGGCTCACTGGGCTCCAGCCACACTGGCCACCCTTCTCTGCCCTGACCAGGCCTAGATGGTTCTTCCCACCACAGGGCCGATTCCCTCTCATCATTTTGGTCTCAGCCCAATTGTCACCTCCTTAAGAGCCTCCCTGGCCACCAGGAGCTCCCCAGTCAGCCTCACACCACCCTATTTTACTGCTTCTCCCATTCAGTTTTTGGCTAAAGTTCACAAATGGGAAAGCTCATATTGTGAATTAGTTACTCCGTTCGCAAACACACACACGCAGACACACGTCCATGCTCCTGATAACTGCAGAGATCTTAGAAGATACAGGCTGACTGTAGCACATCTGGGCTTCGTTACGCAGCCAACAGCGAAGAGTGACCCTATCGGGCCATCACGTGTAAGTTCTACATATTTTTAGTGATTTTATCTTTTTTTTTCCTTCATTCTTTTAACAGGCGCTATCTGATTCACGACATCCTAAATCTACTTGGCTGTGTGTGTCACCTACTGACAGTGGGAAGTCAACTATATTTTTTGGGAAGTCATAGACTTCCCGCACATTAAAAATAAGAGTAAGGCATCGCCGGGTCATGAAACGGAGTTCTGAAACATCCAAGAAAGTCCTAGGCATCAGAAAACAGGAATGTCATTTCAAGGAAAAAAGAGCTGAGCTGCAGTGACGAGCAAGACGCGCGAGGCCCAACTGCCTGCCTCTCGGGCCTGGGCGCCAAATGGCTGATTTCCAGACTCCAACCACGTTGGCATCTGAGAGCCAGAGATAACACAGAAGGGACTGGTTTTCAAATGTGCTCATCTGCAGGCTCTGCTTGAAGAGTGTGGGCCATTGAACAACCCCATCCAGAAGTATCTGCAGGGCTCGCTGAGGATGACTCTAGACCAGGCCAAGATGCGGGGTCTTCAGGTGATATTTTTGCTGTTGTTTCTGTTACCGTGGAGAGACTTGGAGAGTGAGATACTGGTGAGGGTGAATTTCTAAGCTAACTTCAAGGCATTTCCTGCCCTGAAGCAGACGTAAGCATAAGGCTCAGCGACTTGACCAAACGAGAAATACTTACTGAATGCCTGTCCAGCAATTCGCACTGGTCAGGAAACCAAAATTAAAAAACAGATAATCCTTGGCTGCAGGCTGATTGTTAGTATCATTGCAGTAGTGGTGGTGGTAGTAGTAGTAGTAATAGTAATAAAAATAATACCATCTCTTTACAGAGTACCTATTACCTGCCGGGCATTGTGCTCAACAGTTTAGAGATACTGTTTCTAATACAGCAACCATGCAAGCTATTATTTTATATTTCACAGACGCCAACCCCCCCACCCCCTGCCCAGAGTCACTCAGAGCTCATCAACGGTGACACCACACTCATAAGGGGTTAACCCCTTATCTGCCAAGCATATCTGCAGCATCTGGTACTGCAGCTTGCAATTTTTCCTTCACTCTTGCCTCTGCCCCCAGTTTGAAGCCAGTGGAGGCAAAGTGGAGTGAGCCCAGAGAGGTATGGGGTGGGGGGAACCCAGCGGAAGACTGTGGCTTTGGGGCCAAGTGAGGGTCTGGAGCTGAGGAAGACACAATAATAGGACACAACATGGCCCTGTGTTAACAGTTCCGTCTGGCTGCTGGGTGGAGGCTGGACTGCCATGGGCCATTGGTGGCGGCTTTATGGAGATCAGTGAGTTGCCTCTTGGAACAATCTGGGCAAGAGATGCTGGTGGCTTGGACCAGGGGGGCTGGCGGTGGTGCAAGGTGGGGTCAGTTGCTAGGTAGCTCCTGAAGGTAGAGTCAACAGGATTTGCTGATGGATTGCAAGAAAGAGGGAGGCAAGGGGGCTCCCAGGTTTTGGTCTGAGCACTTGGGAGAGATGCGATGATATTTTCTAGAGGGTGGTGAGCCTGGGAGGAGCAGATCTGGGGGGACTACCGCAAGCTCCGCTTGGCCGCCTCGCCTTTAAGTAGCCTAGTAGAATCCAACTGGACATGTCCATGAGACTGCTGGACAGCCTCTTCCTGTTAAGAAGACCCTCTAATCCATGTCCCCCATCTCACTGTCCTTGCCAGTCAGGGCTTCCGAGGAACGATTTCTGTCCAGAGTTGCCGCAGCTTTCCCTGGCTCTTCTTTCCCACCCTCCTCTTGATTCTAGGTCTTCCTCTTTCTTTCTTTCTTTCTTTCTTTTCCATGTAAGAATTCCTTTGCTGATCTTGGGGTTTCCAGGAAGCATGTTTTCCGTTTTCTCTCGTATTCCATTCCTTCGCTCATTCAACAAATTAAGCACACACTATCTGCCAGGCACTCATCCAAGAGATGATGGAAAAGGGAGGCACAATGCCTTTTTTATCCATAGGTCTACAATCCCATATTACAATGCCAAAACCTCAAAAAGCTCTGATAACTGGCACTTTTGTCCTAACTTTGGCACAGTCGCCAAATGGCGACAAAACCTGGCCGGAACTGACATGAGGGATTTTGGCTCCTTATCTCTCCCACATAGTGTGAATATTCTCATATGGTCCAGGGTGGGGATCTGGAGGTGTTTACTGGGTGCGCCCCACACCAGTTTCAGATATGGGACTGCGGACCTGTACCTTCTCTCCCCTAGTGCAGTGCAAGTCCCCATCAGCCAGACGGTTGCTCTGGGAACCTTCCCTTGCTCTTTAAAAAGTTCCCTATTTTACAAATAAGTAGATGGGGGAGGGGGCATGTTATCTAAATCAGTAAGTAGTCATCAGAAACCAAATATATGATGTGAGCAAAACAACTAGTTTCTCTAAAAATCCTCCAAGCACAATCAACATTTTGACTCAACTATATTTTTAATTTAATCCAAGTTAAATTAGCTAGCTAGCAATTCATTGTAAATTTAATCTGAAGCTTAAAAATCCGATCTAAGAAATAAACAATCCCAGATAAACAGGTTTCCAGCATCTGCCTTTCCAGCATGGACTCATCCCCGTGGCGCTTATGACAGATGTTGCTAAAAGAAGAATATTGCCACCACAAACACGTATTAAGGCAATATGTGCCCTTCACGCAGAAAGCAAGTAACAACTGAATGGCAAAGGACTTGGCCTCTTCCTTAGGGTAATTAATAACTCTGTCCCTCTCCGCTTCCCCTTTTGAGCGTGGTTTATCTGGGACAAGACAGGAATGTCCCCAAACAGCTACATAATTCAGCATTGCTTTCACTGCACGGGCAAACTATTTCTGAGCTCATTCGTGGTCCAAATCGGGTAAAATGTGACAGCATCCCAGAATCAATCACCTCTCCCATCCCCTAGTAGGAGAAGTCTTTTACATAAGCCTAATATTAAAGGCGACCAAGCCCACGCCACGTTCCAGCCTGTTTTTCCCTGGCAAAGGTAACGAAGGAAACGAAATTCCTTTCCTAGGGGGACTCACCAGAGCCTATTAGCTCTCTGGTCAGTAGCCATTTTTAAGGTTATCTCAGGGGCAGCTCGAGTCTTTAAACTGAGAGTGGGAGAAAGAAATGGGAAATGGACCCAGGGGGATAGAGGGTCTGGGTTTCTAGATAAACAAACATTGTTTGAGAGCATGAAATGGGAGGATCAACACTTGTTGACAATATGCACAGGCAAGGAAGAAAAAAAAAAAAAGTTCGGTTGATGTTTTGCATTATTTATTGTTATTATTTTGGGGTGGAGATGCCTTACTTGGAACCGAGGGGGAACCTTGCCCCAGGTTTGCTACTTGGGATCTGCAGAGATAAAGTTGATCGAGAAGTGGGGGGAAGAAAAACTCACCAGAGCCTGCACTGACAGCTGATGATGGCACAAAGCAAGAAAATAAGTTTGTGCAGGGATGGGGTGGGGGGGCATAATAAAAACACCCCCAAAGCCAGCCTGAGGTCTCCGGGGAAAGAGAGCCAGCCTGGACGCCTGCCCCTTGCCCTTCTCGTGCCCCATTCGTGCCGCAACCAGGAGGCTAAAATTGGCAGATGAACCGCCCCCGCCACCCGCCGCGTGGCCCGGGCAGCTCCAGCCCCGGAGCCCTGGAAACCGCCGCCGGGATCGCGAAACCCAACTTCGCGAGCGCAGCGGCGACAGACCCCAAAGCGGGACGGGGGCTGGAGGCTGGTGGCAGGGGAGCGGCGTCGCTTCCCCAGGAGGGGAAAGGCAGGGGGGGACCGGGCATCTGGGCTGGGGTGGGGGGTAAGGGGTGGGGTCAGACCACGCAAACACACACGCGCGCACACGCAATTCATGCAACCGCGGGAGAAAATGCCAGCCGGCGGTGGGGGCCCCCCCAAAAATTAACAAATGAAAACCACACAGCAGCCAAAAAAACCTCGGGTGCAACTTTCCCCACCGCTCCATCGGTCCAAATAGGGGAGCCGCGGGGGGTGAGCTTCTGAGGGGGTGGGGGCGTGGAAGGACTGGCGGGCCCGGGATCCCCCCAATCTCAGAGATGTGGGGCTCAAAGGGAGGAGGGAGAACGAGGAGCCCAAAACGCGGGGATTTGGGGGTTAAAAGGTAAGAATCGGGTCCTGGGGAGGCCGATTCTCGGGGCGTTTGTGGGGAAAGTTGAGAAAGGGAGAAGGGCGGGTCTCCCCAAGACAAACGCACCCACTTTCGGTTAGAGTGAGAAGGGGGGTCCGAAGAAGCCCCCAAATTCTGGGAGTCTGAGAGTCAAAAATAAGAAGGGGATTCCCCGGGGCGCCCCTAAATTCAGAGAGCCGTGGGGGGGGGGGAGGGGTGTCAAAAATGAAACGGGAGTCCCCGCAGTGTCCCAGATGCAGGAACTTGCGGTGAAAGTGAGAAGGGAGTCTTCGGGGCACCCCCAATTCTGGCAGTTGGTAGGGTCCCAGGGGGTGCCCCAATTTCGGGGATGTCGGGGATTAAAAGTGAGAAGAGGGTCCTCCGGCGCCCCCAATTCAGGGAGTTTAAAGAAGGCTTAGACAGGGGGACCCCGGGGCGCCCCCCCAATTCAGGGAGCTTCAAAAGGCAGAGAGGGGTCCCAACTTCAGGGATATGGAGGTTAAAAAGTGAGGAGAGGGTCCCCGGGCGCCCCCAATCCGTGGACTTTGAGAGTGACAGAGGGGGGTCCCCCGGACGCCCCCAAATTCAGGTATTTGGGCTGCGTATAGAAGTGAGAGGCAAGTCCTCGGGCGCCCCCCACGTTCAAAGGGTTTAAGGAAGAGTTAGGAGTCCCTGGGGCGCCCCCAATTCCGGGAGTTTGGGGGTGAGAGTAAGAAAGGGGTGCCCGGGCGCCCCCAACTGAGGAAGTTTTGTAGAAAGTGAGGCGCTGGGGCCCCGGCTCACCCCGGGTCTGGGTGAGAGAAGGGGCGTCGCCGCGGGGTGGGGGGGGTCCCCCAAACTCAGCCGCGCGCGCGGGACTGGGGCGCGGCGACCCGGGCGTTTCGGGGGACCAGGGGGTGCCGCTCCCCGCCACGCCGGCCCCGAGCGGGGTCCCCGCCGCCCCCCGCACTCCCCGTCCGGCCGGGCCCGGGGCGGTCGCATCGGTCACCTGGAGTTCGGGCCGGGAGTTCGGGCAGCGGCTCCCGCGGCGGCGGCGGCTGCTGCGTGTTGGTCCCCGTTGGTAAGTAACAGTCTCCACGGCTACAGTCTCTATGGCGGCGGCGGTGGCGGCGGCGGCGGCCGCTCCTCCTCAGGCTCCCGCCGCCCGCCCGCCTCGCGCCGCCCGCCGGGGCGTTGTTACCGGCAACGGTTACCAGGCTCCACGCCCCACCCCCCTCAACGGCCCGCCTCCAACGGGCGCGGGCTGGGCGGAGCGCGAGGCCCTGCGGCGTCCCATTGGCTGGCCGCGGTGCCCGTCAGAGGAGGGGGCGTTCCCCGGCGGGGGAAGAGGGCGAGGCCGGGCCAATGAGCGCGAAGGAGGGCGGGGCCTTGGTGGGAGGTGCGCGCGCGCGGGAGCGCGCGGCGGGACGCGTTGGGCAGCGGGAGGCGCGGGGCGGGCGGTGGCGCGTCCCTGGAAGGACAAGTTTTGGGGACGCTGAGGGGCCTCAGTTTATTCCGCCGGGGATTACCAGACGCAATCAGGGTCAGGGGTCAGCGAACTATGGCCCGGGGGCCAAATCCTGGCTGCCTCCTGGTTTTGTGTGGCCAATGCCCTAAGAATTAAAGTTTTAAAAAAAGGAAATTAAGAGAAGGCACTTTTTTTTTTTTTTTTTTTTTTTTCTTACCGGGAGATCCTAGGATCGAACCCAGGTCCCTCCATATGGGAGACGGATGCTCAACCATTTGAGCCACATCCGTCCCCCAAGGCACTTTTTTTTAATACCAAAAGCTCAAGCAGCAAAAGAAAAAGGGAAAAAATGGACTTCATCAAAATTAAAAACTTTTGTGCATCAAATGATGTTATCAAGAAGGTGAAAAGATGACCTAAGAAGGGGAGAAGCTATTTGGAGACCATATATCTGATAATGAAGTCTGGGGAAGCTGGATTCTTCCAGGTTCTTAGCTCTGTTAAAATATTTCGAGAACAGGCTGGTTTAGTTAGGCCAGTAAAAGGAGTTTATTGAGAAATGCGAGAGAAGAACAGAAGCACACACCCAAGATGTGGATGAGGGAGCAAAGAGAGTGTATTTGGGGTGGGGGGGCTGCGTTTATTAAGCCATTCTTCTCTCCTCCCCTTTCCTAATGTGGGGGGAGTAGCCCCAGCTCTTTGCTGTTCTGCTTGGTTGTGCCACCTGTTAGTTCTTAGGGGACCAATGGCGAGGCCTGTTTGGAGTCATCCAGGGCTTCCCCTTTGACCCAGGAAAGAGTTCCAGATGGGACCTCTTGGCCAGGGTCTGGAGGGGGCTCTCTCTGACTTTGTTCCTAGAAGCAGCCTTCCCTCAGGGGGCTTCCCCGTGGGGTCTGATGGCCATGTTCTCTGCCAGGTCCCTGCTGTGACTTGTCTTTTCCTCTTTTCCCTATACTAACCTGCCTCAATAAGAGCTTAATATCCAGAATATATAAAGATCTACCACTCAACAACAAAAAGACAACCCATTTAAACAATGGGGCAAGGATATGATTAGACAGTTCTCCAAAGAAGATATTCAAACTGCCGATGAGAATATAAAAAGATGCTCAACATCCTTAACCAGTAAAAAAACAAAAAACAAACTGTGGTCTATTCACACGATGGAATATTATGTAGCTGTAAGAAGAAATGAAGTCGTAAAGCATATGACAACATGGATGAACCTGGAGGACATTATGTTGAGTGAAGCAAGCCAGACACAAAAGGACAAATACTGTATGAATGCGTTACTATGAACCAAATATATTGTATAACATATTGTTTGATTTTTTTTTTTTTTTAATGTTATATGTATCCAGTACAAAAAAGAAAAACAGGAGGGAGCAGATGTGGCTCAAGCAGTTGGGTGCCCGCCTCCCACTCCCGGGTTCGGTTTCTGGTGACTCTTTGTGATGGTTAAGCTAATGTGTCAACTCGGCCAGGTAATTGTGTCCAGGTGTTTGTTCCAGCAAGCACTGGGCTAATTGTAATACAAGAGCATTTATGGACTTCAATCACCAGTGAGTTTACTGCGTGGATGGCTGATTACATCTGCATCAACAGGGAGATTTCATCATCAATGGGTGGTGCTTTTATCTAATCAGTTGAATGGCTTAAAAGGGGAAGTGATTTCAACATTCAGAGAGAATTTCCCAGCTCGTCGTTGGACAGGCAACTTCTCCCAGAAACTCATCAATGACCTTTCATCAGACTTTCATCGGAGCCACTGGTTTGCAGCCTGCCTGCGGAACCTGGACTTGTGCATCCCCATGGTCGTGTGAGAGACTCTTAAAATTTCACACTATTGACAGATATCTCCTGTTGATTCTGTTTCCCGAGAGATCCTGACTAATACACTCCTAAAGAAGACGAGCAAGACAACGAGTTGACGCGATGGGCTGGTGTAGAGAGCTGACACAATGAGATAACGCAATGAGGAGACACAAGGAGAGACACAACATGCAGGGAACGGATGTGGCTCAAGCAATTGGATGCCTCCCTCCCACATGAGAAGTCCCGGGTTCAGTTCCCGATGCCTCCTAAAAGAAGACAAGCAAACACAGAGAGCGCACAACGAACAGACACAGAGAGCAGGCGGTGAGCGTAAACAACAGGTGGGGGTAGGGAGAAATAAATCTTAAAAAAAAAAAAAAAGAACTAAGAGTATCACTTCACAACTTCTAGAATGGCTATTATTTTACAAACTGAAAATAACAAGTGTTGGCCAAGATAAAGAGAAATAGGAACCCTCTGACGTTGGGAATGCAAAATGGCACAGCCACTGTGGAAAACAGTTTGGTAGTTCCACAGAAAGTTAAACATAGAGTTACCATATGACCCAACAATTCCAAAATTCCAAAAGAATTTGAAAGTAGGCTTAAACAGGTATTTGTACACCGGTGTTCATTGGAGCATATTCACAATTGCCAAAAAGTGGAAGCTACCCAAATGACCATCAACAGATGAATGGATAAGCAAAATGTGTACAACGCAATATTGTTCAGCCATAAAAAGGAGCAAAGTGCTGGAACATGCTACAACTTAGATGCACCTTGAAGACAATATGTTGACAGAAAGAAGCCAGACACAAAAGGGCAAATTTTGTGCACTTTCATTTCTCTTATATGAAATGCTTAAAATAAGCAAATGCATAGGGACAAAAAGCAGAATAGTGATTACCAGAGGTGGCGGATGGGAGAAAGTATGAATTTTGGTTTGGGATGATGAAAACAGTCTGGAAATAGATGGTGGCGAAAATTCCACAGTCTTGTCAATGTACTTCATGTCAAAGAATTGTCCGTTTAAGTTGGTTAAAATGATTTTGATGTTTTGCCTATTTTACCACAATTAAAAGTAAATAAGTTAATTATTAAAAGAGACAAGGATAGCCAGAAATAACAGCTATGTACAGCAGGGGATACAGAGAGAGATTGAGAGGTGAAGAATTTTCTTGTTTGTTTGTCTGTTTTTTATTATTATTATTATTGAAATAATGAAAATGTTCTAATAATGATTGAAGTGATGAATGCACAACTATGTGATTATACCAAATACTATTGATTGTACACTTTGGATGAATTGTATGCTTTATTAATATGTATCAATAAAATTGACTTGTTAAAAAAAAAAAAGAAGAAACTTTTGTGACATGAAAACTATGTGAAACTCAAAACTTTAAAAATTTTTTTTATTGCAGCCAGTATTTTCAACTAGTTTAAGGGCTGGCAAACCACAGTCTGTGGGAAAATTTCTGCCTGCCTGTTCTTGTAAATAAAGCTTTATTAGAACACAGCCATGCTCATTCCTTTAGCAATGTGGAAGACTGCTTTCACACTACATGTGAGGAGTTGAGAGTTGAGTAGATGCCACAAAAAACATATGACATAAGTATCAGTGCATAAGCAAAGCCTAAAATATTTGCTGTTTGGTCTTTCAGAGAAAATGTTTGCCAACCTCCTGCATAGGAGGTATGAAGTTCAACTGCAAGTAGGACAGAAAAAAACTGCTATCTTCATGGAACTTTTATTCTATGGGGGGAGCCTCAACAATAAACAAAATAATTAAGTAAAAATATATAGTTATTCAGGAAAAGGGGCTGGGATGAGTATGGGTATAAATTGAAATCAGAAGGAAACCCTAGGTGGGGGGAAATTGTTCTGGAAAGGAGCAGACAGGGCATTTCAAGTGAAGGTTAGATCTCAGCCCTATTCATTTATTCATTCATTCATTCAACAAGTAATCATAATAGGAGGTACAAAAGTTCTTCTTATGTACCAGACAGTGTTCTAAGTATTTTTCACATGCTAACCCGGTAAAATCTCACAACCACATCCAGAAAAAGCTATGCATTATCCCCATTTTACAGATCAGGAAACTGAGGACCAGTAAGCATACATGAATTTGCCCGGTGTCAAATATCTTATAAGGGATTTGAACCCCAGAAATCTGGCACCAAAATCCACACCTTTGACCACTAGCTGGGTGGCTTTCAAACTTTTTTGACCCCAACACATATCAGGAAATACATTTTACCTAGAGGCCCAGCACACACAAATGAATATAGAACTAAAGCCAAATTATCATGACATGATACGTCATGTAACGCGCTCTGTTATTTTCTATTGTTTCATTTTAATTAAAATGTTGAAGGTGACTTGCTAAATTGATTTTTCAAATTCCTAAGGGATTGCTTCTTGCAGATTTTCTTGTGAGGGACTCTTAAGCCTAGGACTGTAGTAACCAGTCCCATTCATTCATTTATTAATTTAGTCCAAAATATTGATTGAGAGTCGTGATTTGTTAGGCAGCATTCAAAGTGCTAGAAACACAGCTATATACAAAATGCACACATTTATGGGGGACAGATGGAGGGACCTGGGTTCGATCCCTGGGACCTCCTGGTGAAAAAAAAAAAAAAATGCACACATTTATGCTATAGGAAAGGCCATTTCATTTGGTAGTAACTTCCCCAATAAACGGGTGGGGGGGTACTTAGATTGAATAGCCAGGGTAAGCCTCTCTGGGTTGACCAGTTGTCCTGGTTGGCTGGCAACAGAGGGATTTCCCAAGATATGGGACTCTTGGTACTAAAATTAGGAAGTTTCCAGGTAAAGCAAGAAGAGTTGGTCACCTTTGGCCTGAGAAGGTGACATTTGAGCCAAGATCTGATTAATGAGGAACAAGGGAAGAAAATGTCAGGAATTCACAGTCCCTGGCGTGGAAACTCATGATGAAGAAATAGAAAGCAATGGGTGTGTCTGGAAGCCAGTGAGTCAGAGGATGTCGGGGTCATTTCATGTGAAGCGTCATAGGCTATGGAAAGGAGTCCTTATCGGATAAGGAAGCCATTGGAGAGTTTTCAGCAGGGCTGGGAGCAGGCGTAACCGGATTTGTGGTTTTATAAGTTCAGTTGGGCCACTGCCTGGAGAAAAGATTTTAGGAGAAGAGAGGAAGAGAGAGAGAACTTGAGAGGCTGTCACAGTTCTCCTGGGCTAGACTGTATGGCAGCTTGGATTAGGGACGTAGTAGTAGAGGTAGAGGTGAGTGGGTAGATGTGGGGTACGTTCTGGAGAAAGTTCTGATGGATTGGTTGTGTGTGTGTTGAGGTGGTGAGGGATAAAGTTTTAGGGTAGAACAAGAGGTGCCTTGCATATGTTTTATTCAGTCCGTTCAGCTATAATGCTTGTTTTGAAAATGCAAATTTGTTCCAATGCAATGGCTATGTTAGGGAACAATCTGAACAAAATGCAAATTTCACGTTTGCTCATGTGCAATTTCATCTGCGAGAAACTCTAGGTAAATGCAGAAAACTTCAGCCAGCTGAACTGACCTGCACATACACGCGCACACTTCCGACATTTACCAGCTCCCTCGGTTCACCACACGTGTTATGAGCCATCCCCATGCCCATTTGGGGTTACAATTTTCCATCTGATTTCAGACGACACTCTTTCTCCCACTTCACAGGCACATGCTGCAGCCCTCCTGGCACCACTTCCGCAAGCAAACTTTGGGCCTTTTTCAAGGCAAAGTGTCATGTTTATTGTTGCATTTCTGTATTTCTTAGCCACTTCACATGTATAAAATTCTACTATCTCAAGGAAGAAATCACAAGGGCAATTAGAAAATACTATTGGGCAAACGGAAACAAACTGCAACATACCAAAACATATGGAATATGGCCAAAGTAGAGGGAAAGTCATAGCTACATATGGCTAGATTTAAAAAAAAGAAGATCCGAAATCAATAACCTAAAGTCCTACCTTAAAGAACTAGAAAAAGAAGAGCAAACTAAACAAAAAGCCAGCAGAAGGAAGGACATAAGAAAGTCTGCAGTGGAAATAAATAGAGAACAGGAAAACAACAGAAAAATCAACAAGACCAAAAGTTGGTTCTTCCAAATGATCGACAAAATTGACAAACCTTTAGCTAGACCAACCAAGGAAAAAAGAGAGAAGGGAAGCAGATGTGGCTCAAGTGGTTGGGCTCCCGCCTACCATATGGGAGGCCCTGGGTTCGGTTCCCGGTGCCTCCTGGTGAAGGCAAGCTGGCCCGTGCCCAAGGAGAGCTGATGGCCCATGCCCGTGCTCATGGAGAGCTAACGGCCCACGCCCGTGGAGAGCTAGCACAGCAAGATGATACAACAAAGGGAGACAAGCAGACACAGAGGAAACGCACAGCGAATGGATGCAGAAAGCAGACAGCGAGCACAAGTGGTAAGGAGGGGCAGGAATAAATTTAAAAAAAGAGAGAGAGAGGACTCAGATTACAAAAATGAGGAATGGGGAGGCAGCTGTGGCTCAATCAGTGGGGCTCCCGTTTGCCATGTGGGAGGCACCGGGTTCGGTTCCCGGGGCCTCCTGGTGAGGGCGGGCCCGCCCGCACGGCGTGGTTGGCTGGCCCAGCGAGCACAAGCAGCAATGGGGGATAAATGAATAAATAAATAAAATCTTTAAAGAAAAAAAAAAAAAAAAAAAATGAGGAATGAAAGTGGGAACCTTACTGGCCACCTTACAAAAATGAAAAGGTTTATGAGGAAATACTATGAATGATTGTCTGCCAACAAATCAGATAAACCTAGGTGAAATAGACAAATTCCTAGAAAGATGCAAACCACCAAAACTGATTCAAGAAGGAAGAGAAAATCTGACTGGACCTATAACAAGCTTTGAATCGGTAATCAAAAAACTTCCAACAACGACAAGATGCCTTCCCTGGTGAATTCTACCAAATATTTAAAAAATTAACATCAGTCCTTCACAAACTCTTCCAAAATATGCCTTCCAATTTATTCCATGAGGTCAGTGTTATCCTGATACCTAAACCAGACAAAGACAAAAAAAAAAAAGAAAATTACAGACCCAAATCCCTTATAAATATAGGTACAAAAACTCTCAACTGGCAAACTGAATCCAGCAACAAATAAAAATGATTACATGGGGAATGAATGTAGCTCAAGTGGTTGAGCACCTGCTTCCCATGTATGAGGTCCTGGGTTCAATCCCTGGTACCTCCTAAAAAAACAAAAAAATTATATACCATGACCAAGCGGGATTTATCCCAGGAATGCAAGGGTGTTTCAGCATATGAAAATAAATCAATGTACTATTCCTTATCAATAGAATAAAGCACAAAAACAATGTGAATATCTCAATAGACTCAGAAAAAGCACTTGATTTTAAAAATCCAGCACTCTTTCATGATTAAAGCACTCAACAAACTAGGAATAGGAGAGAATGTCCTCAGCCTGATAAGATCATCTATGAAAAAACCCAGCAATATCATTCTTTGTGGTGAAAGACAGAATGCTTTCTGCCAAAAGATCAGGAACAAGACAAAGATATCTGATCTCACCACTTCTATTCAACATCATACTGGACATTCTAGACAAGCCGATTAGGCGAGAAAAAAAAAAAAATGAAAGTGTTCAGTTCGGAAAGGAAAAAGTAAAACAATCTCTCTTTGCATATGATAAGATCTTGTAAATAGAAACTTCTAAGGGGGAGCAGTTGTGGCTCAAGCAGTTGAGAGCCTGCTTCCCACATGGGAGGTCCTGGGTTCGGTTCCCAGTGCCTCCTAAAAACAAAACAAAACAAAAAAACAAATAACAGGGAAGCGGCTGTGGCTCAATCAGTAGGGCTCCCGTTTACCATATGGGAGGCCCCGGGTTCGGTTCCTGGGGCCTCCTGGTGAAGGCAAGCCCGCCCGCACAGCGTGGTTAGCTGACCCAGCGAGCGCGAGCAGCAAGGGGGTGATAAATGAATAAATAAATAAAAAAATTAAAAAAAAAAAAAAAAAAAAACAAAACACAAACGGGAAAAAAAAAAAAAAAAAACACTAGGGAGCCAATGTGGCTCAGTGGTTGAGCATCGGCTTCCCAAATACAAGGTCCAGGGTTCAATCCTCGGCCCTGGTACCTGAAAAAAAAAAAAGAAAGAAAAGAAAATTCTAAGGAACAATTGAAAAGAAAAGAAAATTCTAAGGAACAATTGAAATAAAAAAAAAAACCTATTAAAACGAATAAATAAGTTTGGCAAGGTTTCAGGATACAGGATTAATATACAAAAATTAAGTGTCTTTCTGTACACTAGCAATAAACAATCTGAAATGATATTAAGCAAATGATCCCATATAAATAACATCAAAAGCAATAAAATATTTAGAAATAAATTTAACAAAGGAAGCATAAAGCTTGTACACTGAAAACTATAAAACATCACAAAAGAAACTGAAGACCTAAATAAATGTAAAGACATGTTTATGGATCAGAGGACAGTATTGTTAGCACGGCAACACTTGCCAAATTGATCTACAGATTCAGTGCAATCCTTATCAAAATTCCAGTTGGATTTGTTGCAGAATAGGCAAACTGATCCAAAATTTCATAGGGAAATGCGAGGGACACCGAAAAATTCACCTTTTTCACTTGAAAAAGGTGAACAAAATTGCAGGACTCACACTTCCTGATTTCAAAACTTACTACAAACCTACAGTACTCAAGGCAGTGTGGTACTGGCATTAGGATAGACATATGGGCTGATGAAATAGAATTAAAGATCCAGAAAGAAACCTTGACATGGATAGTCAGTTGATTTTCAACAAGGCTGTCAAAACAATTCAATGGGAAAAGAATATTCTTTTCAACAAATGGTGCTGGACAACTGCATATCCACCTGCAAGAGAATGAAGTTGGATCCCTATGTCACAACTATACAAAAATTAACATAAAATGAATGCTAGGGGAGCCGATGTGGCCCAGTGGCTGGGTGCCAGCTTCCCACATACGAGGACCTGGGCTCAATCCCCGGCCTCAATACCTCAAAAAAAAAAAAAAAAAAAAAAAGGGAAATGAACGATAGACCCAAACGTAAAAGTTAAAGCTACTAAACTGTTTTGGTTTTTTTTCCTGGGAGGTCCTGGGAATCGAACCCAGGTCCTTCCATATGGGAGACGGACACCCAACCATTTGAGCCACATCCATCCCCCACTACAAAACTCTAAGATGAAAACATAGGTGTAAATTTCCATGACCTTGCATTAGGCAATGGTTTCACAGGTATGACACCAAAAGCACAAGTGTTGGGAGAAAAAATAAATTGGACTACATCAAAATTCTACCTTTTGTGCTTCAAAGGATACCATCAAGAAAGTGAAAAGACAACCCACAGAATGGGATAGCATATTTGCAAATTATATATCTGATAAGGGACTTGGCTCTAGAATACTCAAAGAACACAACTTAACTCTCTGGGGAGCCACCAAACTCTTTCCCACGGTGTCCATGCCATTTTGCATTCCCACCGACGATGAATGAGTATTGCAATTTGTCCACATCCTCGCCAGCACTTGTTATTTTCTGTTTTTCTCTAATAGTAGCCATTCGGATAGGTGTGAGGTGGTATCTCATTGTGGTTTTGATTTGCATTGCCCTGATGATCATGGCACTCTCGTAAGCTGGTTTCTCATCCTCAGAGCCTGGCAGAGGTTTGAAGTCGAGTCTCTCATGGGTGCATTGGATACAACCAGGACTGGCTCCATTATTTATGGGGCCCGAGGCAAAAATGAAAATACAGGGTCTCTTGCTCAAAAGTTATTATGGCAGCAGAGCATTAAACCAAGCTCTGGACCCTTCCGGAGTGTGGGGCTCTGGGCTATTGCACAGGTTCCATGCTCATGAAAGCAACCCTGGAGACACCGTCCTGCCCAGGTGATTTCTTTTATCTGGCTAAATGCACTCTATAGTGACCATTACTTCTCTGTCATTGCTCCCTAGAAATTCAGGAGCCACCTTTTGCACGTCTTCTGCTGAAGCCCATTTGCTCCTCCAAGAGGTCCTATAGGATAAGACCTAAGATGCGCCCCAGTGCCAGCTCTCTCTTGTTGACAAGCACGAGTCTAGTTCCTGAGAAATACACCCATCTGCCCAAACAAACCCTGCCTTTGCAAGCCGATCCCTATTTAGCAGCAAATTACCTTTGCTCGGCTGCCAAAACAGTCTCAACCAGCCCATTGCTCACCCTATGTTTTTCTGGCAGGAGCTAGACAACAGATCATTAGGCTTCCTCACCAATGCAGCGTCACACATCCCACTCTCGAGGGGTCTCCCAGAACTAGGGTGAGGGGCAAGCAGGTTCCTTTCCACCCCCACCCTTCTGCACACTGGGAATTTTCTGCCAAAAATTCTTTAAAAATGTTCTCTTCCCTTATTCTCGCTCCATCCATTTATTCTTTCACATTTAGGGGAGCGAGCTTTAGGGCTGGCAAACCTTTCCTCAGTTATTTCTTCTGAAAATCTGCACCTGACTGCGGAATTCCACAACTCTTACCTCTTAATGCCCGTTGGGGATTGAGTCATGTCCTGGTAAAGACACGTTCAGGTCTTAATCCACATTCTGGTAGGGTGTGACCCCATTTGTCAACGGGGCTTTTGAAGATGTTATTAGTTAAGGGGCGTACTCCTTGGTGAACAAGATCTTCGAAGATCCTATTTAGATGAGGCCAAAATGGAATGCATGTGACTCGAGTCATTATGAGGCAGAGGAAATGTGATGCAGTCAATCTGAGAAAGCCACAGGAGGAAATCAAGGAAGCAGATCGCCATGTCACAGAGGGAGAAATGCAAGCCCAAGGGACCCCAAAGATTGTAGCAAGCCAGCACCAGAATGCTCCAGACACTGGGAGAAGGCATGACCTGTCCAAACCTTGATGTTGGACATCTAAAGCCCAAAACCATGAGACAAAAAAAAAAATCCCCGTCATTAAGCCAACCAGTGTGCAGTATTTGTCATAGCAGAACTAGCAGACCAAGACAGTGCCCTGGTTACAATTTCAGTTTCATGCACTATGGTATTTGTTTTCCTGCGCATTGCCTCCACTTCACCCTTTGCTCCTGACCTCCAGATGGTGTGAATTCCATTAGGAAATTACCTAATGGAAGGTAAGGCATGAAGCTTTTCTCCCTTACTCCTCTGTATCCCCATCATCTAGAGCAGTGATTCTCAAACGAGGGTGAGTTTCCTCCTTGGGATGCTTGGTAAGGCTTGGAGATATTTAGGTTGTAATGCCTTGGGGAAGGAAGGTGCTACTGGCATCTGTTGGGTTTAGGTCGAAGATGCTGCTCAATACTCTACAAAACCCCAACAGAAAATCCAGACAACACTACTAATCTTGAGAAACGCTGCTCTAGAATCAGGCACAGTTCACCATCAGTAAATCATTCTTGAATAAATGGATGGTGGAATGCCAAGCCAGCAGGTCCAGACTTCTTGCCCAAATCTCTTAAAGCTAGGTGGATAGAAACACAGAAGAAACTTTCTCAACAGGGAATTAGAGAGGAAAAGAATGCAATTCTCTGCTTATATGGAGGTTGATATGCCTCTGTCTATAATCCAGAAAAGATATGGAAGAATCACTCTGAGATTTGCCCTTGGTTTTATTTCTTTTTCTTTTTCTTTTTTTTTTTTTACATGCACCAGGGATTGAAACTGGGACCTCGTACACGCAAAACAGGTGTTCAACCACTGAGCTACACCTGCTCTCCATGGTTTTATTTCTGATCCCAATCAGCAATTATATATTATGTTAGGCCGGCAGGAAATTGGTGTGAATTTCCTACAGGATTTCCCACCTCGTGCCTACTCATTTGTACTTACCCTCTGTTCAGCTTCCTGGTTTCCTTATTCTGGGCACAGTAATCCCTTATCAAAGAAAAGCTGCTTCCTGGCTCACCTAGGACACCCAGGGCAGACAGAGAGGAAAGAGATGAGCCTCTGCTCCTGCGGAGACCACGGAAAGGCTGACATTTCCCCCTAGTGGACTCAGCTCCGGTCCATTCCGGAAAGCAGGCTTTGTCTGTATTAGGAAGCCACTCAAACTACATAGCAGTCTTTGTTAGACCCAGCTCGGAAGGAAATGCTGGAGCCAAGTTTGCACTTGAGGTAGCCACGGAACTGGAAAAATTGGGTAGTGGCTGAAGTGACTCGATGTGTGCAGATGTAGGAGAATTGCTGAGATCAAATTACTGAGGAAAAAAAGCATGTATATAACTGTTTACAGTGTGTTCCTATTTGCATTTCTAAAGGAGAATATTTGTTTTGAAAAGGAATAAATGAATACATAAATATATAACTACAAATACATAGACACATGCACATACATATATGTAACCTTTTAAGTAAGTAAAAAATATTTATTGAGTGCTTATTATCTACCAGGGAATTGTCCCATTGTTTTGTCGATATTAATTTCTTTAATCCTCAAAATCATTCTTACATACTGCCCCATTTTACATATGAAGAAGCTGGGTGCATTAGTTATCCATAGCTGTGTAACAAATGATCCCAACACTTAGCAGCTTAAAACAAAAAACATATTTCATTATCCTACACCGTTTCCATGGGTTACGAATCCAGGTGCAACTCCAAGTCCCTCACGAGGTAGGGGTCAAGCTGTCGATTGGGACTGCAGTCTCATCCGAAGGCTCGCTGTGGGAGGGTCTGCTCTGAGCTCACTCGAGGGGTTGCTGGCAGGCCCCAGTGCCTTGCTGGCTGTTAGCTGGAGACTTCAGATCCCTGCCACATGGGCATTTTTGAAGATGGTTGAGAGTCCCCATGACATGGCGGCTGGCTGCCCCCCATGTACCCCAGGCAGAAGCCACAGTCCTTCTATAATCTAACCTCAGAAGTTACATCCCATCACTTCTGACACAAGACTGTTGACCCCAGGAAGTGGGGGTCACCCTGCTAATAAATTGCAGAGTTGGGATTTGAACCCAGGAAGCCCGACTCACATGCTTACCTTACTCTACCCTGTATTATGTCTTCTCCATGGTCTTCTGCAACGTGCTTTTTTATTCAGAGACTATTTCTGGAAAAATAATAATAAACATAAAGAATATACAGAACTGTAGGAAGCATGTTTAACTCTTCATTGTAGATCTTTTTTTTTCTATTGGATCTGTCTGTCTGTCTGTATACAGGTTTGCCAAATCTAAGTGCTACTTTTTCAATCATTTTGGGGAGGTTGAAAAAACCTTCAAGGCAAAATGAAATGAAAGGGTATGTTCTACTAAAATATAAAATAAAAATCAAATGAGGGGGAAGCAGATGTGGCTCAAGCTATTGGGCTCCCGTCTACCATATAGGAGGTCCAGGGTTCAATTCCCAGGGCCTCCTGGTAAAGTCGAGCTGGCCCACGCGGAGTGCTGGCCCATGTGGAGAGCTGGCGCAGCAAGATGCCGCAACAAAAAGAGATACAGAGGAGAGACAATAAGAGACACAGCAGACCAGGGAGCTGAAGTGGCGCAAGAGATTGAGCGCCTCTCTCCCACTCTGGAAGGTCCCAGGATCTGTTCCTAGTGCCTCCTAAAGAAGACGAGCAAGACAGCGAGCTGACGCAATGAGATGACGCAACGAGGAGACCAACAAGGAAACAAAATGAGAGACACAACAAGCAGGGAGTGGATGTGGCTCAAGTGATTGGGTGCCTCCCTCCCAAAGGCAAGGTCCTAGGTTCGGTTCCCGGTGCCTCCTTAAAAAAAGAAGACGAACAGACACAGAGAGCAGACAGCGAGCACAAACAATGGGGTGGGGGAGAGAAATAAAATAAGAAAATAAACCTTAGGGGGGAAAAAAAAAAAATATATATATATAAATCAAATGAAAAAAATTAAACCACACACAAGAAAAAAATTCACCAGCAAATCCACAAGACTATTGAGAATGATTTTGAGTACAAAAATGATACAAAACCTGTAACTTCTGGGCCCTTTCCAAATTCTGCTTGAGAGGATTTCCTTCAGTGCTTGTTAAAATGTTTTTCTTCCAGACAGGCTTCTTCCTAATTGACTGTTTTTATTTAACTAATGACTGTTAATTAACCAGAGCTATTAGAACTTTAAAGAACATTTATGCATTGATGCTTAGGTTTTTAAAAGCCTTTTATTTGGTCCAAACCTCAGTGTGAGCATCCGATCCTTTCAAGGTAGAATAAAAAGACAATTTCCATAATGACAGGGCTTCTGAATAGTGTATTTTGTATATAGATTAAGAAAAAAATACCTGTGTGTCTCAAAGGTCTTTATTTTTCTCCTGGCTTTCTCTCCATCCCCTGCCACATTTCTCTGCGACACAGAATCATTTCCATAGCAAACTGTTGTGACTCCAAACAGCCTTCGACGGCGCAGGCTGAATACACGTTAAACACATTTTCTAAAATCCCATTTTTTCCTCCCCAGCCAAATGTATTAACCGCTCTTCCAGGCAACCAGGGAGCAGCCGAATAGAATGGCTGTCTCTGGGTTCCCTATGGACTGCAAATGAGAGGAAGAAGGAAAGGAAGGAGGAAACAAGAGAAAAGAAGGAAGGAAAGAGAATTGGAGAGAAAATGAAAGGGGGAGGAATGAGAAGAAGCTGACAAAAAAAAAAAAAAAATGGGGAAAGCAAATCCAAAAAGTTTGAATAACAAAAGCTGTAAGGCAACGCTTGCAAAAATGAAGCTAAGAAGCTTTGATTCTTAGCAGACTTACAGCTGTGGCAATCGTAATCGGAGCATAATACTTTGACTATTCTAAATCCCATGCATGAAAATTAGTTACTTTTTAAAGAAATTGCATAATGATCTGCCTAACAATTTGGCATGGTAGTGCTTTGCAGCTAACATCTTTATAGATGACGCTGGTTATTATTTGCAGGGAGCGGGGGATCCTCTTGCGAACTCTGCTACTTTCATTATTCCTTGGAGAAAATCACAAATAGGAAAAAGAACATGGTAAACCACATGCCACGCGAATGGGTCGATCGAAGGCGTTAAATGTGCAGATTTGCCATTTCTCTGCATTTTCTTGTGCACTTCCTCATGCTTCCCCCTCCCCAGGCCATTATTGTTTCTGAATATTGGCTTTTCATTTCAGAGGATGCCCACGGTACTTGTGGGTGAAGTTAAGAAACGTGTGCTTTTTCCCACGACTAGACCCATTTTAGAGACTTTGCACATATGCATTAGGCTTTAAACACGGACAGAATAAAATTCCAGAGGTTGTTTAAAGGTATAGTGGCTTCTGGTTTATCTTAAAACTTCCATTTCTGAAATTGTCAAATAGAGGGAAAGAAAGCTACTCTTTCAATTCACAGAGGTATGTATTTATTTTATCCTGCTGTGAGGGCAGGCAATAAAAACATTAAGAAATATAAAAGCTTGGACAAAAAGGTCCAACTCTCTGTCTTGAAAAAATTCCTAACTGTAAAAGGATTTTCTGGTCCACTGCTTCTCAATCATTTTTTGTTGCAAGGCACAGGTAGGAAATGATTTTTTTTTTTTTTTTTTTTTTTTTTTTAAGTTTTTAAAAAGAGGTACTGGGGATTGAGCCCGGGACCTCGTACATGGGAAGCAGGTGCTCAACCACTGGTCTACACCCGCTTCCCGGAGATAATATTTATGCGACACAAATGTGTGAACTGGTGGGTGTTTGGGGGTGTCTGCATGGGGCTTGGGGGGAAAAAAGTAAGATGAGGGGAAAAAACCAAAGTGCTGGGGAAGACTTTTTTTCAACTTTATTTTTTAAAGAAGTTTTAGATGACAGAAAAGTTACATGGAAATATAGGGGACTCCCATATACCCCACCCCATTTCCCTCTCACATTTCCCCCTATAAATAACATCTTACATGAGTGTGGTTCATTTGTTACAATTTGTGAGCAAATATTCAAGCATTGCTACTAACCAGGGTCTATTGTTTACACTCTGCACTGCACAATCTTATAGGTTTTTTTCCCCAAAGCTTTATTCATTTATTTACTTTTATCCATTTTTACCCCACCCCCCATTTTTGCTGTTTTTGCGTCCATTCACTGGGCAATTCTCTATGTCTGTTTCCTGCCCTCTCTTCTCATCCTTCTCCTCTTGTCTTCATCAGGATTTGATCCTGGGAACCTCCGATGTGGGAGAGAGGCGTCCTGCCACCTGCACCACCTTAGTTCCTGGTTTTTCAGCGCGTCTCGTCTTGGCTCTCCCTTGTGTCACTCTCCTGTTAGGACATCATCTTGTTGCGTGGCTCGGCGGGGCCTGATGGCACACCCACGGGTGGGGCCTGGGGGGCTCACCTGCTTGCCTTTTATTTTTACTGGGAGGTCCGGGGGAATCGAACCCAGGTCCCTCCATATGGGAGACGGACACCCAACCGTTTGAGCCACATCCGTCCCCCTGTTATATCTCTTAAGGTTGACCAAAGATACCTAGAGTTACAGTCATTTCCCATACAGGATGGTCATATAATAAATCAGGCTTAGTTTATCACCAGCATTCTAAGAACCAGACCTAGGGAGAAAAACTAGGTCTGCGGACACATGCACGGATTCTAATATAGCAAATGTTTAGCCTACCCTGATTATCACAAAATCAGGACAGTGAGAATATTAGCAGAATTTTATAGGTTTTGACAAAATGTATAACGGCCTGTATCCATCATTTGCAATATCATGCAGAACAATTCCAATGCCCCTAAAATGCCCCATTTCCACCTATTCTTCCCTCCCCCTTCTCTCAGAACCTCTGATAACCACTATCTTTATATCAATGTTGCAAGTTCTTCCGTTACTACAATACTAACAACTCTTCTTTGGTCCATGGTTGCATTCGGAGAAGACATTTAACATTGCATTTGTATGAAATTTCCTTATAAAATCTTTTCCAAATTTTTGAAAGATAAGAAACTTGAGTTTGTTTGTGATTACTGTGTACGATTCCTGATTGAGACTTTCTGCTAGCGATCTCTTTGATTTATTTTTATTATGATGAAATTCTTTAACATTCTTATGATATTTTTCTTTTTTATTGAGATGTGACTTACCTATATCAAAGTGCATAATTTTTCATTTCTTACATATGTGTGGCTTTTTACATATGTGTGGCCCTTTGTCACTAGCACCTAGATCAAGTTATAGATTATTTCCATTCCCCCAGAGGACTCCCTTATGCCCTTTTTCAGTTAATACCTCCCGCTATTATTATGACTTTGATCACCATATTTATTTTTCTTATTCTCAAACTTCATATTAATGGAATTATACAACAATATTCTTTTATGTCTGACTTTGTGCAATATTATTTCTGTGGGATCCATCCATACTGATATTGTTTTTTTTTTTTTTTTCTTTTTTATTACTGAGTAGTATTCTATTGTATGAATATACCTCAACTTATCTATTTGCCTATTGATGCACATTTAGGTTTTTTCCAATTTCTTCAAATTCTTCATAAGCACAATCGGCTCACATGCACAAAAAACTGCATGCACAAACAAGTGACAAGATATTTAAAAAGCTTTTTTACAAACCATTCAAAAATTACAGGCAACATTATACTTGACAGGCAATGTGAGATTAAAAGTCATATTTCACAAACCATTCAAGAATCATATCAGGTGAAATTACATTGGAAAAACCCAACCTCTCTTCTTTGTTCTTTGTTTTGTTTTCTGGGCTGCCAAAAGTAATATATCAGAAATGGGTTGGCTTATATGACACAGATATATTAGCTTACAAGCTTACAGTTTGTAGCAGTTTCTCATTATTTATGATTTCCAGAAATAGATATTGGATTATGCTTGTAAACTGGTCTGTTCCTCTGGGCGTGATTGAATTATGATTAGGGCTTTGATTGGGCCACATCAGTAGGGCATTGGGTCCCGGCCCCTTGGTGGGTGGGGACACACAGATAAAAGACATGGCAAAGGACAGAGTTGGAGTTCTGATGCTGAGTTTTAATGCTGGAGACTGGGGAAGTAAGCACACAGAGGAGCTTGGAGGTGAGGAAGGAGAGAAGGCCCCAGGAAAAGAGATGGGCCGTTTGCCTGATAGTTTACAGCTGGCCTTGTGGAGAGAGGCAAGCCTGAGTCTGGAGAGAGGCAAGCCCTGGGAAGAGGGGAACCCAGGAAGCCTGAACCCTCACAGACATCGGCAGCTGCCTTGCTCCAACATGTGGCAACAGACTTTGGTGAGGGAAGTAACTTAAGCTTTATGGCCCGGTAACCGTAAGCTTCTACCCCAAATAAGTACCCTTTAAAAAAACCAACGATTTCTGGTATTTTGCATCAGCACCCCTTTGGCTGACTAATACACAGTTCCAAGGCTGAGAAAATGTCCAAGGCATAATCTGGCAATGCTTTCTCCCAGAAGACTGGTTGTTGTCGATCCTGGATTCTTCTGTCACATGTCAGGGTACATGGCGGCGTCTGCTGGTCTCTCCTTTCTCTTCCGGGTTTCATCGCTTTCAGCTTCCTGCTTCGCTGGCTTTCTTTCTTCTTCTGAATTTCATTCTTTTATAAAAGATTCCAGTAAGAGGATTAAGACTTACTCTGCGCCATGCTTTGTTAACCTAATCAAAAGGCCCAGAGGGGGGTGGATGTGGCTCAAATGGGTGGGCGTCCATCTCCCATATGGAGGGACCCAGGATTGATCCCCAGGACCTCCCGGTAAAACAAACAAACAAACAAACAAACAAACAAAAGGCCCTACTTACAATAGGTTCACACCCACACGAGTGGATTAGCTTTAAGAACATGATTTTTCTGGGGTACAGTATAGCTTTAAACCATCACCTTCATCGACAAATATAAGTTTAAAATTTCTTGTGATGGTGTAAATGGATTACAAGTCCAGTTAAGCCTTTTCTTTTCTTTTTTAAGATTAATTTAATTAATTTATTTCTCCCCAACCCCTTGTTTTTTGCATTTGCTGTGTCTGTTCATCTTCCTTGTTTCTTTAAGAGGCACTGGGAACCGAACCTGGGTCCTCTAATATGGAAGGGAGGCATCTAATCACTTGAGCCACCTCCGTTCCCTACTTTGCTGTGTCTTTCATTGTGTTTTTCTTCTTGTGTCTCTTGTTGCGTCATCTCGTTGCATCAGCTTGCCGCATCTGCCTGTCGCGTCAGCTCGCTGTCTTGCTCATCTTCTTTAGGGGGCACCGAGAACCTCTGCTCCCTGCTTTGTTGTGTCTCTCATTATGTTTTTCTTCTTGTGTCTCTTTGTTGCATAACCTTGTCATGCCAGCTCGCTGTCTTCTTTAGGAGGCACGAAGCACCGAACCAGGGACCTCCCATGTGGTAGGCGGGAGCACAACCACTCAAGCCACATCTGCTTCCCATTAAGTCAAGCCTTTCCTTAGCATGCATTTCTTTTTTATTTATTTATTTACTTTTATCCATTTTTACATGCCCCCCCATCCCATTTTTGCTGTTTTGTGTCCATTTGTTGGGCAATTCTCTGTGTCTGTTTCCTGCCCTCTCGTCTCATCCTTCTCTTCCTGTCTTCACTGGGATTCGATCCTGGGAACCTCCGATGTGGGAGAGAAGCGTCCTACTGCCTGCGCCACCTTAGTTCCTGGTTTTTCGGCATGTCTCGTCTTGGCTCTCCCTTGTGTAACTCTCCTGTTACGTCATCATCTTGCTGCGTGGCTTGGCGGTGCACCCGCTCGTGGGGCCTGGGGGACTCACCCGCTTGCAGGTCCTGACAGCATACCCGTGCATGGGACCTGATCGGCTCACCCGCTTGTGGAGACTGATGGCGCACCTGTGCACGGAGCCTGGTGGTGCCTCCACTCGCGGGGACTGGTGGCCTACGAGCTTTCTATATTTTTCTTTTTTCTTTTTACGGAGGTCCCGGGGATTGAACCCAGGTCCCTCCATATGGGAGATGGATGCCCAACCATTTGAGCCTCATCCGCCCCCCTATCATGCGTTTCTGATTTGCAGGATGAGCACCCATCCTTAGAGCAATCTCCCAGCTCCTGGCTTGCTCCAGACCAAGGGACACACCAGCTGCAAATTGACAGAAGAATCTGAAACTCATAATGTTGGGACTTGGGGCCTTTACCTGGAGTTGTCTCTAACTAGGAGCCCCTTCCTGGCCAAGAACTGCCCCTTGGCTTCATCCCTCTCCTTGGCATCTAGACTGTGGACACTTCCAGCAACTCCTAGGACCCATTTCCAGTGATGCAGGAAAAGCTCAGGAGCATCCCATGGTGGAAAAGCAAGTACCAGATGCTACTCACCATGCTCAAAACTCATAGGGACCAAAGGATGCGGCTGCTTGTGGCTGGAGGTGACAGTCCCAGCAGGTGCAGCCTTCTCAGATACCATCTAGCCATACCTCAGCTCTGCTGTAGCAGTGGAACTTGATACTGTCAACTGTGTGTCACGTAAAGGCCACAAACCCAGGAAATGGATGTGGCTCAAGCGATTAGGCTCCCGTCTACCATATAGGAGGTCCAGGGTTCGATTCCCAGGGCCTCCTGGTGAAAAGCGAGCTGGCCAGTACAGGAGTGCCAACCCACGCAGAGAGCCGGGGCAGCAAGATGATGTAACAAAAAGAGACACAGAGGAGAGACGATAAGAGATGCAGCAGACCAGGGAGCTGAGATGACGCAAGATTTGAGCAGCCTCTCTCCCGCTCCGGAAGGTCCCACGATCGGTTCCCGGTGCTGCCCAAAGAGAAGACAAGCAGACACAGAAGAACACACAGAGAGCAGACAGCGAGCGCAAAACAACGAGGGGTGGGGGAGAAATAAATAAATAAATCTTAAAAAAAAAAAAAAGACCACAAACAATCCTGGGAATTAATTCACTAAAATCCTTTTCTCCCCCAAAATAGATAAGAAAAGTCCAGTTTCAGGAGTCAAGATTTATGACCTCGTTTGTTCTGGATCAGTAGTAACTCCAGCTCCACTCAAACCTTAGTTTCTTCTAGACCCATCCTGTCCAATATGGTAGCCACGAGCCACACGTGGCATCTGAACACTCAAAACGTGGCCGGTCTGAACTGAGATATGCTGCGAATGTCAGTTACGCACCGGATTTAGAAGACTTAGCATGAGAGGAAAAAAAAAAAAGTCAAATATCACATCAATATTTTTTATATCGATTACATGTGGAAATAATACTGTTTTGGATGTAAGGGGCTCAATAGAACATGTTGCTAAAATTACTTCCATCTGTTTCTTTTTACTTTTTTAATGTGGCCACTAGGAGATTAAAAATGACTCACATTTGTGGCTCATGTTTTATTTCCATTGGACAGCTCTTCTCTAGGAAATGTTATAAATTGAAACCTCGTTCTTGGAAAACCTCTTTCATATCATTTAGACACCTAAATTAGTCACAAAAATAAAACAGAAATAGAGCTTCGTGTAGCTTATTGGTGAAACAGGGAAAGGAAGGAGCCAACACAGGGGGCGCTACCTTTGTGGGCAGTTGAGGTTCAGTCCCCCTGGGGTCTACTGGGAGACCATGAGGAACATACACCTCAGATGTGTCTTTATCTGAGGAGTGGGGAGTCTGGGGCATTTATTTACCATATAACCCCCATCATTGGCTGAGGATTGCCTCCTCCAGCATCAGCTTCCTCGCCCATCCAAGCCCTTTGGTGGAGAGATGCAGGTATCTGCTATCAGATGCCAGATGTTGAGTGCCAAGAAAGTCTGGGCAGAACACGGTGGCATCTGCTGTGATAACTCTGCAGGATTTGGCATTTGACCCTGCCTAACTCTCCCGCCCCATTTCCTTACACTCCCCTCTCCTCTTGCAATAACCCAGCTTTCTTTTGGTTCTGCGAAACTCCTTCCTACTGTCATTATACATGCCAGTTTCCTCTGCACGCAACGAGCTTCCTCTAATCCTTCTAAATAACTCTTCAGTTCCCCGTCACCAAAGTAAGTGGCTGCAAGCCTCAAGCATACCTAATTAAATGACTTCATAGCACCTTACAGGGCTCCTATTGTAATTTTTATCAAAACAATCATTAATTATATATAGCATGGTGTGCCCGGCAAAATAAGAGCTTCCCAAGACATCCGTGTCTCAATCCCTGGAACTGAATATGTTCCCTTACGTGGCAAAAGGGACTTTGCAGAGGTGATCGAGTTAAGAATTGTGAGATGGGAGAGTATCCTGATTATTTGGGTGGGTCCGATGTCATCACAGAGTCAGAGAGGATGCTGTTACCATGGAAACAGAGGACGGAGTGATGCAATTGCTGGCTGGTGGCTGGGGGGCAAGGGATGTGGATGGCCTCTGGAAGCTGGAAAAGGCAAAGAAGTGGAATCCTCTCCCCGGCACTTGGAGCCTACAGAAGGAATTCAGCCCTGCCAACTTCCAGAACTGCAAGCTAATACATTTTTGTAGTGTTTTAAGCCTCTGTGATCATGACAATTTATTACAGCGGCTGCAGGGCATGGATACATGTGCTCATGTTTGATTTCGTCTTCCCTATTACTCAATAACAGTGCTCTCCAGTAGAAATGTAATATGATTTTTTTCTATTTAGTTAAAAAAATTTTACAGGAGCACAGGTTAAAAAGTGGAAATAAACAGGTGAAATTAATTTTAATAGCAGACTTTAACTCAATACAGCAGCCAATGTATTGTCATTCTGACGTGAAATGATTCACGAGGTCTTTGACATTGTTTTTATTTCGTACTAAGTCTTCAAAATTTGGTGCGTGTTTTACGCTGACAGCACATCTCAATCCAGATGCTAAATTTTCATCAGAAATACTCGATCTGTCTTTGGATTTCAGCAGATTTGCACTTGGAAAGCAGATTCACGTCCCCACGCTTCTCCACGTGGCTTAGACTTCTCGCTATATGGTAGCTGGGTCCCAACAGGGTGTGTTCTGAGAAGTGAAAGTAGAAGTTACAGCTCTTTAAAGCCTCATCCTAGCCACTTTCTTTTTCTTTCTTTCTTTTTTTTTATCAAACTAGATTTTTTTTTTTTTGAAGCAATTAAATGATGTTTATATAAAGGATATGAAGCACAGGAGATTTTCTGATAAGATACAGCATCTTTTCTTTATAAATATATATATATTTTAAAAGATGCTTAGATTACATAGTGTTACACAAAAATTACAGGGATTCCCATGTTCCCCACCTCCCACACCTCCCACAACCTCTCACATAAACATCTTTCATTAGTGTGGCTCATCACCTGCAATGGATATACACATCCTGGGGCTTTGCCACTAAGCATGGACCATAGTTCACATTGTAGACCCCACTCTCTCCCACACAGTTCTGCATGGTATATGCTGATGTAAAATGGCCTATATCTGTCTCTGTAATGCCACTCAGGATAATTCCCAAGTCCTGAAAAAGCCCCTGCATTACAACTGCTTTTCCCAAAAGCGTCCAGTGGCCTCTGGCTCCACCTCACTGTTGTAATTTCTTCCATTGCTTGAGTCACAATATGTCTACAACAGAATACCATCAAGTCCACTCTAGTCCATAGCTCTTCCCCCAATCCTAGGAGTCTGGGATGGTGATGTCCACTCCACCTCCAAGTGAGAGGGGGCTTATATCCCATGGATACGGTGGATGGGATTATCCCGCCTTCAGCTGTAGGCTCTTTCCATTCCCTGGGATGGCCGTTGTCCATCATCATCTCCTCACCAGGTGACTTGGGTGAGTCCATTGAGCTGTAGAGTAGGAGTTGCAGCTCCACCGAGATTCCAGGCACAGCTGGCACATGGGCAGGCCAGAGGCTCCAGTCTCTGAAAGTACACCTACAAACTCCAGCACCACATATAGGTTTGAATAGAAGGGACTGATGGACCCTGTGCAGGGAGGACTTATCTGAGTCTAACTCTGTCACTCTCAGGAGCACAGATTCCAAAGTAGAGCCCACTGATAAGGCATCAATATCTGGAGCTATCCCCCCTTATATAAGACCTGGGTGTCTCCAGAGCTCTCAGGAGCCCCTCTTTGTGGGGTGATAGGCACTTAGATGTTCTATGAGCTCCTACTGAGGTGTGCATAAGCGTTACCTCTGGGATGACCTCCCGACTCTCTTTGAAGTCTCTTAGCCACATGAACTCATTTGCCTTTACCTTTTCCCCCTTTTATTCAAGGTCTTTTTTCTAGTTGTTATGCCCCGGCCACTTTCTATTGACCAAAGCAAGTCATGGGACTGGCCCAATTTCAGTGCGGGAGGGGACTTCACACAATAGCCTGGTTTATTGGGACCCTTTTTGAAGAACAGCTGCTGTATTGCCCAAGGAAGATTCCTTTCTTTTTTTTTTTTTTTTTTTTTAAGGTTCTTGGAGCAAATAGGATATTTACAGTCAGGCATGAGGGGAAGAAAATTTTGGCATGAAATGAAGCAAAATGGGGGCAGCAGGAAATTGCAAGGCAGGTGCATTAGTCAGCCAAAGGGATGTTGATACAAAATACCAGAAATCTGTTGGCTTTTATAAAGGATATTTATTTGGGGTAGAAGCTTACAGCTACCAGGTCATAAAGAGTAAGTTACTTCCCTCACCAAAGTCTGTTGCCACGTGTTGGAGCAAGATGTGAAGGTTCAGCCTTCCTCTCCCTCCTAAGGCTCCTGGGTCCCAGCTTCTTCTGATCTCAGCTGTAGGCTAGGATAAGGCTCATCTCTCTCCCCAGGGCTCCAGCGTCTGAAACTAAGCTCTCTGTTTTCTCCTTCTCCATGTACTTACTTCCCTGTCTTTGACTGAGCATCCGTTTATATAGTCCACAAAGGCGGGGGCGAGGGGACTCAAACCAAGTTGCCCTCATGACATGGTCAAATAAAAGCCCTAATTTTGGGGGGTCGGATGTGGCTCAACTGGTTGGGCGTCCGTCTCCCATATGGAGAGACCCGGGTTCGATCCCCGGGACCTCCCGGTAAAAAAAAAAAAAAAAAAACACAAAAAACAAAAACAAAAAAGCCCTAATTTTGGATTTAATAAAGTAAAAGTGAAACCTCTGAATCTAGTACAATCTAATATGCCCAGAGGAACAGACCAGTTTACAAACACAGTCCAATATCTATTTTTGGAATTCATAAACAATATCAAACTAGCCCAGCTGGGATGAGGAACAAGCAGTAGTTCATGAACCAGGAGAGGGGTAACAGTGGGAAATAACCATTTCTGCTTTCTGCAGGGAAGTAAAAATCATAATCTTCCTCCTTTGGCCCAAACACTATAAAGATTCAGGCTTCCTCTATGCTTGGCTGCCTCCTGCCCCAGGACGAGCGACCCTCTGCTTCTGATGTTGACCACTGAACAATTGATTCCTTTTCTGCAAATGTGCTGAGCAGAAACACATCCATCCTGGAAGCCACCATGGGAGTTGCAGGCACCTGCATTGGCATTTTGGCGGTAGCGACACCCACTTCTGAAAAACCACTGGCAATGGACAGTGGTATTCCAAAAGTGCCATTCTACACCCCTTGCCTGGAAAGGGGAAAGTAAACATTTTCTTCCCTGTTTTTGCTAGGGAAATCCAAGCAGTTACATGCCTTCAGCAATTCGATTATTTACATTTCAGGTTTGGTGTCTGTGTGTGTTATTGGGAAAAGAAAATTTTTTTGAGGTGCTGCGGCCAGGGATTGAACCTAGGACCTTGTAAGTGGGAAGCCAGTGCTCAACCACTGAGGCACATGGGCTCCCCTGAGTTGTTTCTTTCGTTTGCTTGTTTTATCTGTTTTGTTTCGTTTTTTAAGGAGGCATCGGGAACCGAACCTGGGACCTCCCATGTGGGAAGCAGGTGTTCAACCACTTGAGCCACATCCACTCCCCTGGAAATACATTTTAAAATTCTAGAAAATGTAAGTACTTCTTTTTTTAAGATTTATTTTATTTATTTATTTCTCCCCACCCCCTCGTTGTTTGCACTTGCTGTGTCTGTTCGTTGCGTGCTCGTCTTCCTTTTAGGTGCACCAAGAACTGAACCGGGGACCTCCCATGTGGGAGGGAGGCATCTAATCGTTTGAGCCACCTCCCTCCTTGCTTTGTTGTGTCTCTCATTATGTTTTCCTCCTTGGGTCTCTTGTGCATTATCTTGTTGCGTCAGCTTGCCGCACCAGCCCATTGCATCAGCTCGCTGTCTTGCTTGTCTTCTTTAGGAGGCACCGGGAACCGAATTCAGGACCTTCCATGTGGTAGGCAGGCACTCAATCACTTGAGCCACATCTGCTTCCCTATAAGTACATTTGTGGTTCATAGTGAATATCACTGTATGTGGGGTTTTGGTGGGACTATCTGTAGGTATCTAGTAATTCCATGCTCCTTTATCTTGTTGACAATTTCAAACGCGTCAAAGCAGTCATGCTACAGTGCATGTTTAACAACTGGCTTTGGGTGGCCAGGGCAAAGGGTGTGGGGGGAGTCACTGATTTGCAGTGTTTGCCAATTCCCGTAGTGTAAATACACCCACAATCAGGCTACTAGCATGATATTATTGAATGTGGAGCTGGCAAAAGATGCATTCAATTGACCCTGGTCTTACAGGATGATACAAGCCGGCTCCAGCAAACACTTGCTCCAAAGTCCTTTCATTTTTGGCATCACTGCTTACAGACATCAAAAAATACCAGGAAGAGTATGACAAGACATCTTGACCTCATCTTTGCTGTTGTGAATCAAATCATGTCCCTCACAAAGACCTTTTCAAACCTACTCTCTGGTTCATTGGACTCACCCAAGATAACTAACAAAAGGATGATGATGGACAATGCCCATCCCCAAAAAACAGAGTGTCCACAACTGCAAGCAAGAACATTCCACTCATCTGCCCAATGGGATCTAAGCCCCCTCTCAATGAGAGATAGAGTGCCATCGCCATCCCAGAATCCTCGAGATTGAGGAACGAGCAAACACAAGGGGGGATGCAACTGTGGGCCCATTATATATTTTGTCAAAACCTATAAAATTGTGCAGTGCAAAGTGTAAACCATAATGTAAGCTATAGACCATGGTTAGTAGCAATGCTTCAAAATGTTCATCAATTGTGACAAACGTACCACACTAATGAAAGGTGTTAATGGGGGAAGATGGAGGAGGGAAATATATGGGAATCCCCTATATTTCTGAAGTAACATTTATGTAATCTAAAGCTTCTTGATTATTATTTTTTAAAGATTTATTTTATTTATTTATCCCTCCCCCTCCCCGCTGTTTGCACTCGCTGTGTGCTCTCTGTGTCTGTTCATGTTCTCCTTGAGGAGGCACCGGGAACCAAACCGGGGACCTCCCATGTGGGAGAGAGGCACTCAATCGCTTGAGCCACCTCAGCTCCCTGCTTTGTTGTGTCTCCCATTGTGTTTCCTCTTTGTGTCATCTTGTTGCATCATCTTGTTGCATCAGCTCGCCATGCCAGTCCATCACTGCAGCTTGCTGTCTTGCTCATCTTCTCCAGGAGGCACTGGGAACTGAACCCGGGACCTCCCGTGTGGTAGGCTCAATCGTTTGAGCCACATCAGCTTCCCCCCTCTTTTTTTTTTTTTTTTTTTAACATTTTTTTAACTTTATTTTGTACATTTAATAATTGAAAATATAAACAATTAAAAACTAAAAAGTAAACACATGAATAAATATATACATTTATCAATTAAATGTACTGGATATATATAATTTTTTTTTTAGATCAAACAATATGTTACACAATATATTTGGCTCACAGTAACGCATTCATACAGTATTTGTTCTTTTGTGTCTGACTTGCTTCACTCAACATAATGTCCTCCAGGTTCATCCATGTTGCCATTTGCTTTACGACTTCATTTCTTCTTACAGCTGCATAATATTCCATAGTGTGAATAGAACACAGTTTGTTTATCCATTCGTCTGTTGATGGACACCTGGGTTGTTTCCAACTTTTGGCAATGGTGAATAATGTGGCTATGAACATCGGTGTGCAGATGTCTGTTCGTGTCACTGCTCTCAGTTCTTCTGGGTTTATACCCAGTAGTGGTATTGCCAGGTCACGTGGCAAGTCTATATTCAACTCCTTTAGGAACTGCCAAACAGTCCTCCATAGTGGTTATACCATCCTGCATTCCCACCAACAGTGAAGAAGTGTTCCTATCTCTCCACATCCTCTCCAACACTTGTAGTTCTGTCTTTTTAATAGTGGCCATTCTGATAGGTGTGAAATGATATCTCATTGTAGTTTTGATTTGCATTTCCCTCATCATGAGTGATGTTGAGCATTTCTTCATGTGTTTTTTTGCCATTTGTATTTCTTCTTTGGAGAAATGTCTATTCAAGTCTTTTGCCTATTTTTTAATTGGGTCATTTGTCTTTTTATTGTTGAGTTGTAACATCTCTTTATATATTCTGGATATTAAACCTTATCAGATATGTGATTTCCAAATATTTTTTCCCATTGAGTTGGCTTCCTTTTCACCCTTTTGACAAAGTCCTGTGAGGTGCAAAAGTGTTTAATTTTGAGGAGGTCCCATTTATCTATTTTTTCTTTTGTTGCACGTGCTTTGGGTATAAGGTCCAAGAAACCACCACCTACTACAAGGTCTTGAAGATGTTTTGCTACATTTTCTTCTAGTAGTTTTATGGTCCTGGCTTTTATATTTGGCTCTTTGATCCATTTTGAGTTGATTCTTGTATAGGGGATGAGATATCCCCTTTTCTTTTTCCCTCCTCCTATTGGCCTTGACATCCCACCATTGCCACCACAGTGATGAAACAAATCCATCAGGACCCTCATAGGAGATCTGGCCCAAAAATGATTCTGGGGTCGGGGAGGAGAAGATAAAGACTTATCAAAGAGAAGGTGACCAAATTCACTCACAACCTCCAGAACTGCAAGATAACACATTTGTGCTTGTTTTAAGCATGTACATCCATAATTTGTTACAGTAGCTGCAGGGAATGGCTACATGTGGACATGTTTGATTTCTTCTTTCCCATTAGTCAATACTAGTGTTATCCACTAGAAATCTAATATGAGTTTCCTATTTGGCTAAAAATTTTAGGACCACATTTTAAAAAGTGAAAGAAAATTTTAATAGTAGACCTCAACTCAATATGGCCAATGTAATTTCATTTTGACAAGAAATTATTAATGAGGTGTTTTATAGTTCCCCTGCCCCCTGCCCCAAGATGGTTCCCTCATCTGTTTACTTGTTGATTTTGCTTGTTGTCTGCTTGTTTCTTCTTTAGGAGGCACTGGGAACCGAACCTGGGATCTTCCATGTGGGATGTGGGTGCCCAACTGCTTGAGCCACATCTGCTCCCTGCTCACGTGTTTTTGCTCACTCTTTGCTTGTTGTTTGCTTGCTATCTGCTTGTTGTTTGCTTTTTGTCTTGCTCAATGTTTTTGCTTGTTGTCTGCTCGTTGTTTTTGCTCGATGTCTGCTCATTGTCTGCTCATTGTTTGTCTTCTTTAGGAGGCATCGGGAACCAAACCCAGGACCTCCCATGTGGGAGGCGGATGCCTAACTGCCTGAGCCACATTTGCTCCTGACATTATTTTTATTTCATATTAAATCTGCAAAATTTGGTGCATATTTTATGCTGACAGCAAACTCAAGCCAGGTGCTAAATTTTCATCAGAAATACTTGATCTATATTTGGATTTCATTAGATTTACGCTTGGAAAGCAGATTCACGTCCCCACGCTTCTCCACGTGGCTTAGACTTCCGAGAAGGTGTGTTCCAAGAAGTGAAAGTAGAAGTTACAGCTCTGTAAAGCCCCGTCTTGGAAGTCACCCCAGCCACTTTCTATTGGTCAAACCCTGATGACTGATTTAAACAAACACTGGGAAGCAATGAGGACCTTTGTGCAAAATCATGAAATTCCGATTTAACATAACGGGAAGTCGATAATGCCTCAAGTTGAGGTCAATGCCAGAGGAAATAGTGAAAGTGTTGATAATAGTCAGAGATGGACAAAGGAAGGAAGTGAGAGTTGAAGAGGGGTGGAGCAGGGGTCTGCTCCAATTACCTTGATAAAATAACTTTCTAACTTACGAAAACAGTGGACTCATGTTGGGGTTCTCCCTATTTTTATTTGCTTTTCATTAGAGAAGTTGTGGATTTACAGAAAAATCATGCTTAAAATACAGACAACTTAAAATACTGACAACTTTATTAGTGTGGCACATTTCTTACGATTCACGAAAGAACACATTTATAATTGTACTCTTAACTATTGTCCATCATTCACTGTATTGTGCAATCCTATGTTTTTTGTTAAATTTTTATTCTAGTAACATATATACAACCTAATATTTCTCCTTCTTCTTTTTTTTTTTTTTTTTTTTTTTTTACCACATTCACATATAGAATTCAGTGCTGTTAATTACCTTCAAGACCTTGTAGTAGGTGCTGGTTTCTTGGACCTCACACCCAAAGCACGTGCAACAAAAGAAAAAGTAGATAAATGGGACCTCCTCAAAATTAAACACTTTTGCACCTCACAGGACTTTGTCAGAGGGTGAAAAGGCAGCCAACTCAATGGGAAAAAAATTTGGAAATTACATATCTGATAAGGGTTTAATATCCAGGATAGATAAAGAGATGTTACAACTCAACAATAAAAAGACAAACGACCCAATTAAAAAATGGGCAAAAGACTTGAATAGACATTTCTCCAAAGAAGAAATACAAATGGCAAAAAAACACATGAAGAAATGCTCAACATCACTCATGATGAGGGAAATACAAATCAAAACTACAATGAGATATCATTTCACACCTATCAGAATGGCCACTATTAAAAAGACAGAGAACTACAAGTGTTGGAGAGGATGTGGAGAGATAGGAACACTTCTTCACTGTTGGTGGGAATGCAGGACGGTACAGCCACTGTGGAGGACTGTTTGGCAGTTCCTAAAGAAGTTGAATATAGACTTGCCACGTGACCCTGCAATACCACTACTGGGTATATACCCAGAAGAACTGAGAGCAGTGACATGAACAGACATCTGCACCCCGATGTTCATAGCCACATTATTCACCATTGCCAAAGGTTGGAAACAACCCAGATGTCCATCAACAGATGAATGGATAAACAAACTGTGTTCTATTCACACGATGGAATATTATGCAGCTGTAAGAAGAAATGAAGTCATAAAGCATGTGGCAACATGGATGAACCTGGAGGACATTATGTTGAGCGAAGCAAGCCAGACACAAAAGGACAAATACTGTATGAATGTGTTACTATGAACCAAATATATTGTGTAACATATTGTTTGATTCAAAAAAAAATTATAGGTATCCATTACATTTAATTGAGAAATGTAAAAAAAAAAAAAAAAAAAAATTACCTTCACAATGTAGTGCTATTACCAAAACTTCACAATCAACCCAAATAGAAACTCTGTACAATTTAAGCCTTAACTCCCCATTCCCCCACCATGGCCCCTGGTAACCTATAATCTTGATTCTGACTCTATGAATTTGTTTATTCTAATTATTTCCTATCAGTGAGATCATACAATAGTTGTATTTTTTTGTGTGTCTGGCTTATTTCATTCAACCTGATGTCTTTAAGTTCCATCCAAGTGCCATGTATCAGAATGGCATTCCTTTTAATGGCTGACTAATATGCCATTGTGTCTATACACCACATTCATCGGTTGGGTGGCTTGCCCCTTTTGGCAATCGTGAACCACACAACGATGAACATTGATGTGCAAATATCTGTTTGAAGGAGATTCCATCTTTGCTGCCTGTAATTGTAGAGAGGTGCCAGAGGTGCCAAATTCTCCCCTGGCCTGTGGGGAGACCTTCCACCAGGGGGAGCTGTGAGAAAACGTATAGACTCTCTGGGAAACGAAATCGCCCTGGCTGGTCTATAGCAAGAAGCAGCAAATCCGGCCCACCACTGGTACTTGCACGTAAAGTTTTATTGGCACACAGGCACGCCCGTGTATTTACATAATGTCTATAATTGCTTCTGTGCTATACCATGGCAATGTTGACTCCTCCCAGCAGAGCCTGCAGAGCTGAAAATATGGATTACCTGGCCCTTTAGAGAAGAAGTTTGTGGACCTCTAGTCTGCAGCATGGAGATGAGCCCTGGTCTTGAGCAAAAGCAAGCCTGCTGGGAGCAGATGTGGCTCAAGAGGTTGAGCACCTGCTTCCCACATGGGAGGTTCCGGGTTTGGTTCCTGGTGCCTCCTAACAAACAAACAAAGAAATGAAAAGACCAACTCAAGGGAACCAATGTGGCTCAGTGGTTGAGCGCCAGCCGCTTCCCACTTACGAGATCCCAGGTTCAATCCCTGGCCCCGGTACCTCAAAAAAAAAAAAAAAAAAAAAGCAAGCCTGCAAGCATTGAGCAGACACCACCTAAGAAAATAAGAAAATAAGAATGGATGGTCTTTGGTCTTGAAGGAATTCTGCCCTCTCCCACCACAGCCAGAGGAAAACTGAACACCTGAGTCAGGTCACGTCCGTCCCCTGTCCTAAGCCCTTTCAGGCCTCCTGCCCCTACACACCCTTACCTCTCCCTCCCTCTTCTCCATCCAAGCTGGCGTCCTCACTGTTCCTCCAACTCCCAGGCACTGTCCAGCCTCAGGGCCTTTGCACTGGCTGTTCTCTCTGGAATGCTCTTACCCCACATATCCCCTTGTCTCCCTCCCTCACCTCCTCCAGGTTTTTGCTCAAATATCATCATCTTGATGAAGCCTGACATGACCACCCTGTTTAAGGCTATAAGCTGCCCATCCCCATACCCCTGCATCCCCTTATCAAGATCTTCTGCTTTCTGTAGCACTTTCCGCATTCTAATAATCTCTACCCTTGAGGTTTGATGATTTTATCTTTTATCGTCTGTCTTCCTCCTAGATTACAAGCTCCTCGCTCTGGGCAATCTTTGTTTTGCTCAGGGATGCATCCCAAGCGTCTAACCCAAGGCCTGGTTGACTCTCAATAAATGTTTACAGAATGAACGAATATTTCTAAATATTCATCTAAATGTAAAAAAAAAAAAAAAAAAAAAAAAAAAATGAACGAATATTTCTGGGTGAATGGGTGCGACACAGCCAGTTCCCAGTAGGGGGCAGTGGTGAGGTTTCTCAGATCAGCTCTGCCAATAGAAATAGACAAACCGCATATGGAATTTTCAATTTTCTAGTAGCTGCATTTTTTAAAAAAGGAAAAAGAAACAGGTGAGATTAATTTTAATAACATCCTTCATTTAACCCAATTTATCCAGAACATGGTCATTTCGATATCTAGCACAATACCCAAAATTGTGGGTGAGATATGTGACATTCTACTTTTTTTGTACCAAGCTTCAGACTTCTGTGTTTCATGCTAACCACATAACTCATTTCGGGAGCTGATGTTTCATCAGAAACACTTGATCCATATTTAGATTTCATAACATCTACAATGGAAAAAGGACGCTCACATACCCAAGTTGTTCCAATTGTTCCTAAAAGTTTTCCAAGAGCTGAATTGGGCATCAGGGCTTTTATATTTAAACCTAAGATATAATTAAAGTTAAGTGAAATGAAAAAATTCAGCTCCCTAGTGGCACTGGTCATGTTTTATGTATTTTTTAATGATTAATTTTTTTCCAGAGGTAGATTGGGAAAGTATCATCAATGAGTTTGCTTTATTAATGCCAGAAACGTATATTTATAATAAATTCTGTTTTGGGTATAATTAAAATATTTTACACTTAAAATAATCTCGTGGGTTTTAATACATCTACTTTTTTTTTTTTTTTTTCCCCCAGCAGCATTAATGTTCTGGAAGAAAATAACTATTTAAAAATACTTAAAGAGGGGAGGGCACTCATTTTTCCTTTTGCTTCAGGATTCAATTACGGCTTGGCATTGCCAGATCCCGTCTATATTTAAAATTTCGGAATTTTGTTGGCATTAATTTTGGCCTTTGAAAATACTGCATTAAAATATTATTCATTTGGACCACTGCGGGTTTTTTTTTTTTTTTTTTCCAGTGTCCTTTTAAATTTTGCACCTGATTGCCTCCCCCTTGTCTTGGCTCTGAGGAAGTAGAGGACTTTGAGAAGCTTCTGGAAAGCAGGTGCCCAATTTCCAGCCCTAGTTCTCCCCACAAAAATGCCCAACAGTGAGGGAGAGGGCAAAATTTTTGTTCTGTGGTTAAGAGGATATTTATTATGGCCCGAGTTAGCATCTGCTGAGGTCTGCATGCGCTCTTGAAAAATATTATTTTGTGAAATAGAGCACACATCTAAGATTATATGTGCTATTAAAGTAATAATACTGTCTACCACCCAGCCTGAGAAATGGGACATCTAAAGTGCTTTGGAAGGCCTCTGTGAGCCTTTCCCCAATTTCATTTCCTTCCTTCTGGGACAGAGCTAACCACTATCTGGAATAATATATTAAATGTTCCCTTGCTTTTCAGTAAGGTTCTACTTTTACCAAATATATGTGTGCATATAAGGTATACTTGCCATTTTATTGTGAACATTTTCAAATGTGCAGAAAATTTGAAAGAATTGCACAATCAACACCACGGAGTCCACAATGAACATTTTCTGTCATTATTTTATCACATGTCCATCCCTCTAGCCATCCAACAATCCGTGTTCTTTTAGAATTTTTTTTCCTCCCTCACCCCACAATGGTTCCCTCATCTGTCTGCTCGCTGTGTCTGCTTGTTGTGTCTGCTCATTGTATTCGTTCTTTGTCGGCTTGTCTTCTTTAGGAGGCACCAGGAACCAAACCTGGGACCTCCCATGTGGGAGGTGGGTGCCCAACTGCTTGAGCCACATCTCCTCCCTAGAATAATTTTAGATTTACAGAGAAGATGCAAAGAAAGCACCGAGACTTCCCGTCTACTGTGCAGCCAGCTTCCCTTAATCTTTGCATCCCCAATGTACTGTGGCTCATTTGTCAAAACCAAGAAACCAACACTGCTGCATTACAATGAACCAAACTCTCAACTTTATCCAGATTTCACCAGTTTTCCCACTTTTTCTGTCCCAGGAGCCCATTGTTGATTTGATTGCCACGTCTCAGACCCCTCTGACCTGTGGCAGTTTCTTAGTCTTCCCTTGTTTATTTTCATGACCTTGACAATTTTGAGGAGTAAGGCTCAGGATTTTGTAGAAAAGCTCTTGATTTGGGTTTACCTGGCATTTTCCTCATGGCAAGACTGGAAGTATGGGCTTTGGGAACGTCCACATAGGTGAAATGACTTTCTCATCACATCCTGTCCGGGGGTATGTGAAAGTAACATGATATTTCTGGTGATGTTAATAACCTAATTCTCCCATCTAGGGATGTAAAATATTCCTTCCAGTGGATGTAATTTTCTGTTAATACTTTTTTTTTTTTTTTTTAAGATTTGTTTATTTATTTCTCCCCCCACCCCTCCTTGTTTTGCACTCACTGTCTGTTCTCTGTGAAGGTGGTGGCTGCCAGAATTCTACTTCATAAACTTATTATTTGTCCCTTGCCCTACTCGATTAGTTAAAAGCAAGTCATTTAGTCCAGAATCTCATCCCTGGAGGGAAGAGGGTTTATGCTTTATCTCCTGGAATATGGAATATCTATATGTTTGGAATTCTTCTGTACGGGAGATTCGAGTTATTTTTTTATGCAATTCAAAGTAAGTTGCAGGGAAGCGGCTGTGGCTCAATCAGTAGGGCTCCCGTTTACCATATGGGAGGCCCCGGGTTCGGTTCCCGGGGCCTCCTGGTGAAGGCAAGCCCGCACGGCGTGGTTAGCTGACCCAGCGAGCACAAGCAGCAAGGGGGGGATAAATGAATAAATAAATAAAATCTTTAAAAAAAACAAAAAAAACAAAAAAAAACAAAGTAAGTTGCAGACATTAGGAAAAATCACCTTCAGCCTGCATATCCTTTTTTTTTTTTTTCCTCCCCCTTTGCATATCCTTAGTTAGAGTTCAGTATCCATTTATGGTCCCTTTTTTTTTGAGGTCAAATTTACATATAGCAAAATGTACAGATTGCAAGTGGGCCTTTCTGTGAGGTTGGACAAATGCCTGAATCTATGTAACCCAAATAACTAACAAGGTACAGCTCATTTTTCTCACCCCAGAATGTTTGTTTCATCTGTTTTTAAACTTTATAAAAATGGAATATGCTATATATGCTGTGCATGTGTATGTATGTGAGATTTCCTTCTTTCTCTCAAAATTTTGTTTTTGAGAGTCCTCCATGTTGATGTACATAGCTGTAGTTCATTCTTTTTCACCGCTGTATTATATTCCACTGCAGGATTATTTCCAGTGGTTTGCTATTCTGAAATAGAATGCAGTGATAATTTATGTTCATGCCTTGCTGAAGCAGTTCTCCAGGATATGAAATTGATGGGCATTTACTAGAAAGTTCTGAAGTGTTACCATTTGACATTCCCACCCGCAGTGGATGAGAGTCTGTGGCTCTCCATCCCAGCCAGCAGTTCGAATCACCCCACTTTTACATATTCTCCCATCTAGGGGTGTAAAATATTCCTTCCAGTGGATGTAATTTTCTGTTAATACTTTTTTTTTTTTTAAGATTTGTTTATTTATTTCTCCCCCGACCCCTCCTTGTTTTGCACTCACTGTCTGCTCTCTGTGTGTTCTTCTGTGTCTGCTTGTCTTCTCTTTAGGCGGCACTGGGAACTGATCCTGGACCTTCTGGAGTGAGAGAAAGGCTGCTCAATCTCTTGTGCCACCTCAGCTCCCTGGTCTGCTGGGTCTCTTATTGTCTCTTTTTTTTAAAGTTTTTTTTTTTTTTTTTTTACCGGGAGGGACCGGGGATCGAACCCAGGTCCCTCCATATGGGAAACGGACGCCCAACTGTTTGAGCCACATCTGCCCCCTCTTATTGTTTCTTTTTGTTGCATCATCTTGCTGTGCCAGCTCTCTGTGTGGGCCAGCACTCCACTCGGGCCAGCTTGCCTTTCACCAAGAGGCCCTAGGAATCAAACCCTGGACCTCCTATATGGTAGATGGGAGCCCAATTACTTGAGCCACATCCATTTCCCTGTAAATACTCTTTACATACGTGATCTTGTATAATGGGCAAGGCAGATCTTAGACAATCTCATCCAGAATCGTTTGATCTTGTTTCCAGCACAGATGAGACCTCGCCAGTGGATGTCCCACACAAGGGTGAGGGAAATTGTCAAGGAAATATTCAGGAAATGGACTCAGGGAAAGGGAGAGATGAGGAAAACTGGCCTGGTTCCATGTATCCATAGACAAAAGACAATTAGCCAAAGCTGTCAGCAGATTCCTTGAGTGTTTGTTAGTGTCCCCCCCTGCTGGGTGTTTGTGTTTTTTATGTGTCTTCTGTGGCAACCAGAAAGGGTGTGTGTCTTTATTTCAGGGAAAGGTGAGAGGACAAGAGAGGATTTTGTATGATGGGTGGAAGATGAAGGTGAAGTGAGTTCAGGCAGTTGGAAAAGGCGTTTGCCTGCAGGCCCAGGTGGGGACAGACTGATAGGGTGCATAGAGACATCAAGCTATTTCGGGAACCCGTGGAGACCTCCAGCTCTTCTGCGGGGCCTCCTAAAAGGCTGGGACCAGGAGCAAAGTTCTAGCTAGTCTACCTGGGAGAAACAAATATCCTTGTAAGATTAAAAAGGGGCTTTGTCTCAGGTTTATCTGACAGTCACACAGACACATTTCCAAAATGCCATTTCGTCTGAGGTTATCTGTCACGGCATTCTTTGTAAGGGCAAAACATTAGACATGACCCAACGCCCACCAGGAGGACACTGGTTTCCAAAGATGGCTGCGCCGATATATCTCCTATCCCACGTACTCATTTTCCAATGGGACATGGACACTCCTCCCTTCAGACATGTGTTCCCTCTCCTTGAACTTGGGAGGACCTTTGTAGTCTCCTTGACCAATAGCATGTGGCACAAGTGATGCT